>JAZKJV010009489.1:0-581722 GCA_037367405.1 Ottelia alismoides | reverse complement strand
TACAGGTGTCGCAATGAGGAGGGTTGATGACACTTTGTCATCCACTGCTAAGGATTAGATCATCTGAGAGATGATCGATGGCTCAGGCTCAGCGTGATCTGACGGTCATTATGCATCACAAAGAAAACAACACATCCAACGGTGGAGGGGTCATGGACGAACAGGGAAGAAGCTGCGGAGATGCGAGCTTCCTCCAGCAAAATCTTTCCCCTCCAGCATTCCTTGCTGCTATAATGGTGGCCGGACTGATTCCTGGAAGGTTCCTCTATCCACTGGAGGGCGCAAAAAGCTCTCACGATGGTCGGAGGTCCCACACGAGGTCGACGAAGATCGCGAGCTTCGGGAACCTCAGGCGAGTTCCGAAATCATTCTAGATAGCTCCGTCATCTTCAGACCTGCTGATAACGAGGTGTGTAGAGTGATTCCTGGAAGATTGCTCTGTCCACTGGAGGGCGCAAAAAGCTCTCGTGATGGCCAGAGGTCCCACACAAGGTCGACGAAGCTCGTGAGCTTCAGGAACCTCAGGCGAGTTCCGAAATCGCTCTAGATAGATTCTTCATCTTCAGACCTATTGATAACGAAGATCACCTGCGGTTAAGAAGAGATGTCAGCTTGGAGAACCACGAAGACAAAATTGAGTTAATCAAACTAAAATCAATAAAATAGGAGAGAGAGAGAGAGAGAGAAAAGATAAAGTGAATAGAAGCAGTTTCTCTCCTATTTTATCTATACTATTTTTTATCCAGGTAAGTGTACCTGGGTTGAACACAAGGAGGCAAAAATATCAATACTAGAGTTTTTGAGAAAAATGAGTTTTTTTGTAATTTTTATTTCTTCTTGAAGAAAGCGAGAAAAATCGGGAAAATCTATTTATTGATTTTTAGTTTTGAAATTTTTATTTCATTTTTATTTTCCAATTTTTATTTAATTTTCAAAAGGATAATTTTGCAAATGATTTATCTACAATATAACATGTGGAAATATAGATGATATACTTAGTACTATATAGTAGAAAAGTCGCTCGAGCTACGGGCTCGAAAAAACTCAAAAAGGAGTCGAAAATCAAAGAATAAAATCTCGATGAAATAATAATAAAATCCTCAAAATCAACTCGAAATAAAACCTGTGGTGAGGTCCCCCAAGTGCACCGGCACCTGGCGAAGCAGACCCTGAAGAAATGTTAAAGTTCGAGTACAGTCAAGATGTGCTTAGTAGACCCCTTGCTATAAAAGTCAAAACAAACAAGCGCCCCTTCCTCTCTTACAAAAAAAGGGCAAGTGCCCTTTCTCAAAGAAAACAGAAAACAATACAAAAGAAAAATCTATGGTTGATTTTCTCTCTACCTCTCCAACAGGCTCAAAAAGAAGGAGTTGATATATGTGCTCCTAGCTGAGTCGATTTCCTAAGAAATCGTCTAGTCTTGTAGTCCCTGCAAAGATCTTAGCAATCACAAGAAAAAATCGTAAAACCTTAAAAATTGAAAACAAAAAAATTGAGAAAATCGATGAAAAATCATGAAAGTTGTAAAAATTGTAAAAACCCATAAATGTTGTAAAACAACTCAAAAGAAAACCCAGAAACACTCGAGAAAAATCGTAAAACCGTAAGAAGACTCGAGAAACAAGAAGAAAAAGAAATCACAAAAAATTAAGATAAAAAACTAAAGTATGGTTAACACCTCCACATCAACGGTGCCATTTCGATAACTGAAATTAGCATGCGGTTAAGAAGAGATGTCGATGTAGAGAACCGCAAAGACAAAATTTAGTTAATTAAATTAAAATCAATAAAATAGGAGAGAGAGAGAGAAATGAAGTGAATAGACATGGCTTCTCTCCTATTTTATCTACATTATTTATTATTCAGGTAAGTCTGCCTGGGTCGAACATAAGGAGGCAGAATAGCAATACTAGAGTTTTTAAGAAAAACATGTATTTTTGTGATTTATATTTATTCTTGAAGAAAGCGAGAAAATCGGGAAAATCTTTTTATCAATTTTAGTTTTGAAATATTTAATTTATTTTTATTTCAATTTTCAATTAATTTTCAAAAGGACAATTTTACAAACGATTTATCTACAATGTAGTATGTGGAAATATAGATGATATAGTTAATATTATATAGTAGAAAAGTCGCTCGAGCAACGGGCTCAAAAAAACTCAAAATAGACTCAAAACGGAGTCAAAAATTGAAGAATAAAATCTTTATTAAATAGCGATAAAATCCTCAAAAATCAACTCGAAATAAAATGTAAGAAAATATTACGATGCTAGAATAATGTTCAAGGTCCACAGATGTTCAATGTCTAGTTTATAAATAAAGAAGAAAATTACACAAAAAGCTAAAAGGCTCTTCTTTCAAATAGGTCCCTGGTCAGGGACTTATTTGTAAGAGAAGTTCTAGATTCTTTACAGTTAGGTCCCCGTACAGGGACCTAATTGTAATTTTGGGAAACTTCTGGAGCATGGATGTAATTCTGGAACTTGACTAGATTGAAGATGCAAAATTCGCATCATTTCGCTGATAACGCCTGAGATTAGATGCTGAGCGCAAACTTGATCCGTTGATTGGAGGACACATGTTACAAACCTGTGCACCCTCTGTAATTGGACTGTTCTTCCCCAATTTGAAGCAGGTGAAGGCGGTTCTCGTCTCGGGTCGATCACTAACGATGGCAGGTGATGGAAGTCCTCCAACAGGGCCAGGAGGGGATCGCCTATCCCCTCCGAGCTCGCCTGCGATAGGGAAAAATCAAGGAAAGTGGTGTTGATGTTCGACTTGCAACTAGGGTTCAAACCCTCTTTCCAGATATGTTGCTGATCTGATGAAAATAGGCACTTCATCGAAGCTCCATATAGAAGTATAATGACTATGGCTGCCTCAGATGATGTCCATGACCTGCAAATGCAAATGAATTTGCTCGATTCGAATCGAATCGGCCAAGGAATAAGGATAAGTGCAGATCTAAAGGTGTTCCAGAAAAATGAATATTTAGATGGAAAATTGGGCGGATTCACTTCAATTTGAGATTTTATATTGAACGTGAATCAAAGTCGAGGATTAGATCTATCTTATTGAGTGATGAGACTCCTAATTTGGAGAATGAAATCGAGATGAAATTGAATGGGAAATGGATGAATACCTAGGAATTTGAAGGTATATGACCATCAAGGTCTTCTCTCAGTAGGACAGCAACTTCCTGGAGCTCCACACGGCGCTCGTGGTCATGATGCATGGCCACGATGCCTTGGAATTCTCCCCCGATCCACCTTAATCCACGTGGAGCGGTCACCAGGCATTGTCACCGATGATTATGTCCAGAATAGATGGAAGAAGGTGGCTACTTGGTCAGTTAGTTCTGGAGAAACAAGAGTTAGTTGGCTCGAGCGAACTTTGGATGGATTTATAGGTGAATCTAAAGGGAATTGGGCAAGATCCTAGGGCAGGTGTGCATGTAGGGTGTTAGATCTAATAGATGGATGGTTTAGATTGGATATAGGTGGAATAAGGATGCAGGTAGAATTAGGTGAAGAAGGCCGGTTGAAACATAGCTTCAACAGCTTCTTGATGGGGAAGAAGCACCAGGTTTTGACATGTGTGAGCACCTGGTTGGCCAGATGAGAAAATATGATATAAAAGCATTAATAAATAATAAATAAAATTATTTAAATTAGGTATTAAAATAGAATATTTAAATAATTTAATTATATAAATTATAGAATAAATATTTTGATAAATAATATATATTTATGAAATATAAAAATTATATTAATAAATAGGTATAAATAATAATGGATAAATATGTATTTGAATTTTAATTTAATAAACTAATAAATAATACCTTATTCTTATATTTTCTTAATTATTAGAATAATAAATAAAGTCTTTGTGAATTTTTGTGGATTTTAATAAATTTATTGAAGTATATTAATAAATACATGTGTAATTATACAGTTCAAATTCATCTATGAATGTCTATTTTTGTTTTTTTAAATAATAAATAATGCTAGAAAATTCTGAAATAAATCATGGTTGAATTAAAAGATCATGAAAATAATTAAAAATAATAACATTATTAAAACTCTAAATAGTGTGTTCTAGATACAATAAATAGCTCAGAAACCCTGTTGTCACTAAGGTCCCAAAACTGATTTTTTTGCAAACGGACTCTGATTTTTATGAAATTATCATTATTAATTAGAGAATATTATTTTATGAACTTTAAAAGTGAGTAGATGAAATTGGAGTTCATTTGATAAAGTTATGATGCTCGGAAGTTGAGAATTTGATAATTTAAAAGTTTGATTTCTTGGCATATATACAAGATATTATTCCTAACTTATTTTTATATTTTTAATAATTTTTAGAAATAATTAAGAAAAGAGGTTGGTGAAAAATATATACATGTAAATTAACTAAAAATAACTGAAGATTTGATAATTATTTGATAAATAATGAAGAATGTGTGAAGTGTATAATTAATTATTTTTATGATTTTCTTTCCTTATCTCCCCTACTTGTTTATTTATCGACCAATCCATACTAACTTGGTCTCAAGGGTTAGGGTATATAAATATATCTTTCAGCTATATTTATATTTTATAAGTCATGTTGTACATATATACATATCTACAATTTACCTTCTTTTCTTTATTTTTATTCTTTTATTTATTTACATGATTTCGATACATAAAAGTACATTCTTAATCATGAATGTTGTTTTGATAAAAGATGGAAATTAATGAATATTTACATTTATTTGTTAAGGATTTTAAGACAAAATGCAGAAAGAATGTTAATGAATCATGGATTCATCACCTGCTCAAGAAGCAACCCCGGATCGAGGGCAAACTGCCTCGACATGATTAGAGGGGAATGGAAGCGGGGGAGGCGAGACGGCGGATGCTCCGACGAGGCGAGGAAATGGAGCTCCGAAACCATACTCCATGAAGGAGCAGGTTGAGTGGGGTACGTCGGGCGTAGGGAAAATGATAGGGAAGAAAATGGTGGCAGTCTGGCACGACGGAAAATAAGTGATAACACGGTGGAGGTTCACCGGAGCTCACTCCGGTGAACTACGGGAGGACGGATTACAACTACAACGAGCAATAAAAAGTTAATCTAAAGGCAGAAAAGAAAACCTAGCACTGACATTAATATAAGGAGCGAAATAAAAATGTACCTCAGTGGCTAGATGGCCACAAAGAAAGGACCTTGACAGCCAGTGGAGATGAGTGGAGAACGTCCTAAACCACGCTTGACGATGCCAAACAGGTGCAGGAGAGGTGGTTGTCACCCACCTCTATCCAGAGCTCCAAAGAAGGGGGTCAAATAGGGTCCAAGGTGGTTCAAATGAGAGAGGAAAATCAGATGAGCTTATGTACAGCGTGATTGGGTGGCTGGGAATAATTAGGTGGCTGGCGCGATTCAGTGACTTGATCCACGAGGAAACATACTAGTGTGAATCAACAAGGATCGAGGTGGAGAAATCATGGAGAAATCAACCGAAAGGAGGAAAGAATCTTCGGGCAAAAATTGATGAAAAGCAGGTCAAACATAGGTCTGACAAGCCTAGGATGAGGAGCAGGCAGTTATCCGGAGTCAACTAGCGTCACTACCCGGTTGGTCCACGTGGACCAACCAGGAAAAATCATCCTAAAAAATAATTGGAAAATAAACAATATAGGAAATGATTTTCTTAAATTAAACTTATAAAATAAAAAAATGTTTATTATTTTATATAGTATTTTATTATAATTTTTATTTATTTTTTTATAGATTATTAATTACAAGCTACTTTTTAGGGTATTACATACACGTATATTTATCTATGTTTTAGTTATTTTATATTTTTTTGTAAAATTGATTTTATTAGTTAATTTTTTTATTTTTTATATTTATAACTTATTTTCATATACATAAATATATTTTTATTGTATTTTTCTTATTATGTACACATAAATAAATAAGTATATTAAATATATAGGTACAATATATGTAATTCATTTATATATTATATATACTGGGGAAGATGCACTTGGGGGTGTAGCTAACTAGGTGCACCCGGCCCTTTTTTCATTGGTTTTTTTAAATTTTTGAAATGAAACCTAGGGGGATTTAAATGACCATATATCACCATGATATCATGCCAATTTCAACTAAATTTGACACTTCTATCATCTCCATCAAGACTATTACATTTTAACGGTCTCAGAATTATTGAAGTTGACCATATCTAGATGGACATGTTAGGAATGTTTGTTTTGCATGAAATTTGAAACACATATTCCACTCAATAAACTAAGTAAATCCCCATAGGTTTCCTTCAAAAAATCAAAAACCAATGAGAAAAATGCCCGGGTGTAGCTAGTTGGCTGCACCACCCGGTGTAACTTCCCTTTTCCCTATTATTTTAATGTTTTATTTGTGGTTTTATTTTAGTTTAATTATGTACATATATTATAAATAATATTTACAAATTTATAAAAAAATATAAAATTATTAGAATAATAATAAATAAATAAAATGAACATTTAATTCGGGTAATTGTACAATAGGGGTGTAAAACCTAACTTTCACACTTTAACTCCAAAATATGAAACCAACTTCATTAAATATCTTATTAAAAGTTATATTAAAGGCGATTTTGACATAGTTTGAGTTTGAGAGATATGGGTCTGGAAAGTTAGGATTTTGGAATCTTATTTAGAGTATAAAAAGTACACTATGTATTATTTTTGCATGAAGTCAACTTTATATTTTTTATATATTATTATGTACAACTTTCATGTACAAAGTTTCTTTATTTGAGGTATAAAAAGTAGAAAATAAAGTGGGTCCCAAAAATGAATAAATAATGAATTAATAAATGGAATTTTTATTGTATTTTAAGCCCTTATCTTCCCGTACTTTATTCCATGTCGATCTAGTCATCAAGATGCGTAGGTCTCGGGGTTTAGGGTCATAAAATACCTTTGGAATTTTATTATTTTTCTTTTCTTTTCTTTATTCTATAATTTTGGCATCAAAAATAGTATTTTATATAGCATTTATACAACAATGAATGGATGCTAATTTGTGCAGATTAGGAGTATTTACATGCATTAGCTAGGGTTTTTAAGCCCAAAATGATAGAATAAAGATGATGAGATGGAGATTCATCACCTCCATATACTTGCCTTTGCTAGTCCCTAGCAAACACTTATGCAATAAGTGCAGAAAATAAAAACAAAGAAAAGAAAAAGAAAGTTGATTAAATTTAACTTTCAAACTTGTCTTCACAAAATCAAAATTTGGAGATTAAGTCAGACCTCAAGAAATTTAGTGCGATCGAAACCTTACTGGGAAACGGATTTGAAACACAACAACCTTTGAGAATCCCAAAACTCTGCTCAAGTTTCCTCAATAGCCAGTTCAGAATATTTCAACTCATACGCAAACCCTTACGACTATAAATCTCACTTCTACAGTAGATGTGATAGTGGCTCCCTTCAAATGAAAAGACAAAGAGACTAACTTCTCCATTATGACAACCCAATGATTCCCCTATACAGCAACTCTTTCCTCGAAGAGAGGGGTATTCCTTTCTAAGTTCAAGTGGCAACCGACTCAAGGGGAGGGGATTAAGAGAAGAATGGATGGTAGCCAGTGTAACTACCTATCCTGGGATGCATGACCAGTGCAGTCAAGTCATCCAGTTGCAGGCTCACATGATATGACTTTGAAGATCAAGATTGCTTATTGACTATACAAATATGTTCACTCTGGCAGGCATTTTATTTTCAATCAGGCATGTCCACTTTTTTGGAGTTTTTTTTCTTTTTTTTAAAATACTATATACAACAACATTTACATAAGGAGTTTATCCTCTTGAGCCAGAAGACTATCCCTCTTTTGAAGCATTATTGCAACCCACACTCTTCTATCTTTAGACATCTTTGCTTATGGATGGATTGGGGTGCACTTCCCTCCCTAGACAAGGATAAATTTTTCCAGTTGTGTGTGTCTCATACAAACAAATCCAATCCACTCACTACTCCAACATAGTTGAGCCAGGTGAAAGGTGCAGGTGTCCAAGTTAGGTCATTATCAACAAGAGTCGTGTGTGTGCTCCGAAATACTCTAGTTAGGCAGTTAAGAATCCATTGAACCAAGTCTCATGATTCTCACATAATTAAGCCAACTAGACCTGAAGTACCTCAATTCCAATTCCTATAAGGTTCCTGTGATTAGGTAAATTTAAGGTCCAACCAAGCTCCAATATTTGGAATTTTACTTAAAATCGTTCAATTATCAAACACAATCCGAAAAATACGAATGCTATGCAAATGCCATGTACAATGCAATGACAAATGTTTTTGTGATGCAATTTTCAAAATTTTGAATTTTTTATGAATTATTGAAAAATGTTTTGCATATTTTTATGTAATTTTTCAAAAAAAAATTGCAAATATATTTGGATTTTTTTATTTTGCAAATGTTTTTGGTATTTTTGAAAACAAAAGATTTTGGATAAAACTAGGTACAAATATTTACACGAGGATGCATCTTATATTTACAAGAGTTGGGTTTTTAAGAATTTACAAGGGATATGTGATCCTTTTTATAGATATGTTTATATAATAAAGAATTTTTGTGTGATGTATATATTCCTCAAATTTATTTGAAAATCACTTACAAATAATTTTGAAAATTATAGTCCAAAATAAATTTTACAAAGAATTTTTATAAATATTTATACACATTTGAAAATAATTTTTCTAAGGTTTTTCAAATAGTATATATAGATTTTTCACAATATTTTTGCAATCATTTTCCAGACTGTTTGCAAATCATTTTTAAACATTTTTATTTCACACAAAGAAAAACATTTTACAAGCAAAATATTTTTACAAAGGTTGAAAATATTTAACAAAACATTTTCCAAATAGTTTTCAAAAGATTTTTCAAGAAGATTTTCAAACTATTTTTCAAATAGTTTGCAAAAAATATTTTTACATGATTTATTAATCAGTAAATACACAAAGAATTTGAGGAATAATATGCATCTTTTTATTAAGTGATTTTAGTATATTTTATACAGTATTTTAGCCATATTTATTGAAAATACGAAAGTACGAGTTATGGCTAAAGCGTAGTATATAGGATCCCCCTATACTTAGCTTGAGATATATCCTCATAGATCAGAGAGAAAAGGAGAAGACATAACTTGTACTGAGTATACAAAATTCTAAAGAATAACTGAATAAAGAATGATTAAATGACTGAGAAGTCGACCGTCCCCCCTATACTTAGGATCAAATAATCCTAAGTATAGCAGACTGTACACAAGGCAGGGAGGGTCAAGGGTGGGAATGAACAGATCGTACTTAGACTGTCTCCCCCTATACTTAGGGTAAGATATGTAAGATATCCCTAAGTATAGACAAGAAGAGGAGACAATGGAGAGTATTAAATAATGAAAGAACTCGGGGGTACACACACCCTATATTTAGGATAAAGTACGCTCTAATTTTAGAATACTGATAAAAGGGGCGACACATTTCCAGTAGAAAAAGAAAAATGAAAGGAAAAGAAGAAAAAACATATAAAGATAGAAGAATAGATCGAAGAGAATGTACTCATCACTCCCCCTATACTTAGGGTAAAAGAGCCCTAAGTATAGGAAATGACAAGAGTGATGAAACGGAATGAAGAAAGAACACTCGACTCATCCACCCCCCTATACTTAGGACAAAGTATGTCCTAAGTAGGGCAAGCACGAGAATGGGGTGGATGTGAATGTGAATATACAAGATGATGGATATCAATGGTCAAGAAGTTTGAAAGCGAACCTTCTTGCGAGACCACTGAGGAATGGATCGAACAAGGTGAAGGTCGATATAAGGGTCCTCAGATGACACAAACCAATCAGAGTCGACCGGGAAGGTATCCTCGGTGGTCCTAGCGTGAGAAGGCACAGACGTGGCAGTGGAAGAAGTGTGGCTAGGTCAAGCCTTGGGAGTCTCAACTAGGTCATCATCAAAATGAAATGGGACGAACTCATCATCGGAAGAAGTAGAGTCAAGTTCGTCCTGCGAGGTTTCAGCTAGGTCAAAACAAAAGGGAACGAACTTATCTGTAGAAGTAGTAAGGTCATGTTTGTCCTCTAAGGTCTCAACCGGATCATCATCCTCATCAAAATGCCCGAATTCATTGATGAATGCAACAAGATCAAATTCAGCCTTATCAGTCTCATCTAAGTCTGCCCTCCATTCAAATGTATCAATCATGTAAATCCCACAGATGTCATCAACGCATCACCAAGTACCAGAAGAGGGAACTCCAAGGTCGATGCTTTCCGAGTCTTCTTCCATGGGGAGGAATTCGCGGGTCTTAGTAGAATCCAACATACAACAAGAATATCTGATAGTCTCATCAAGGTTATAATCCTCAAGGTCGGCTAAGATAGATGTAGTTACATCAGATGCAGTTCTCTGGTCAGTAATAGGTGCAGTGATAACCATATCGTTGATGTCATCACGATGAAAGCGAATCTTTCCTGATCCGTAATCAATGACGATTTTCACAGAGGCGAGAAAGGGTCGTCCCAGGATGATTGGAGTGTGCTCTCTAGTGGAGGTCTCCATGGGAAATACGACTAAATCGACGGTATAGCTCATGCATTGAATCCAAATGATAGTGTTTTCTAGAATACCCTTCAGCCTCTTGATAGATCCATCAACAAGTTGAACGATCATCAAGGTTTTCTTGAGAGGCCCTAAGTGAAGAGATTGTACCAGTGAGAAGGGTATGATGCTAATTGAAGCACCATCATCAAGGAGAGTGTGATCACATGAAAATCAGAAATGGTGCATCTAATGAAGGGTGTAGCAGTGTTCCCTTTCCTAGAGAATGGACAGTGGGTGATGTCATGGGCAGTGGCCATGGTCAAGATATGACACTCAGATCTGCTCCTCCGCTTTCTCTTCTTCGGTTGAGGAGCATATAAATGGGTCATGGCCTGGTGAAGTGGATCTTTAATGATCTCATGAATAGAGGTCGACACTTTGGGTTCAGTCAACATTTTTTAAATTTTTAGACCTCCTCCATACAAGGGAGGAGATCATAATCATCATATACACAAGGACGATTAAGAGTAGTCTATACAGTGTCATCCTCGGGGTCAAAAGTGGGATAACGTGTGAATGAATGTGTGGGCAGATGATCAGTCATATGTACCCTCTCCTCACAAGATGAATCAGCACTGTGTCTCACGAATTCCTTTTTGGATTTTTGATTTTTTTCTCATTTTTTGTATTCTGGGCGAGTACAAGCTCTCTTGATCATCTTCAAGTGAATCCATATCCTCAAATAGTGGAGCGTCATTCTAGATCTTATTTATGTTAAATAGAATGTCAATTCTCAAATTCATATGCTCCATTATCTGATTCAATGTCTCAAATATGGACATCATGAAAGGTGACTCCAAAATCTCAGGATCAGGTGAGTGGAATGAGGGTGGTGGTGGTAATGATGGGTGAAAATCAAAATCCGGTTCCTTAAATGATGGGTTAGGCGAGTATATACAAAAAGGAAAATAAGGAGAAAGATCCTCCTAATAGACGGGAGGTAGATCAAACTAAAAATCTGCTTCCTAAAACAAATAATTAGCCAGATATGTACAAAAATGAAAATCAGGAGCAAGATCCTCTTGGAAAAATGAAGGTGGACTGGTTGAAGGGTATGAGGGATCCGTGAAGTTCGGATAAAATGCACTTCTTTCGACCATCTCAAACAAAAGGAAAATGATCGGGAGAGCACGATGGTCAAATCAAAAGGTGTGAAAAGAAAGCAGCAAATGCATAGAGAGATCGAGTATGCACACAAACAATCGCAAACAGACACACACACGACAAACTACTCAATTCACCTACTCAACTCGGTGAGGACTGCAAAAGTGTGGTCTTTTATCTTGTCTATTTCAGAGTTAGGTGAGAATCACAAAATTGTACAAACACGTAGGTTGGCTTATGGGATTTGGGCACTAGTCCTTAGTGTGTACGTAAGCGATGTAAAACAAATAATATGAGGGGATTACTTGCCCCAAGACAAGATTTTTCCTTTTTGATCGATTTTAGGATCACGTAATATTAACAGTCTCAATTTTTATTGTTATCACTTTTTTTGTATTTTTAATAAGAAATGCACGTGGCTAACGTGGAATCGATTCCTTTTAGCTCATAGGTAATTATAATCAGAGGGAGAGAGTCAGAAAATCAATGTAAGTGATAAAACAATGATGAATGCTAAAGCATAAATGCCCACATTGCCTCCAGCTCTCTACATGCAGGGATGCCAAGTAGAATTGAAACCTAACTATATGCAAATGCAAACCGACGAAATCACCCTAGATAAGAATATACTATTATCGTTAAGAACAATATGCTAACTGTCTAGAAGTGAGACCAAGGTCCGGTCTTCGATTCCACTCGGTGCCCGTCACAACGGGTCCTACATGTGTTGCATACAACCTCTCTCGGTACGAGGTCTCAAGTCCAAATAAGTAGTAATTCAAAATTTGACTAAGTCCAAACGAGACTATAGGTGTAGGAAATAGTAATTAGGTGTTTGGCCTTAATCTATCGACAAGCAAATCCTATGCTAGGGCTCAATCACACAAAATAAAGAAAACAAAATTTGTGAAACAAATTAAAAGAAAAGCGAGAAAAACACGAGAAAACCGACGAGGCCCCCAAGGGAACAATCCCTCAGGTAATAGACCTCGTGAACTGTCGTAGTGTTTTGAGAGACCTGAATATTACAGATTAATAGTCTCTCTCTCACTTCAAATTACAAATAAATAAATAAAATAAAATAACAACGACTCTATTTTCAAAAAATCTCTAGGCCTCTTTTGGTGCTAGGTTAGACACCAGGGCTGGCTTCAAGTGGGTGCATAGGCTCCTAAAACAACATCTCTTGATCTGTGGTACCTCGCAGCAAAGTCTACAAAGAGAGTGGTTAGAATGGGTCAACAATAATATCAAATAAATAGGAAAATAAATAACGCACAAATATAAACAAAGAAGACATAATCAGACAAAACCAATCTATGTGTAGTTTCTCCCTGGCAACTATACCATTTGTTGAATTGATTTTGTGAGGATCTAGAAATCTCACGAGGCAAGAGATCCAATCGATGCGGTGACCGCTTACAAAACCCAATCTTCAGACAACAATTACCCACAAAAATAATCAATCAATGAAATAAAAGCATGGAGTTAAAATTTATTATAATTATACAATAACGAATAGGTGCAAGTATGTGTAGAGGTCGAACACATGGAGCAGAAAAGGATAGATCGGGCAAATGAATGCATAAAACTAATTATGCGTTTTTTATCTATTTTTTATATGGGTTTTGAATATATTTTTTATTTTGTTTTTGTTTTTATATTTTTATATTTTCTTTTTAATTTTATATTTTTTATTTTTATTTTATACTTTAATATTTTAATATTTCTTTTCTTTTAAATCTAATATAAGATATACAAGACTATATATATAATAATAGATAAAAAAAGATATAAATATAACTAAAAAAACTAAAAATTACAAAATTAAATATTTTTGGGTTTTAAATAATTTCTTTTACTATTTTTGTGGGTTTTTAGTGAATTTTACTAATTCATCAAAAATAACGTAAATCAGGGATTAACTAAATAGGCCGAATTAAAATGAAGATAAAAAATATCAAACAGTATCAAAATATCTAACTTAATTTTATAATTAATATATAATATAAAGAAATTACAAAATAGGAAATGTTATTTTTTGAATTTTTAAGAATTTTATAATTTTTATAAAGGATTTTGGGGCTTTACAATTTTAAAGAATTTTGTTTTTCTATTTTTTAGTGATTTTTAGTCTAAAGATTACAAATACATGAATAAACAAAATATATTTTTTAGGGAATTTTTTGAAATGATTTTCAATTTTTTTTAGTATTTTATATTGTAGATGGGGTAAAATTATGAACTTTTTAATTTTTAGAAAATAATAAAAATGTCCAAAATTGCAAAATAAAAATATAACATGAATCTGCAAGCAATCAGAAACCTACATGTAATTTTTGGGAATTTTTGGAGCACAATTGCTATATTAAATAAATAGAGGAAGTACATAAAAATTGCTAAACTAGCAAGGGCATGGATGTAATTTTAATAAAAGTCAGGGGACAATTTGCAAAATACCAAAAAATATATAACATTAATAAATTTTCCTTGGTCCAAATCGAAATACACAAAATTCTAGGGACACGCCTGCAAAATGCCTACCTCACGTTGGCGGTCAAGGGAGGTGAGTTGTCGAGGACTAGATATCAAATACAAAAAGTCTAGGGGGAACTTTGCAAAAATTACAAAATTATATAACTACATATGAATATTTGAGTTCTAACTTTTAAATATAAAAATTCAGCGGGGCAAAAGATCAAAATACCCAACTCAAGTGCGATCGAACGGCTAATTCCCTCCCACTTATACCCGTGTCGCAATGAAGAGGGTCGACGACGCTTCGTCGTCCACGTCTAGGATTATATCATCCGGAGATGATCGATGACTCAGGCTTGGCATGATCCGACGGTCGTTGCGCGTCAATAAGAACACGTCTACATCCCACGGTGGTGGGGTGATGGACGAACAGGGAAGAAGCCACGGAGATGTAAGCTTCATTTGACAAAATCTCCCCCCTCCAGCGTTCCTTGCTGCACAATGGTGGTCGAGGTGCTTCTTGGAAGGTTCCTCTGTCTACTGGAGGGTGCAAAAAGCTCAGACGATGACCGGAGGTCCTACACAAGGTCGACGAAGCTCATGAGCTTCGGGAACCTCAGGCGAGTTCCAAAATCGCTCTAGATAGCTCCTTCATCTTCATACCTGCTCAAAAAGCAACCTTGGGTCGAGGGAAAACTACCTCGACCCAATTAGAGGGGATTGGAAGCAGGGGAGACAAGGTGGCAGATGCTTCGGGCGAGGTGAGGAAATGGAGCTCTGAGACCATGCTCCAGGAAGGAGCAGGTTGAGTTGGGTGCTTTAGGGCGTAGGGAAATTGATAGGGAAGAAAATGGTGGCAGTCTGGCACGATGAAAAACAAGTAATAGCACGGTGGAGATTCACCGGAGCTCAACTCCGGCGAACAACAGGTAGATGAATTACAACTACGATGAGCAATTAAACGTTAATATAAAGGGAGAAAAGAAAACCTAGCATTGACATTAATCTAAGGAGCGAAATAAAAATGTACCTCAGTAGCTAGACAGCCACGAAGCAAGGACCTCGATGGCCGGTGGAGATGAGTGGGCACGTCCTAAACCACGCCTGACGATGCCAACCAGGTGCTGGAGAGGTAGTTGTCACCCACCTCTACCCAGAGCTCCAAAGAACGGGGTCAAACAGGGTCCAAGGCTGTTCAAATGAGAGAGGAAGATCGGATGAGCTTATGTACAACGTGACTGGGTAGCTGGGAAGAACGAGGTGGCTGGAGCGATTCAATGACGCGATCCACGAGGAAACATCCTAGCGTGAATCAACAAGGATCGAGGTGGAGAAGTCGCGGAGAAATCAACCCGAAAGGATAAAAGAATCTTCGGGCAAAAATCGATGAAAAGTAGGTCAAACATAGGTCTGAAAAGCCTAGGATGAGGAGCAGGCAGTTGACTGGAGTCAACTAGCGTTGCTACCTGGTTGGTCTACGTGGACCAACCAGGAAAAATCATCCTGAAAAAATAATTGGGAAAGAAATAATAAATATGAAATGATTGTATTAAATTAAACTTATAAAATAAAAAATGTTTATTGTTTTATATAGTATTTTATTATGATTTTATTTATTTTTTAAAGATTATTAATTACAAGTTACTTTTTAGGGTATTACATATATGTATATTAATCTATGTTTTAGGTATATTATATTTATTTTGTAATTATTCTTTTATTAGTTTATTTTATTATTTTATATAATTATAAATTATTTTCATATACATAAATATATTTTTATCATATTTTTTTGATTATGTACACTTAAATAAATAGTATATTAAATATATTGTATAAGTATATGTATTTCATCTATATATTTTATATACATATTTTATTTTAGTATTTTATTTGTGGTTTTATTTTAATTTTAGTATGTGTATATATTATATAATATTTACAAAATTATAAAAATATAAATTTATTAGAATAATAAAGAATAAATAAAATGAATATTTTATTCAGGTATATTGTACAATAGGTGTCCAAAACCTAATTTTCACACCTTAACTCCAAAATATGAAACCACCTTCATTAAATAGCTTATTAAAAGTTATATACAATTAAAGGTGATTTTGATACATTTTGAGTTGTTATTTGAGAGATATGGGTTTGGAAAGTTGGGATTTGGAATCTTATTTAGAGTATAAAAAGTACACTATGTATTATTTTTGCATGAAATCAATTTTGTATTTTTCTATATATTATTATCTACATTTTCATGTATAAAGTTTCTTTATTTGAGGTATAAAAAGTGGAAAATAAAATAGGTCCCAAAAAAGAATAAATAATGAATTAATAAATGAATTTTTTATTGTATTTTTAGCCCTTATCTTCCCCTACTTTATTCCTTGTTGATCTAGTCATCAAGATGCCTATGTCTCTGGGTTTAGGGTCATAAAATACCTTTGACATTTTATTCTTTTTCTTTTATTTTCTTTATTCTATAATTTTGGCATTAAAAACAATATTTTACATAGTATTTAAACAACAAAGAATGGATGCTAATTTGTGCAAATTATGGGTATTTACATGCATTGACTAGGATTTTTAAGACCAAAATGATAGAATAAATGTGATAAAATGGAGGTTCATCAGATATGCTTCATTTTAAGTATAGGGGGATGAGTAACTTCATATGATCGTTCTTTGTACCATCACATGTCTCCTCTCTTGTTGATACTCATGTGTATACTTAGGGATATTTTACCCTAAGTTAGGGGGAGATAGGACGAATCGTTGACGTTGTTCATTACCACCCTCGACCCTCCCTAAATGTAGATATAGTCTGCTATCAACAACAACAACAAAGCCTTTTCCCACAATTAAGTAGGGTCGGCTACATGGATTCTTCGCCTCCATTCAGATCTATCTTGGGTCAATCTCGGATTTATATCCAAAAAACTAAGATCCCTTCGTATAGTCTCTTTCCAACACTTCTTGGGTCGTCCTCGCCCTCTCTTAGCCGGCTCAACATCCCAACACTCGCATCTCCTAACTGGTGCATCAATTGACCTTCTTTGCAAATGACCAAACCATCTTAAGCGGTTTTCTCGCATCTTATCCTCGATCGGAGTTACACCAACTTTCTTTCTGATTGCATCATTCCGAATACGATCTTTACGTGTATGTCCACACATCCATCTTAGCATTTTCATTTCTGCTACAGCCATTCTCTGCACATGTCTATGGTTCACAGGCCAACATTCAGAACCATAAAGCATAGCAGTTCTCACGGCTGCTTTGTAAAACTTTCCTTTAATTTTTAAAGGAATTTTCTTATCAGAGAACAGCGGAGGCCCTCTCCACTTTAGCCAGCCTGCATTTATTCTATTAGTAACATCTCCATCAATTTCCCCATCATGTTGCAAAATAGATCCCAGATATCTAAAAGAATCTCTCTTCTGAATGTTATCGTCACCAATCTTCAACTCGATTCCTTCACCATTGCTACCATCAAAGGTGCATTCCATATATTCCGTCTTAGCCCTACTTATACGAAAACCTTTAGTCTCCAATGCATGTCTCCAAACCTCAAGCTTCTCATTTACTCCATCTCTAGTCTCGTCAATCAACACAATATCATCAGCAAATAACATACACCAAGGTAACTCATCCTGAATGTGACTTGTCAACTCGTCCATAATCAAAGTAAAAAGAAATGGACTCAAAGCCGAACCTTGATGTAAACCAATGTTGATATCAAAATAGTCAGTCTTCCCCGTCGGGGTCCTTACACAAGATAAAGCCCTATCATACATATCCTTTATGAGATTAATGTATAGGACAGGTACTTGTCTCTTCTCCAAAACTCTCCACAGTATCTCTCGTGGGACGGAATCATAAGCCTTCTCCAAATCAATAAAGATCATATGGACATTGTTCCTTTTAGCTCTATAAATCTCCATTGTTCTCCTCAACAAATGGATGGCTTCAATAGTTGAGCGACCTGGCATGAATCCGAATTGGTTTTCTTTTACTTGAGATACTTGCCTCAACCTTCTTTCTATCACACGTTCCCAAATTTTCATCGTGTGACTCATCAGCTTGATACCTCTGTAATTTGAACAATTTTGAATGTCTCCTTTGTTCTTATAAAGAGGCACCACGATACTCCTCCTCCAATCTTCAGGCATTTTCTTGCTTCGCCAAATAACATTGAATATATTCGTAAGCCAAGTCAAACCACGCTCACTTAAGACTTTCCATACTTCTACAGGGATGTCATCCGGTCCAACACCTTTCCCAGGTCTCATAACCTTCAAAGCCTCCTCTACTTCTTTTCTTTGTATTCGTCTATAGCATGCACGATTCAAGTAACTTTCACTACTAGCTAGATCACCCAAAGTGATCTCTCTATTTCCTTCTCCAATGAAAAGTTTATGGAAGTACTGCTCCCATCTAGTCTCTATATCCTTCTGAGTAACAAGCACGTGACCTTCCTCGTCCTTAATGCATCTCACTTGAGAAAGGTCTTCGATCTTTCTTTCTCTTGCTTTGGCCAACCTGAATATATCCTTCTGGCCCTCCTTAGAGTTGAGATTTTTATACAAAACTTCATAACTTTTGACTTAGCTTCGCTTACAGCCTTCTTTGCTTCCTTCTTCGCTATTTTATAGTCTGTGACAGTTTCCTCTGTTCTATCCTTAGACATAGCTTTAAAGCAAGCTCTTTTAATTTTTAGTTTCTCTTGCACCCCTTCACTCCACCACCAAGCCTCCTTTTGATCCGGAGCTCCTCCTTTTGACTCGCCTAGCATCTCTTTGGCTACCTTTCGGATACAAGATGCTACTGCTTCCCACATCTCGTTTGCACTACCGCTACAATCCCAAGATAAGTCTTCTAAAGCCTTCTTCCTGAAGCTTGATTGCTTCAGCGGAAGATTCTACCACCTAGTTCTAGTGATCTTAGGAACCTTCCTTTTCTTTACCAGTCCTTTTATTTGTAAATCCAAGACTAACAAGCGATGTCGGGTTGTCAAACTCTCTCCAGGGATTACTTTGCAATCTTTGCAACACAACCGATCCCTTCTCCTCAATGCAAAGTAATCAGATATAGTCTGCTATACTTTGGATTAATTGATTCTAAGTATAGGGGGGACGATCGACTTCTCATCGATTCTTTCTTTACTTTAGTCGTTGTAATGTAGGCTTTTCTATACTCAGCACGAGTCATGTCTTCTCTTTTCTTTTCGATCTATGAGAACATAGCTCAAGTTAAGTATAAGGTGGTCGTATATACATTATATATACTTTAATCATAACTCGTACTTTCGTATTTTCAATAAGTATGGCTAAAATACAATTATTAAGTGTGAAGAACATACTTGTATAAAATTCATTGAAATTCTTTTATATATCGATTAATAAATTAGGTAAAAATATTTTGCAAAATGTTTGAAGAATGGTTTGGAAAATTCTTCGAAAAAACATTTGAAAACTATTTGGAAAATATTTTGTAAAATATTTTCAACCTTTGTAAAAAGATTTTGTTTGTAAAAATTTCTTTTCTTTGTTTGAAATAAAATGTTTTGAAAATCTATTTGCACATGGTTTAGAAAATGGTTACCAAAATAGTTTGAAAAATCTATGCATTCTGTCTGAAAAATCTTTGCAAAATAGTTTTCAATTTTTTTTCAAATTTTGTAAAACTTGTAAAAATTATTTGTCAAGCTAGTTTGCAAAATAAAGTTTTCAAAATGTTTGAAAAAATCTTTTCAAATTATTTTGTGAACTATGTACATAATTCAAACAAATAAAGATTCTTTACGAACCTTGTATATACAATCCTGTAAATCCGTATAAACTAACCCCTGTAAATAAAAGATGCTCGCAATAGCTGCACATACTACCTCTTGGTTCCAAAAACCTATTGTTTTTGAAAAATCCCTAAAATTTTGCAAAACACAAAATTCGAAAAAAATTTGGAAAATCTTTTTCAAAATTGCATATTTTTTTGCAAAACTCTTCCAAAAATCCATAAAAATTCAAAACTAGAAAATGGCATCATAAAAATATTTTTCTTGCATTAAACATAGCATTCGCATTTTTTGAAATAATATAGATAATTTAGGAAGTCCAAATAAAGTCTGAAGATTGGAGCTTGGAATAGACCTTGATACACTTAATTTCAGAGGAACCCATTGAGGACTGGAAGTGGAGATATTTCAGGCCACTTGGACTTAATTCTTTAGGTTCCTTAAGACTATGTTCATGAGTCAATTCAACATACTTAAATAGAACCCTTCATGTCATTCGTAAGACTCTTGAGACAGTGACTTGACTAGAAACCTCACATCTAGTACTTAGCTCAACTCAGATGGTCTGCTGAAAAATCTTGGAGTCTAAGTCAGGACGATGCAAGGCGCCTTCGTCAAGGATGGCTCAGGAACCATTCTTGAGGATTGCTGACACCGGTGCTCTAACCCACTTCTTTTGGTAACAATGATATCTAAAGACTGGAGATGGATTGAGATAATGCTTTGGATGAGGAATGGTCTATCGGTGCCAACTTTTTCTGAGATCCCAAAAAATAGATGGAATAAAAGACGTTATATATACCGGGACACAAGCAAGAATGCAGAACCTGTGCAAAGTCAAAGAAAATATCCCAGAAGTCTATACCAAAAATTTGAGTTTCAGAAAAAGCCTACTTCTTAGTGAAGAATCGGTTATATCGACCGACTTTACAAGAGAATGAAGACTACACTGGTCCATTCCCACTTCTTTTCCCATTATTCTAACTTCTCCCCCATTCGGTTGTAAAGATTAGGAGCACATGACCGTAGGAGGGAATATTTGTCTTGACAAGGATGAGTTACCAGAAGAGCAGACGCCTTGATGGTTCAATGGTTTTGTTCGGGGAGAGCTTAACAATTCCACACACATGGTTCTATCACTTCAAGGAAGAAAGAGTATGCGATTGAGAGTATGGTTCTGACATGGCTGTGAATTGGACGGGATGATAGGATTATGGAATCTAAGGGCTGTTATGTCACACTCCCTGACTTCCATGTGATTCCGAACACACCATTAATCCAAAGGCCTTCTCTAAGCTCCAAACTTTAACTTTATTTAGACAAGTTTAAAAGTCGATAATTATTCCAAGTTATTTCTTTTTATTTTCTTTATTTTTAGTTTCTGCACTCATTGCAAAAGTGTTTGCTAGGGACTAGCAAAGACAAGTATAGGGGGTGATGAATCTCCATTTCATCACCTTTATTATTTTATTTTGACCTTTAAACCCTAGCTAAATGCATGTAAATATCATTATTTTGCATTAATTAGCATCCACTATTTATTATATAAATATTGTATAAAATACATTTTTTAAAGCCAAAATAATTGAATAAAGAAAAGAAAATAAAAAAGAATAAAATACCAAATGTATTTTATGACTTTAATCCTGATACCAAGTCAAGAACTTATTTGGTCGAAGTGGAATAAATTAGGGAAGATAAGGGACAAATATACAATAAAAACCCCCATTTATTTATTCATCAATAATTCATTTTTGAGATTCATTTTATTCTTTATTATTTATACCTCAAATAAAGTAACTTTTATACATTAAAGATGCACATAAATATGTATAGAAATATACAAAATCAACTTGAAACAAAAATAATACATAGTGTACTTGCTATACACATAATACAAATCCAAACTTCCCAAACCCATATCTTCTCAATAAAAACTCAAAATACATCACTTGTATATAACTTTTAATAAGCTATTTAATGAACGTGGTTTCATTCAATTTGGAGTTAAGGTGTGGAAGTTAGGTTTTGGACATGTATAGTTTACATGAATAAAAGATTCATTTTATTTATTCTTTATTATTTTATAGTTCTATATTTTTATAATTTTGTAAATATTATTTATAATACATGTACATATTTAGAATAGAATAAAACCATGAAGAATACACAAAAAATAAAATGATCTATATAAATACATAGATGAAACACCTATATTTATATCTATACAAACTATACCCCTATTTATTTAAGTGTATAAAATACATCAGAGAAATACAATAAAAATATACTTGTCTACCTAAAAATAAGTTATAAATATATAAATTATTAAAATAAAATAATCAAAAATAGAAAATACAAAACAAAAATAAAATGTACAAAACATATGTCAATATACCTATAAAAACACTTGTAAAAATTAACTTAAAATAAATTAACTCATAAAAATAAATAAAAATCATATTAAAATACTACATAACATTACAAACAAAATTTTTGTTTATAATCAAAATTTAATAAAATCATTTACTATTTTTATTTAATTGTTTTTTAATAAAGCTCTCTCTTTTATCTTGTAGCGTCCTATGTGGACCAATAAGGAGTCGAGGACTGTTGACCCAAGTCAATTGTACTTCACCGCCTCTGACCCCTAACAGAGCCTCGAGAACCCCATCTTCTCTGTCTCAGCCTGATCTTACTGATCGATGGTTTGCATCGAGTCCTTCGTGCAAAATCCTCCCACACAATCAACATCTACGCCTACTCATTAGATTTCTCTTATCTTCATCGAGCCTCTCAATAATCTCGATTGAAAATTACCCAAAACCTTGTCTATAAATAAAACTCAAATTCTTCCCATTCTCCTTTGATCCCTTTACGAGATCTATAGAGCCTTCAGCTGAGTGTGTGTGATTCCGCCGGTGACAGAGGTAGCTCCCTCGAGTCTTGGAGCATCGCAAGGGGAGGACAAGAGGTCTAGGTGGCATTGCAAAAACGTCCTACTCCTTGGCTTCCCGACCAGGTAAGAGTTGTGCGATTTATCTTTTTCTATGTAGATTTAGGTGTTAGCTTTCATTTCATGCATTTTATTTCACGTTTTAATTATTGTATTAGCTTAGATTAGGGAATAGACCTCGTCGTAGCTCTAGAGCTCTGACCATTGTGACTCCTCATTCTACTTTGTCTCCGACATCCACGATCATTCCATCATCAAGCCCCATTATTTCTCTGCACCCCTGGCCATCCATCCACCTTCGACTCCTTCTAGATTGAAGATCGCGATGCTCCTTCGTCGCCCTTCGCATGAGCACCATCACCCTGTTACATCTCGCATCGATCCCCCAAATTAAAAGCCCAGATATTGTCACCCTCATCTTGTCATGCTTTCTATCCCATATGCAAATATGGAGGGCCCTGCCTGACAGTGTTGAGTTCGAGAGCACCTCCAAGAAGACCAAGGCTCGAGCCCCTCCCCCCCCCCCATGGGGCCCGAACCTTTTTGAAGCCTCAATTCACTACAGGAGACTTCCCCAAGCATGTGGAGCAGCTCAGCATCAAAGAAGGAGCCTGGAGAGGAGATGATTTGACGAACGAAGCTTTGATATGGGGACATTTTTCCCCATTTTCTCCGAGCGAAGCAGTAGCCATCGGATGGAGAAGGTGTTGCTATTCTAATCTCAACCGTCTAATCTATGGAACCCTCGGTCGTTGATGAAGCTTCATGATCAAATCTCGCACGTTGATCGTCAAAGAGGTATCACGTGCGGTGCAGCTACCACATGTCCAAGTGAGTCAACTGCAGTCGTTGGATCACGTGCAAAATAGGGGTAATGTGCACTAAGCCCCTAAGCCTTTTCTAATTTCTCTTTATTATTTTAAATCTTGTCTGGAATGTAAAAAGATTTGTAAAAATTACATATAGCCCCACATGCTTTCATGTATTTGCCCACGAGTCCATGCTATCTTAACTCACGTGGCTTGCCACGTGAGTTGGGTATTTTGCAACCATAACCCCTGATTTTGTATATTTATTTTTAAAACACAAAATTGTATATTCAGTGTTAATTTTTTTGGGAAATTGTATAAGGGATCTAGAACTTTTGTATATTTGCATAAATGCCCTTCTAGGGGGTTTTTAATTTAAGTATTTTGGGAAAAGTGTTTGTATGCCCTTGGGCTTTGTAATATGGGTCTGAAATGCACATATTCTTTGTTTTAATAGTATATAGGTCCCCGTCAATAGCTTGAATTTTATTTTTCTTGTTTATTTTTGTTAAAAATAACCCCTGTTTATATTTTATTTTGGAAAAATGCATGTAAATGCCTTAGATGGCATATTTTAATGCTTTGATTTTTAATTTGCATTTTTAGGAATTTATCTATTTATTAAACTTCAAATAATGAGCATTAATTCCTATTTAGCTATAAAAATGCCAAAAAGATTATTAAAATGCCTTTAAAAATTATAAAAATAGATGATGTTTATTATGACGTATATTATCTCAAGATCAAAAATACCTAAAAATAGAAAAATACTAAAAACTAAAATCTTTAAAATCTAATTAAAAAAGGAAAAATCATCAAAAACTCCAAAAATAATTATTTTTATCCCTAAACTTTCTCTATATTATTATTTACTTACTAAAATTGATTTGAAGAATTTTTAACACTTTTTGATATTTTTTAATCTCCAAATAAATTCAGACAATTTATTTAATCCCTATTTTGGGATATTTTTGACCTTAAAAATACATAAAAATCTGCAGAAATTCTAGAAAAAAACAAAAATATTAGAAAAATAAAAATCTTAAAAAATACTTTTCTTGGATTTTAAGACTATGTATAGGTATAGGTATATATTATATATATTATATATACTTAAACTATGTGTTGCTTATACTTTTATTTTATTTTTGAACAATCAAAAAGAAATTAAAATTTTACAAAATCAAAAACCTAAAAAATTTCCAAAATCCCAAAATAATAATAATAACCTTGTTTGTAGTTGATTTTCTTTTTCTCTATTATATCCCTACATATATGTATAGGTGTAGTTATACATATATATATATATTATTACTACTTAATTACCCATATACATATATTTACTATTAATTTAATAAAAATATTATTAAAAATAAAAAACCCACATAAAAAGACTTAAAGACATATATGTACATAATACACATTGATTAATAATAATCATAGGCTACCTAGCTTTCTCTCTATGGATCAACCTCTACATGCTTACATGCTATAAATTTTTGTTTATAGAGTATAATAAATTGTGCCCCGCAGCTTTGGTAATTCATTGCTTGTTTTTACATTGTGGGTACGTGTTGATTGACTTGGGATGTCTTGTGAGCGGTCGCCTCAACGATGTTTATCTTCGCTATTCTTATAGTGAGGATACTTTTAGACCCTCGCATAATCTTGGACATCAAGAAGTTAGCAATGTGGGCGTGCATCTGGTTATGCTGACCGAGATGGTAGAATTTATGCAGAAAGGCTGACTTTAGATCATCCAGGTCGTGTCGATCTTCCCCAGATGATTGATCCAGTGAAGTGCTTTGTCTTGAAGGCTTAATGGGAATGTTGTCGTTTTGACTACGCCTAACGGTATGTTAGGTTAGTGAGTTGTTCTGTAGATGCACCTAAATTGTTGAAGATGGATATATGATTCTTTGTTTGTGTTTCCATGGAATGTGGGAAGAAGAGCCAAGAGTTGAGGCTTCAACTCAAAGTGTGCATGGATCGCTGGGATCTGGATCCACTCGGTCATCTGTCCAACTCAAGGGTTGTAAGTCTCCTTGAAAGTAGGCTTGGGCCTCTCTCCTCTTCTCTCATCTATCAGCCCTTCACGACCTCCATCTTCTCTTTCTTCCTCTTCTCCCACTCCTCCTCATCCTCTTGGGTTTCCTCCCCTTCTCCACAGATTATTAAGCATGTCATGGAAGGTGACTTGGGCTAATGCCTAGTCGGTAAGCTACTATTGCATTGCGCATATGGAGGCAATAAGCTAGGCATTCATGACGTTAGAATCTAGCTGTTGGTCTGTCTGTGGTTGTGGATGCTGAGGTCCCTTCCCTTTTTCAATTGGAGCCATCTATGTATTTGAGTCTGAATCTGACAAAATTTCTAGCACTAGATTGGGCTCTTGATCTGCAAAAGGAATGATGCCCTGATTAGTCGGAATTGAAGCACCTTATGGAAAGAATTGTTTTGTGTTAAGGTCAACACAGAATTTCATTAAGGATGGAGAAGTATATGGAGTGAAATCAATTTCCACCCAAAATGGGTAGATTTCGAGACAAGAGTGACCCCAGATCATTGAAGAAGATGGGGAGTCTAGAGAGCAGTTTGCAAGGTCCGAACCATTATCTCAGGAATAGCTTTGAATTATTGGAGAACGTGACTGCTTGGAATCAATGTGGGTGTCGGAGGAATCCCGACTAAGACATCCATGAGTCGCTAGCTCGAGGGTCAAAAAGAAAGATAAAGAATGGATGAATGATACAGAGATGAACAAGAAATTAAGGGACTGTAAAATAGTAAAATGGCTCAAAGTGAGAGAGGGTCAAATGAGAATAAAAGCGAAAATGAAAGGTAAAATTTTGCATAGTGCGAGACTGATCTTTGAATTTAACCGAAGTAAAAAAAACACCAAACAAATTATGGTTTCAACAACTCAACCCAAGTGAATCCATAAGAGTTCAGGTATTTTTGTCTTTTCAATTTTATGTTGTTTTGCAGGCAAATATTTTAACAAGGCCTTATGAGGGCTATTCCTATAGGAGTGTGTGTACTACCGAAAAAGTGCCACGTACTTCTTCCACCTCCTTTGTAACATGTGATCTGCGTACTTTGAGGTCCTTGATCTCATGCATGTGGGGCTACTAATCCAAAGAAATAGAGAAAGGAATCCAATAGGTGAAACTATTACTTCCCTCACTAGTGAGGTACTCGATCACAGGACAATCAGACAGACACCTCCATGAAGGTGTGGCCTATGCTCAATACTTCAGACCAAGTCGGATGCTCCACACAAGACGGGAACACCATCGTCGACAACGCCCTACTCAAATGCGTATGATAGAAGTGCTCATACTTCATCGTCCCAAATGATAATCAAGGCTGCCATAGATTGGTTTTTAGGCTCTAATTCTTAGTGATCGTTCCTAACTCAGTCTGAATGGTACTAGAAAACAATGAGTCTTTATGATGCCCAAAACAGTGATGTCCATTATAAATTTCAACTAAGGTGAAAGTTTTATTAGCAGTCCCTGAAAAACGGGAAGACGAGAGCCGCTAAATAATGGTCTGACAAATCAGACTCACTGTCCCTGAGGCGACTACTCAAGCATTCACGTTGATCAACAATTAACCCACACAATCAATCAAGTAGTCAAGAGCAAGGATTAAAATTTATTATACCCTACTAAGAATGTACAGTGGCAAGCAAGTAGGGGTCGAACACAGGAAGCACGGAGTAAAGTAAGCAGACAAAAAGTCAAGTGCTGTGTCTAATAACTACTTAGCCAATTGGGACTTTTTGTGGGTTTTTTATTTTTTATATTTTTTATTTTATTTTTAATTTTATATTTTTGTATTTTGATTTTTAATTTACTGATTTTATATTTTCTTTTTGTATTTTATATTTTTATATTTTCTTTTTATAATAATATAATATATATACAATATAAGAGAGAGAGGAATAGAGTATTTATAGAAATAGGTAAAAATAAGGAAAAATCAGAAAATAAAGTATTTTTAGGCTTTTTGTATTTTTCTAATGTTTTTGTGATTTTTCTAGATTTTTCCTAATTTTTTTGGTATTTTCAAAGTCAAAAATACTGAAAACAAAGAATAAAAGTTGCTGGCCGAAGTTAAAATGAGGATGAAAAATATCAACAGTGCCCAAAATTTCTCAAATTAATTTTAAATCAAAGATAATAAAATAGGAAAAATACAGAAACTGAAATTGTATTTTTAGGATTTTTCTTGAATTTTTAAGATTTTTAGGAAGGTTTTTGGGGTTTTTATGATTTTTATGGGTTTTCTTTTGTATTTTTTTATGATTTTTGGACAGGAGTTAAAAGACACTTAAACACATAAAATATATTTTTTTGGAGTTTTTCAAAAATGTTTTACAATTTTTATGTATTTTCTAATGCAAACAGTGCTGAAAATGCATGTTTTTGAATTTTTATAAATAATAAAATGCAATAAAAATGCAAAATAAAAATATGGCGTGAACTATCAACAAAACAAAAATCTATGATAATTTTTTGGATTTTTTAGTGATTTATAGATGCATGCAATAAATAGAAACAACCACAAGAAAATGGTTTGCTGGTAGGGGCATTTGAGTAATTAGCAGAACGTTGAAGGGCACAAATGAAATTTTTCCACAAACTTATAACTAATTACTGGAATTAGAGGGCTGATTATAAAAATGTATAGCCGCTGGGGTATTACCGCAAAATTCTCAGGTACGCATGTGCCACGCACGTGCTTGGGAGGACCTAAAAGCAATAAACAAATACTCTGGGGGCTGATTTGCAAAATTCCCAAAAAGTGTTATTACACTTAAGTATAGAGTTTTAGGGCTAAAACGAAATGAGTAAACAGGAGGGGTGGTCCCTGAAAAGTGCCCCTACCTCACGCGCACAGGCACGTGAGGTGATGTGGCGGAGGGACCCCAATGTAAATATAAAAATATTCAGGGCTCTTCTGCAAATTGTACAAAATATAACAACGACATATGAAAGTCTTAGACTTAATAAATAAATACAGAAATGCGCGGGGGTGGAACTACAAAATACCCAGCGTTTCACGATCAAACGGCTAATGGAATATCACTTGACACGTGGCGCCAATCGGACGGCCCATACCACTTCGCTCTCAGCGGCCTGGATTAGATCGTGAGAGGACGATCGGACGGCTGGGAGGCGGTCCGATCCTACGGCTGCTGAGTGGCTGGAAGAATGACCCCGATCCGACGGTAGGGAGATGATGACGAAGAACACTGCATGGAGGTCGCTTCAGCTGAGGGTGGTGGCCAACACACGGCCTCCTTTGGCTCAAGAATGAGTGCAAAATGTTCATGGGCTCTCTCCAACTCGATTGAGGGTCTCAGCAAGTGCGGAGGTGGCGTGGCTTGATCGGACAACGGAGGTCACCTAGGCGGAGCTTCCTTGGACAGAAGAGGCTCGATTGAGCCTTCTTGGCTTGGGCTTTCCTGCAGGGGTTAGTAGCGGACAAAAAAACGAAGCGATAGACGCTTCCAGATGGTGAAATGGGGCTCGGGTGATGAACTCCGGCGTGCGGCAGAGAAGGGAGTTCTAATCCTTTGATTTGAGCAAAATCAGAGGTGGATGATCGGTGGTGTGTGCTAATGGAGTGACAGGGGACAACATGGAGGGGAACGCGGAGGCTTTGAGCGAGTGTAGTGGTCGGAACTCGGGGGCGGAGTGGAGCTCCGCCATGATCTTCGAAGACAGATTCGCGGTGCAAATCGAAATAGAATCACAAACTGTTTGTACCCTATTATAAACTAAACCTAAGCTATCAAAAGAAGCAAAAAGAAAGGGATGAGGCTCACTGGAGACGAAGGTCGGACCTTGAGGCGGAGCTCCGGTGAGGGAATGGATCAGCCTCGATTCGACACCAAATGGCTCGAGCTCGGGCTCTATGTGTTCCTGCTGTCACTAGGAGCACGAAGAACTCAAGAGCAGGTGCTGAGGATGGTGGAAGAGGGATCAAAAGAGAAGGGAAGTCGGGGGCATCCTTTTGTAGGGTTGACGAAGTGGCATCAAAGAACGAGGGGCACGAGGCGGAGCAGTGATCCAAAGCCCAATATTTCATCTGGACGTGTATCATGGAAGATTGGGCTTAAAAAGTCATGAAGGGTCGAACACGATATGGTGCAAGGCGTGCCCTCGAAAAAAAACGAGAAGACGGGTCAAAAATGCATTCTGACACAGCCCAGACGTTGGGCAGAGAGTTGACCAGAGGTCAACTCTTGCTGCCCCCTGGTTGGTCCACGTGGACCAACCAGGAAAAGGATTGGGAAAAACTTGTAAATTCGATTAAAAATATAAGAAGATTTTACTAATTTTTAGTTATTAAATAAAAAATGTTTGTTATTTTGTAAATTATTTTATGGTTATTTTTAATTATTTTTTCAAGGTCAGAAATACAAATTACCTTTTATACCCTTCATAGGTATCTTCATCTATATATTTTAATATTTTATTTTTATTTTATATATTTAATTTATTTATTTTTTGTTTATTATTTTATAAATTTATAAAATACTTTTATACACTTAATTATATTTTTATTTTATTTTTCTGAAATGTTTTATACACTTAATAAAATAAAGTAGTAATTATGTAGGTATATATACACGTATTATACCTATGTATATCATATACAAGTATTTTTATTTTGTGTTTCCTTTGTGTTTTTATTCTGATTTTAGTATACAAATATATTATAAGTAATATTTACAAAATTATAAAAATATAAAATGGTAAAAATAATGAATAAATAATAAAACGAATATTTTAATCTGTACAAGTATACAATAGGGGTCCAAAACTCAACTTTCAAACCGTAGCTCCGCCAAATGCGAAACCACCGCCATTAAATAGCTTATTTTAAATTATATACAATTAAAGGTGAGTTTGACATATTTTGAGTTTTTGTTAGGGAGATACAGGTCTGGGAAGTTGGGATTCTGTAATTTTATTCAGATCATAACTTTTTATCTGTACATTATTTTTGAGTGGAATCAATTTTGTATGTTTATTTATTTAATTATCTACAACTTTCATGTACAAAGTTTCTTTATTTGAGATGTAAAAAGTGGAACCAAAAATAGGTCCCAAAATGAATAGAGAATGAATGAATTATAAGGAATATTTATTGTATTTCGGCCCTTATCTCCCCCTACTTTATTCCTTGTCGACCTAGTCATCGAGATGCCTAGGTCTCGGGGTTTCGGGTCATAAAATATTTACAATATTTTATTCTTTTTGTTTTATTTTCTTTATTATATAATTTTGACCTTAAAAACCTCATTTTATACAATATTTACACAATGATGCATGAATGCTAAAATGCCTAAATTAAGCCTATTTACACGCATTTACTAGGGTTTTTAAGGCCAAAATGATAGAATAAAGATGATGAAACGTAGATTCATCATTAGGGATGGGCATGGGGCTGGGCCGGCCCGGCCCAGCCCGAAGCCCAACCCGAAAAGCCCGGCCCGGCCCAAGCCCAAATAGATAATGGGCCGGGCTTGGGCCAAATTATTGGGCCCGAATTTTTTTTGGGCCGGGCTCGGGCTTGGCTCGGCCCGGCCCGATCCGGCCCGAGGGCCCGACCCGATAGTAGCCCGCTGCCCGGCCCGACAGCCCAACCCGAGTCTGCAGCTCTGCCTCCTGTCTTCATGGGGTGGTTTATCCCTCTTTTATTTTTGGATATATTCCCGAAAAGGAATGAAATGGGATATAATAGCTCCTCATCGTTTAAGTTATTACAAGTGGAACCTTTTCAATACAATAATCTCGTACTTATAGTTCAAATATTGATGAAAATGAGCGCAACCTTCACAAGATTATCAAATCAAGTAATCAAAGCAAATTATTCTACTTGTAGGCTGTTGGCCAATGTGTGAACAAAAGAACCTGATTGATATCCTGGGCGTTACTACACCCTCGTAATGTCACCTCTTCCTCCTTGCATTCTCGTGTTCTAAGTTATGATAAGGGACTGTATAATATATTCATATAATAACATCCATGCCTTTCTGTTGTTGCTGTAGGACAACGTGCATCAATTTAAGCGAGAGATCTGCTATCAACCCATCGTTAGGTGTGAAACAGATCCACTAACTGTACTCCCAGATCCTTTTTCTATGTAAATGGTAATGGGCTTTTCATCTTCTTGCTTTTACGAAGACCTTAATAAGAGTTTCTACTTTCATCATTGTACCATGAAGAAAAAAGGAAATCACTGACACTGTCTGATTTCTATGGCATCAATCCACATGTTTCTCGTGGCTTTGCATTGCTTCTCCTCCTCTGCCTGAAAAGTGATGGATATATGCGAAAGAAATTATACAATATAAGCTCTTATCAAGTTATCAACAATGGCAAGCAGGTCAAATATGGGTCATGATTATATCATGATAACTTATATTCATGTCTTCCCATTTCTCTATCATTTCTATGCATATATTCATCCGCAGCCTGGTTAGGACCATATCAGTCGATATATTCTTCTTCTGCAAGTGGGGTGCTCTTATTCGTGTCATCATATATGATAATAATGAGAAGAAGTTTCGTATGTTCATGCATGTGCACCTCCATTCCATATGCACACCATATTCCAGAATGAACATTCACCTATACATGTGGATTAAATGATGGGCCTAGTACCAATAGATGAGCCGGCCCGGCCCAAGCCCGGCCCAATGGAATTGGGCCGGGCCTGGGCTTGGGCCGAATAGAAAAAAAATTTGCGGGCTCGGGCCCAGCCCAAGGCCCGAATTTTTTAAATGGGCTTGGGCCTGGGCCCTTCAGGGCCCGGCCCAGCCCGGCCCATGCCCATCCCTATTCATCATCCCCCTATACTTGCCTTTGTTAGTCCCTAGCAAACACTTATGCAATAAGTGCAGAAAAGAAAGAACAAAGAAAAGAAAAAGAAGAAATAGTGGATTGAATTTAATTATCAAACTTGTCTTCACAAAATCAAAGTTTGGAGCTTAAGTCGGATCTTTGGAATTTTCGTGCAGGTGAAACCTTAATGAGAACCAGATTTGAAATCCAACAGCCTTCAAGAATCCCAAAACTCTGTTCAAGTCTCCTCAATAGCCAAGTCAGAAATACTTTAACTCATACGCAAACCCTTACGACTATGAATCTGACTCGTACAGTGTAAGTGATGGTGGCTCTCCCCATCTAGAATGACAAAGAGACTGACTTCACCAGTATGACAACCCAATGATTCCCAATCCAATAACTCCTTCCTCGAGGAGCGGGATATTCCCTTCTAAGTTCAAGTGGCAGCCAGCTCAAGAGGAGGGGGTGAAGAGAAGAATGGACGGTAGCCAGTGTAGCTACCTATCCTAGGATGCAAGACCAGTGTAGTAAAGTCATCCAGCTGCAGGCTCACATGATATGACTTTGGAACTCAAGCTTGCTTATTGTCTATACAACCTATGTACATACTTCGCAGGCATTTTATTTTTGTACAGGCATGTCTTTCTTCTCTTTTTTTGAAATTCTATTTACAGCAGCATTTATATAGGGAGTTTTTCCTCTTGAGCCAGTAGACTATCCCTCTTTTGAAGCTTTATTGCAACCCACACTCTCCTGTCTTTAGAATTCCTCGTCACTGGATGGGTTGGGGTGTACTTCCCTCCCTAGAGGAGTACAAGTGTTTCCACTTGTGTGCGTCTCATACCGGCAAATCCAATCCCCTCACCACTCCAACTGAGTTGAGCCATGTGAAAGGTGCAGGTGTCCAAGTTAGGTCATTATCAACAAGAGTCGTGTGTGTGCTCCGAAATACTCCACTTAGGCAGTCAAGAATCCATCGAACTAAGTCTCGTGATCCTCAAAGAATTAAGTCAACTAAACCTGAAGTACCTCAAACCCAGTTCCTATAAGGTTCCTGTTATTAGGTAGATTTAAAGGTCCAATCAAGCTCCAATCTCCGGATTTTACTTAGACTCGTTCAACTATCAAACTTAATCCGAAAAGTGTGAATGTCATGCAAACACTATGCAAAAAATATTTTTGTGGTGCAATTTTCAAGATTTTGAACTTTTTATGGATTTTTGAAAAGATGATGATGATGCATATGCATTTTTTTGTATATTTCAATGAGATTTTTCCATATGTTTTTGGTATTTTAATTTTACAAATGTTTTTGAGATTTTTGAAAACAAAAAGATTTTTGGCTAAAAGCTAGGTACAAATATTTACACGGGAATGCATCTTATATTTACAAGAAGTGGATTTTAAGAATTTACAAGGGTAAGTGATCAATTTTATTGATAGATACATAATGGATTTTGGTGTGATGTGTCTATTCCTCAAAGTTATTTGAAAATCATTTTACAAACAATTTTCGAAAACTATAGTCAAAATAATTTTTACAAACAATTTTACAAACATGTGCACACATTTGAAAATCATTTTGCCAAGGTTTTCCAGACAGTATAGATAGATTTTTCAAAATATTTTTGCAACCATTTTTCAAACTAATTGCACATCATTTTTTCAAACTTTTTATTTCACATCAAGAAAATAGAATTTTACAAACCACACATTTTTACAAAGGTTGAAAACATGTAACAAAACATTTTCAAAATAGTTTTCAAAAGATTTTTCACAAAGATTTTTAAACTATTTTTCAAACATTTTGCAAAAAACATTTTCACCTGATTTATTAATCAGTAAGTACAAAAAGAATTTGAGAATGATAACATCTTTTATTATGGTTTTTATTGAATTTTAAAGAATTATAAGTCATATTATTAGGAAAATACGAAAGTACGAGTTATGGCTAAAGTATATACATAGTATATACGAACCCCCTATACTTAGCTTGAGCTATGTCCTTATAGATCAGAGAGAGAAAGAGAAGACATAACTCGTACTGAGTATAGAAAAGTCTAACGAATAAAGAACGAATGAAGGAATGAATGAACGAATGAGAAGTTGACTGTCCCCCCTATACTTAGGATCAAATAATCCTAAGTATAGCAGACTGTACACAAGGCAGGGAGGGTCAAGGGTGGGAATGAACAGATCGTACTCAGATTGTCTCCCCCTATACTTAGGGTAAGATATCCCTAAGTATAGACAAGAAGAGGAGACAATGGAGAGGATCAGAGAATAGAGAAACTCGGGGTGTACACCCCCTATACTTAGGACAAAGTGCGTCCTAAGTATAGAAGGCTGTCAAAAAGGGGCGACACCTTGTGATAGCTAAAGAAAATAGAAAAGGGACAGAAGAAAAGAATAAAAGACGTCAAGAAATGAGAGCGGATATGAACAACTCGGGATGCGCATCCCCCCTACACTTAGGATAAAGTACATCCTAAGTGTAGCAGTGATGAAAGGGATGACATCATGTCGATGGAATAAGATAAAAGAGACGGAAAAGAAGAAAAGTCATTCAAAAATATTTTGCTCTACTTGGCCTTCCTCTGCCTCTTTGGAGATATCCGGCTCATCCCTGTAGATTACTTGAATAGAGTCAACGACAGACATGAATGTATCATGTTTAAGGTAGGGCTTCAGAAGCTGTCCATTGACTACAAATGGTTGTGCGTCAGCTGACAAATTGGATATCAATACACTTCCGTTGTCACGCACCTGCCTAACCATAAACGGCCCAGTTCATTTACTCTTCAATTTGCCTGGAAAGATCTTTAATTCCGCATCAATCAACCACACCTTCTGACCTGGATCGAAGGACTTGCGGCGGATATGCTTGTCATGACTCGTTTTGACCTTCTCCTTGTACATCAGGTTGTTGTCATATGCATAATCTTTGAATTCTAATAATCTGTTCAGATCCAATTTTCTGTTCTTTCCTGCTTGCTTGGAATCCAAATTACAGATGTTGATGGCCCATAAAGATTTGTGAATTAATTCGACGGGCAGATGACATGGCTTGCCATATACCAAGCGGTAGGGAGAAATTCCCAAGGGTGACTTGTACATTGTTCTATAAGCCCAAAGAACGAAATCAAGCAGTTGAGACCAGTTCTTGCGATCCAGACGCACAAGCTTCTGTAGAATTGTCTTGATCTCCCTATTTGAACATCCAGCTAAGCCATTGGACTGCGGGTGGTAAGGTGAAGCAACGCGATGTTCAATACAGAATTCCTGAGTCAGCTTCTTCACCTCTCTATTTATGAAATGACTACCCCCGTCAGATATGAGAATCTTGGGAATCCCGAACCGTGCTATGATGTGATCTCTTAAGAATCGACAGACAGTCCTACTGTCGGCGGTTCGGATGGGGATAGCCTCCACCCAGCGACTTACATAGTCGACAGCAAGCAGAATATATTCATAGCCTTGGTTGTTGGGAAATGGGCCCATAAAGTCGATGCCCCATGCGTCGAAGATGTCTGATATCTGAATGAATTTCAGAGGCATCGTGTCTCTCATTCCTATGGTTTTGCCCATCTTCTGACGGTCAGTGCAGCATTTTACATAATCATCTGCATCTTTGAATAGTGAAGTCCACCAGAGGCCACTTTGAAGAACTTTTGCTGTCGTTCGTCTACCTAAATGATGTCCTCCAGAATTTTGATCATGATATAAAGCGAGGACACTTGGAACTTCCTCCTGAGGAATGCACCTTCTCCAGATACAATCTACCCCCTCACAAAATAAATTCGGATCCTCCCACTGGTAGAAATGGATTTTAGACAAGAATCTATCTATTTTCAACTTCGGCCAATCCTGTGGGATTCTCTTGGTCACCAGATAATTCACGATGTCTGCATACCAAGGAAGCGAGGTGACTGAAAGAATTGCCTCGTCTGGAAAGGTCTCCGTGATTGGCTGCAGGTTCAGCTCAGGAGATTCCGGCTCAGGAAGCCTTAATAGATGATCAGCCATCACATTCTTTACCCCGGGTTTATCTTTAATTTCCAAGTCAAATTCCTGGAGGAGATGGATCCACCGAATGAGACGTGGTTTGGCGTACTTCTTCTGCTGTAAGTACCGAATGCGCAAATGATCAGTGTAAACAATTACTTTGGATCCAAGGAGGTAGGATCTGAACTTTTCCAAGGCAAAAACTACCGCTAACAGCTCCTTTTCTGTGACATTGTAGTTTCGTTGGGCTTCATCGAGCGTTCGGCTAGCGTAGTGAATCGCAAACGGTACATTATCTTTCCTATGTCCAAGCACAGCACCAATGGCATAATCTGAGGTGTCGGTCATTATCTCAAAAGGTTAAGTCCAAATTGGTCGTTGCAAGACAGGGGCATGTGTGATGAGTTCTTTTAGTTGATGAAAGGCAAGGAGCATGATTTAGCCGAAAATTAGGCGGTCTTAAGTTCAATCACAAAGCGTGAACTCAGTCGGTGTATCGACCACACTAAAGTCAGACTAAAGTCAACAATTAACCCACAATAAAGATCAATAAATTAGAACTAATGTGGAGTTAAAATTTATTTTTAACTCTGCACAAATGGTGTATAGTGACAAGTATGCAGAGAGTTCGAACACAGGGAGCAAGCAGGGTAGTTCAAGCAAAAATGCTCAAGTATGTGTGTGTGTGAAGTGTCTACACTAAGCAAGCAAGCAAATAAAATTTTTGTGGGTTTTTAATTTTATATTTTTTTATTTTTATTTAATTTTTAGTTTTGTATTTTGATTTTTAATTTTCTAATTTTTATAATTTATATTTTATATTTTTTTTTGAATATAGGAGATTAAACACAAGGTAATGAAATGCAAGATAAAATATTTATAAAAATGCACAAAAATATCCAAAAATTCAGAAATGAAATGTTTTTAATATTTTTAGGATTTTTTACTGTTTTTGTGATTTTTAGGGATTTTTCAAGGTATTTTTGGTATTTTTAATTACTGAAATAAAGCAAAACAGTGAAATCAGTGCTGGTTGTGAATAAAATGCAAATTAAAATTAGCAAATAGCAACCAGAATTTTTCACACTATTTTTCAAATAAAAAGAACAAAATAAGGAACAAACAGAAACTGAGTTTTTATTTTTTAGGGTTTTCCTTGATTTTATATTTTTTTTTGAAGTTTTTGAGTGTTTTTAAATTTTTAGTGTTTTTCTTTTGAGATTTTTAATGATTTTTGGACTGACACTAAAATAGGATAAAATAGACACTAGGTAATTTTTTTAGAATTTTTGGAGGGGTTTTAATATTTTTTTTGGCATTTTCTAAGCTAGACAGTACACAAAAAGGCTGTTTTTGATTTTTAATAAATATGAAAATAAAAGAAAATCAAAAACTAAAATGATAGCTTAAAGTACAACTATCCAGGAACTTAAGTTCAAAATTTTAGAATTTTTAGGATTAAAATGAGCCTCCAAATAAATAGACAAAACAAGCATAAATTAAAGGGCTGGCAGGGGTATACATGCAATATGCGAAATATCCAGGGGCATACATGCACTTTTGCCAAGAAAATTAATACTAATTAAGATATTTTCAGGACCAAAAAGCAAAGACAAAACCCGCAGGGGCTTCTCTGTAAAAATCCAAGGGTCACGCGCGCTCGCACGTGGACCTGGGAGGGGCACAGTTGCTATAAGCGCAAAAGCGGATGTCTTGGTTGCAAAATACCCAAAAAGTTTATACTTGCATCTTAAAATTTCAGGTTCAACATGAAATGGTCAAAAGCGCGGCACCTTTCTTGCAAAATTCCCCTGAGGCACGTGCGAGAGCACACGCGTTAGGGGAGGACAGTCTGGTAATTATCTAAAGCCCGAGGGGCTGCTATGAAAATATTGCAAAAGATATCAACGGCAAAGGAAAGATTAGAGAGTTTTAATTAAGTACAAAAAGGCACTGGGTACGATAGCAAAATTACCCAGGCTTCGGCGGCAACGAACGGTGGGATTAAACCCACTTAACCACGTGTCAAACTAGTAGGCCGCGATACCCCTTCGGATTCAATGGTCACGATCAGATCTTGGCCAAATGATCAAACGGCTGTGGGTGGTCCAAGATCCAAGGGCTGCTGTACTCTTGGGAGAACAACCTTGATGCGACGGCGCTGGGCTATGGTGGAGGAACAGGGCGATGAACAGGCCGTCGGCGAGATGAACTCGGGTCCCCTGGGCTCCTTCGGCCACCTGGGGCTGCTACGGCGGTTGCTAATCGTTCCTGGAAGATTCCCCCAGCTCGCGGCAGGGCCAAAATGGGCGAAGAGGCCCCGGTGCGCCGCCGCGAGCTCGAGGCAGAAAGGCGGCTCCAGGTAGCGTGCTCTGCAGCAAAATTCGACTCCAGCTGGAGTCTCTCCGACTCTGGGACCTGCAATAAACACAACAAAGCCAATAGATGGTCCAAAGACAGAGGCACGATGATGGGATGGCGTATGGTGCGAAAATGGAGGCGATAAGTGGTGAAAGTGGTCGTCGGAGCACAAGAGCTCCGGCGAAGTGTTTGATGACGAAATCGGGATGTTTTGATGAGTAGATGAACCAACTAACTACTAAACGCTAATTATAAAACTAACAGCGACAAAGAAAAACATAAAACAGGACCTCAAGGGCTGGATAGCCCAAGGTAAGAACCTCGACGGCCGTACGGCCCGAGGTGGTGGAACACGGTGCTTGGAGGCTCGCCGCACCTCGACGGCAGTGGGGGAGGATTCCCCTGTCACGAGAGCTCGCCCTCAACCCCACCTGGAAGCTATTGGCGCCCAAAAACCGGTTCAAAAGGCTATGGAGGTGAATGGGCTGGTTTTGAAGAATGGTTGAGGGGCGACTTTCGAGGGCCGATCACGGGCGAGACATGAAGATCTGGTAGGATCTAAGAGGTCAGCGGCCTAGGTGGATCTACAGTGAACAACTTTCATGAAGAAAGCGGCTGCCCTCGAGCAACGCATCAACGGCGAAAAAAATCGAGAAGAGAGGGTCATAGGCGTTCTGACATGCTGCAGAAGAAGGCCAGGAAGTTGACCAGTGGGTCAACTTTCCAGCCACCTGGTTGGTCCACGTGGACCAACCAGGAAAATCCGCAGGAAAAATATATTCAAAAATCAATAAAAAAAATAGATAATGATTTTATTGATTTTTAATTACAAAATGAAAAATGTTTATTTTTTTATAAATTATTTTATTATGATTTTTATTTATTTTTATGAGATGTATTTTTACAAGTTTGCATTTATGCCCTTATATAGGTATAATACCTACATATTGCATCTTTTTATTTTTATTTTGTATATTTTAATTTTATTATATTTTGTTTCTTATTTTGTAAAATTATAAAATACTTTTATACACATAAATATATTTTTATTTTATTTTTCTGATTTATTATGTATATTTAATAAAATATAAATATGTTTTGTATAGGTATATGTACAGGTGATGTATCTATGTATTTTATTTGTAAGTATTTTATTTTTGTTTTTATTTAGGTTTTCATTCTTATTTCAATGTACATTATTATTATAACTATTATTTACAACATTATAAAAATATAAAATTGTAAAAATGATAAATAAATAATAAATTGAATATTTTAATATGTACAAGTATACAATAGGGGTCCAGAAGTCAACTTTCAAACCGTAGCTCCGCCAAATGCGAAACCACCGCCATTAATTAGCTTATTTTCTTCTATATACAATTAAAGTGAGTATGCTGCATTTGGAGTTGTCGTTTGTGAGATACGGGTCTGGGAAGTTGGGATTCTGGATTTTTATTCAGATCATAACTTTTTACCTGTACATTATTTTTCTGTGAAATCAATTTTGTATTTTTCTTTATTTAATTATCTACAACTTTCATGTACAAAGTTTCTTTATTTGATGTATAAAAAGTGGAACCAAAAATAGGTCCCAAAATGAATAAAGAATGAATATAATGTATAGGTATTTGGACTGTGTTTTTGACCTTATCTCCCCCTACTTTATTCCTTGTCGACCTATTCATCAAGATGCCTAGGTCTCGGGGTTTCGGGTCATAAAATATGTACAATATTTTATTCTTTTTCTTTTATTTTCTTTATTCTATAATTTTGGCACTAAAAACCGCATTTTATACAATATTTACACACATATGCATGAATGCTAAAATATATGAATTAATGCTATTTACACGCATTTACTAGGGTTTTTAAGGCCAAAATGATAGAATAAAGATGATGAAATGTAGATTCATCATCCCCCTATACTTGCCTTTGCTAGTCCCTAGCAAACACTTATGCAATAAGTGCAGAAAAAGAAAAATAAAGAAAAGAAAAAGAAGAAAGATGGATTTTATTTGATCATCAAACTTGTCTTCACAAAATCAAAGTTTGGAGCTTAAGTCGGACCTTTGGAATTTTAGTGCGGGCGGAACCTTATTGAGAACCGTGTTTGAAATTCAACAGCCCTTGAGAATCCCAAAACTCTGTCCAAGTTTCCTCAATAGCCAGGTCAGAAGTACTTCAACTCATACGCAAACTCTTACGACTATGAATCTGACTTGTACAGTGTAAGTGATGGTGGCTCTCCCCAACTAGAATGACAAAGAAACTGACTTCTCCAGTACAACAACCCAATGATTCCCCAATCCAGCAACTCCATCCTCGAGGAGCGGGGTATTCCCTTCTAAGTTCAAGTGGCAACCAACTCAAGAGGAGGGGGGTGAAGAGAAGAATGGACGGTAGCCAGTGTAGCTACCTATCCTTGGATGCAAGACCAGTGTAGTCAAGTCATCCAGCTGCAGGCTCACATGATATGACTTTGGAACTCAAGCTTGCTTATTGACTTTGTACATACTTGCAGGCTTTTTATTTTTATACATGCCTGAACTTTTTCCCTTTTTTTTTGAAATACTATTCACAGCAACATTTACATAAGGAGTTTTTCCTCTTGAGCCAGTAGACTATCCCTCTTTTGAAGCTTTATCGCAACCCACAGCCTCCTGTCTTTAGACTTCCTAATCACTGGACGGGTTGGGGTGCACTTCCCTCCCTAGAGGAGGACAAGTGTTTCCACTTGTGTGCGTCTCATACCGGCAAATCCAATCCCCTCACCACTCCAACTGAGTTGAGCCATGTGAAAGGTGCAGGTGTCCAAGTTAGGTCATTATCAACAAGAATCGTGCGTATGCTCCGAAATACTCTACTTAGGCAGTCAAGAATCCAGTGAACCAAGTCTCGTGATCCTCAAAGAATTAAGTCAACTAGACCTGAAGTACCTCAAACCCAGTTCCTATAAGGTTCCTGTTATTAGGTAGATTTTAAGGTCCAATCAAGCTCCAATCTCCGGATTTTACTTAGACTTGTTCAACTATCAAACTCAATCCGAAAAAATGCTCATGCTATGCAATGCAATGCAGAAAATATTTTTGTGATGCAATTTTCAAGAGTTTTGAACTTTTTATGGATTTTTGAAAACATGATGATGATGCATATGCATTTTTTTTTGTATTTTTCAACAAGATTTTTCAAATGTTTTTGGATTTTAATTTTGCAAATGTTTTTGGGTATTTTGAAAACAAAAAGATTTTGGCTAAAAACTAGGTGAAAATATGTACACGGGAGTGCTTCTTATATATACAAGAAGTGAGTTTGAAGAATTTACAGGGTAAGTGGTCAATTTTATACATATATACATATATAGTGGATTTTGGTGTAATGTGTATATTCCTCAAACTTATTTGAAAACAATTTACACACAATTTTTGAAAACTATAGTCCAAAATAATTTTTACAAACATTTTACACACATTTGAAAATCATTTTGCAAAGGCTTTCAAAACAGTATATATAGGTTTTTCAAATCATTTTTGCAACCATTTTTCAAACCATTTGCAAATCATTTTTCAAACATTTTTATTTCACACAAAGAAAATAAATTTTTACAAAACACACATTTTACACAGGTTGAAAACATGTAACAAAATATTTTCAAAATAGTTTTCAATAGATGTTCACAAAGATTTTCAAACTATTTTTCAAACATTTTGCAAAAAAACATTTTCATCTGATTTATTAATCAGTATATACAAAAAGAATTTGAGGAATAACCACATCTTTTTATTAAGGATTTTTAATGAATTTTGAAAAATTATTAGCCATATTTCTAAGAAAATACGAAAGTACGAGTTATGGCTAAAGTATATACGTAGTATATACGACCCCCCTATACTTAGCTTGAGCTATGTCCTCATAGATCGGAGAGAAAAGAGAAGACATAACTCGTACTAAGTATAGGAAAATCTAAATAATAAAGGAACAAATGAATCAAACGAATGAGAAGTTGACCGTCCCCCCTATACTTAGGATCAAATAATCCTAAGTATAGCAGACTGTACACAAAGCAGGGAGGGTCAAGGGTGGGAATGAACAGATCGTACTCAGATTGTCTCCCCCTATACTTAGGGTAAGATATCCCTAATTATAGACAAGAAGAGGAGACAATGGAGAGAATCGAAAAGAATAGAGAAACTTGGGGTGCCAGCCCCCCTATACTTAGGACAAAGTACGTCCTAAGTATGGAAAACTGTCTACAAGGGCGGCACCTTTTTGATAGATAAAGCAGGTAGCAAAGGAACAGAAGAAAAGAAGAAAATGAAAGCAGAAGATGGATGAAAAGATCGTGAGGATGTACACGTCACTCCCCCTATACTTAGGGTAAAAGAAGCCCTAAGTATAGGCAACAACAGGAGTGATGACACGGAACGAAGAAAGAACACTCAACTCGGCTACCCCTCCTATACGTAGGACAAAGTACGTCCTAAGCAAGGCAAACATGAGAAATGGGTAGACGAGCAAAAACTGGAGATAGAAAGAGAGTCACAAGAGAGAATCTACAACATAAATGGGTGATCATCAGAAGGTGGAAAGCAAACCTTCTTGCGGGACCGCTGAGGGAGAGATCGGATATGGTGTATGTCGACATCGGGGTCCACAGTGGACGGAGGCCGATCAGGGTCGACACGGTGAAGGCCCTCAGTGGAATCAAAACGGAAAGGGACGAACTGATCGATGGAAGCAGTATGGCTAGGTTCTCCCTTGGTGGTCCTATGGTGTGAAGGCACAGACGGGTGAGTGGAAGAAGTACGACTAGGTCCGGCCTTGGAAGTCTCGCAGATGTCAAAGTGAAATGGGACAAACTCATCATCCTCGGAAGAAGTGTAATCGGAGTCGTCCTGCGAGTCCTCGTCCAGGTCAAAATCAAAAGGAACGAAATCATCAGTGGAAATATACGAACTCGGATCGTCCTCAAGAGTCTCAACCGGATCATCTTTCTCATCAAAAGGCCCAAATTTCTGAAGAAAAGCGATCAAATCAACTTCGACCTCTGGCCCATCAGAATCAACATGGACAGGAGCGGACTCATCAGTGGAAGTAGTCAAAGCAGGTCCGTCCTGTCTAGTCTTACATGGGTCATTTGTTACCTCATGAGGTCTCTCAAAGTAATGGGCAACATCATAAACATCCTCAATTATTTTGGTATCTGCCCCCTGCTCAAATGGTTCAATCACGTAGATACTCTGGATTTCATCAACACATCGCCACACACCAGGAGGAGGATTAGTGAGGTCCATGCTTTCCGACTTCCTCCCCTTTCGGGGGATCCGTCGGGTCTCATTAGTGGTCGCTAAGGAAGTGTCTCTAGTATCATCAGATCTGTCACGGGCCTCAGAGTCAGCTGTGATTGGTGAAGGTGCATCAGGTGCGGGTCTCTGGTCAACTGTGGGTGCGGTGATCGTCATTTCGCTCCCGCCAACAGGACGGAAGTGAACCTCTCCTGATCCATAATCAATAACGACCCTCGCAGAGGCGAGGAATGGTCGTCCCAGGATGATTGGAGATGGCTCCCCTGTGGAGTTCTCTATGGGCAACACGACAAAATCAACAAGGTGGTTCGTGCCCTGAATAGAAATGACGGCGTTTTCAAGGATACCCTTCGGCCTCTTGATAGATCCATCAGCAAACTGAACGATCATCCTGGTCTTCTTGAGAGGCCCTAAGTGAAGAGACTGTACCAGCGAGAAGGGTAATATGCTAATCGAAGCACCGCCGTCTAGGAGAGTGCGATCACAAATATGGTCAGAGATGGTGCAAGTGATGAAAGGTGTAGCTGTGTTCTTCTTCTTGGGAATGGGACGGTGTGTGATGGCGAGGGCAGTGGCCATGGTCAGAATGTGACGCTCAGATCTGCTCCTCCGCTTTCTCTTCTTGGGAAGAGGAGCAGACATGTGGGTCATGGCCTGCTGAAGTGGGGCACGGATAATCTCATGAATAGCAGCCACCACTTCAGGTTCAGATAACATTTTTTTGAATTTTTGGACTTCCTCCATACAAGGGAGGAAGTCGGAATCAGCGTATACACGAGGCATGCCAAGAGCAGTCTGTACAGCGGCATCCTCGGGGTCAAAGGTAGGACTGGGTGTGAATGCATGTGTGGTCCAGGGTTCTGGCAAGTGGACTCTCTCCTCAAAACATTGATCAACCAAGTGTCTCCCGAAATCTTTTTGTATTTTTACATTTTTCTCATTTTTTTGTATTTTGGGCGATTGCAAGCTCCCATGATCACCTACAAGTGAAGCCGTATTCCCGACGAAAGGAGCATTAATCTGATTCTTCCTCAAGAAAGCAATATCATCATTCATCAAATCAATGCGCTTTGTCATCCGATTCAAGATATCACTCATAAAGATCGAGGGAGGTGACTCCATCAGGTCAGACTCGGGTGGATGTGAAGGTGGAGGTGGATAATACACAGGTGGGGGTGGATGTGGGTAGAAGTCCGAGTCGTGATACTGTGGCTGAGGCGAGTATGTGCAAAAATCAGAAAAAGTAGGAGGAGGATCCTCCTGATGAAAGGGAGGTGGACCGGCTGGAGCGAGCGAAGGGTCCGCAAAGTCTGGATAGAAAATGCTCCAGGGGTCCATCTCGAAAACAAAAGGAAGTGATTCGGGGGAGCACGAAGGTCAAGTCAAAAGAGTGAAGAAAAAGGCGCAAATGCGCAGAGATGATCTAGGACACACAAAAACAATCACAGACAAAAATGAAACAAGACAAACCCTCAATTCACCTACTCAACTCGGTAGAGACCGCAAAGAGCGGTCTTTTTATCTTGTCGGTTTTAGAGTTAGGTGAGAAGTCAAAGAATTTCACACACACTTAGGGGCTTGATGGGATTTAGGCACTAATCCTTAAGGTGTGCGCGAGCAAATAAAAGCGAAGACAATGAGGGAATTACTCGTCCCAATACAAGATTTTCTTTTTGATCGGTTTTAGGGTCAAGTAATATTAGCAGTCCCAATTTTTATTGATTATTACTTTTTTGGATTTTTAATAAGAAATGCACGCGCCTAACGAGGATTCAATTCCTTTAAGATCCTAGGTTGGCAAAATCAGAGGTAGAGAGGCGGGAAAGCAATGCAAGCGATCAAAACGATGATGGATGCTAAAGAGAAATGCTCACCTTGCCTCCAGCACTCTACATGCACGGATGCTCAGCAGAAATTGAAACCTATCTATATGCAGATGCAAGCCGATGAAATCGCCCTAAGTTCAGAAATTGCTATTAGCGGGAAGAACCACAAGCTGACCACCAACCCTCAATCTGAATGTCCGGTCTAGGCTCACCCCTCCTCTGCTCAACACATTTGAGTTAGGAGAAAGCGCTTGTTCGGGACTGAGCTCACGGCACGTGGATCGAAAGCTAATGATTAACTGTTTAAAATTTTTGACTAAGTCCAAACGAAACTATAGGTGCATGCAAAGTATTTAGGTGTTTGGCCTTAGTCTATCGCAAGCAATCCTAGAACTAGGGGCTCAATCACACAAAATAAAGAAAATCGAAAAACAAAACAAAATAAAAAGAATGCGAGAAAAGCCGACAAAAACCGCGGTGAGCCCCTAAGTGAACAATCACTTGGAAATTAGGCTCAAGAGTCCAAGTCCGGGGGTACCTGTATTATTACAATAAAGGAGTCTCTCTCTCACTTAAATTACAAACTAAACGCAAGAGAATAAAGGAAATAGAATTGTCTTCAAAATTCTCTCCTAGCCCGCCTTCGTGCTAAGTCAAGTCGCCTCACGTGGGTGCGTAGGTGCTCCTGGAAGAGAGCTCCTCCCTCGATCCGCGTTCCTCGCAAGAAGTCAAACAAGAGAGAGGTTAGACAATTCAAACAAGAAATATCAAAAATAAGGAAAATAAAACAGACAGAGCTAAAAACCGCAAAGGTGGACAAATAGTCACAACACGAAGCAAAAACTCGAACTACGCGTTGTTGTTCCCCGGCAACGGCGCCATTTGATTTAGCCGAAAATTAGGCGGTCTTAAGTTCAATCACAAAGCGTGAACTCAGTCGGTGTATCGACCACACTAAAGTCAGACTAAAGTCAACAATTAACCCACAATAAAGATCAATAAATTAGAACTAATGTGGAGTTAAAATTTATTTTTAACTCTGCACAAATGGTGTATAGTGACAAGTATGCAGAGAGTTCGAACACAGGGAGCAAGCAGGGTAGTTCAAGCAAAAATGCTCAAGTATGTGTGTGTGTGTGAAGTGTCTACACTAAGCAAGCAAGCAAATAAAATTTTTGTGGGTTTTTAATTTTATATTTTTTTTATTTTTATTTAATTTTTAGTTTTGTATTTTGATTTTTAATTTTCTGATTTTTATAATTTATATTTTATATTTTTTTTTGAATATAGGAGATTAAACACAAGGTAATGAAATGCAAGATAAAATATTTATAAAAATGCACAAAAATATCCAAAAATTCAGAAATGAAATGTTTTTAATATTTTTAGGATTTTTTACTGTTTTTGTGATTTTTGGGGATTTTTCAAGGTATTTTTGGTATTTTTAATTGCTGAAATAAAGCAAAACAGTGAAATCAGTGCTGGTTGTGAATAAAATGCAAATTAAAATTAGCAAACAGCAACCAAAATTTTTCACACTATTTTTCAAATAAAAAGAACAAAATAAGGAACAAACAGAAACTGAGTTTGTATTTTTTAGGGTTTTCCTTGATTTTATATATTTTTTGAAGTTTTTGAGTGTTTTTAAATTTTTAGTGTTTTTCTTTTGAGATTTTTAATGATTTTTTGACTGACACTAAAATAGGATAAAATAGACACTAGGTAATTTTTTTAGAATTTTTGGAGGGGTTTTAATATTTTTTTTGGCATTTTCTAAGCTAGACAGTACACAAAAAGGTTGTTTTTGATTTTTAATAAATATGAAAATAAAAGAAAATCAAAAACTAAAATGATAGCGTTAAAGTACAACTATCCAGGAACTTAAGTTCAAAATTTTAGAATTTTTAGGATTAAAATGAGCCTCCAAATAAATAGACAAAACAAGCACAAATTAAAGGGCTGGCAGGGGTATACATGCAATATGCGAAATATCCAGGGGCATACATGCACTTTTGCCAAGAAAATTAATACTAATTAAGATATTTTCAGGACCAAAAAGCAAAGACAAAACCCGCAGAGGCTTCTCTGTAAAAATCCAAGGGTCACGCGCGCTCGCACGTGGACCTGGGAGGGGCACAGTTGCTATAAGCGCAAAAGCGGATGTCTTGGTTGAAAAATACCCAAAAAGTTTATACCTGCATCTTAAAATTTCAGGTTCAACATGAAATGGTCAAAAGCGCGGCACCTTTCTTGCAAAATTCCCCTGAGGCACGTGCGAGAGCACGCGCGTCAGGGGAGGACAGTCTGGTAATTATCTAAAGCCCGAGGGGCTGCTATGAAAATATTGCAAAAGATATCAACGGCAAAGGAAAGATTAGAGAGTTTTAATTAAGTACAAAAAGGCACTGGGTACGATAGCAAAATTACCCAGGCTTCGGCGGCAACGAACGGTGGGATTAAACCCACTTAACCACGTGTCAAACTAGTAGGCCGCGATACCCCTTCGGATTCGATGGTCACGATCAGATCTTGGCCAAATGATCAAACGGCTATGGGTGGTCCAAGATCCAAGGGCTGTTGTACTCTTGGGAGAACATCCTTGATCCGACGGCGCTGGGCTATGGTGGAGGAACAGGGCGATGAACAGGCCGTCGGCGAGATGAACTCGGGTCCCCTGGGCTCCTCCGGCCACCTGGGGCTGCTACGGCGGTTGCTAATCGTTCCTGGAAGATTCCCCCAGCTCGCGGCAGGGCCAAAATGGGCGAAGAGGCCCCGGTGCGCCGCCGCGAGCTCGAGGCAGAAAGGCGGCTCCAGGTAGCGTGCTCTGCAGCAAAATTCGACTCCAGCTGGAGTCTCTCCGACTCTGGGACCTGCAATAAACACAACAAAGCCAATAGATGGTCCAAAGACAGAGGCGTGATGATGGGATGGCGTATGGTGCGAAAATGGAGGCGATAAGTGGTGAAAGTGGTCGTCGGAGCACAAGAGCTCCGGCGAAGTGTTTGATGACGAAATCGGGATGTTTTGATGAGTAGATGAACCAACTAACTACTAAACGCTAATTATAAAACTAACAGCGACAAAGAAAAACATAAAACAGGACCTCAAGGGCTGGATAGCCCAAGGTAAGAACCTCGACGGCCGTACGGCCCGAGGTGGTGGAACACGGTGCTTGGAGGCTCGCCGCACCTCGACGGCAGTGGGGGAGGATTCCCCTGTCACGAGAGCTCGCCCTCAACCCCACCTGGAAGCTATTGGCGCCCAAAAACCGGTTCAAAAGGCTATGGAGGTGAATGGGCTGGTTTTGAAGAATGGTTGAGGGGCGACTTTCGAGGGCCGATCACAGGCGAGACATGAAGATCTTGTAGGATCTAAGAGGTCAGCGGCCTAGGTGGATCTACAGTGAACAACTTTCATGAAGAAAGCGGCTGCCCTCGAGCAACGCATCAACGGCGAAAAAAATCGAGAAGAGAGGGTCATAGGCGTTCTGACATGCTGCAGAAGAAGGCCAGGAAGTTGACCAGTGGGTCAACTTTCCAGCCACCTGGTTGGTCCACGTGGACCAACCAGGAAAATCCGCAGGAAAAATATATTCAAAAATCAATAAAAAAAATAGATAATGATTTTATTGATTTTTAATTACAAAATGAAAAATGTTTATTTTTTTATAAATTATTTTATTATGATTTTTATTTATTTTTATGAGATGTATTTTTACAAGTTTGCATTTATGCCCTTATATAGGTATAATACCTACATATTGCATCTTTTTATTTTTATTTTGTATATTTTAATTTTATTATATTTTGTTTCTTATTTTGTAAAATTATAAAATACTTTTATACACATAAATATATTTTTATTTTATTTTTCTGATTTATTATGTATATTTAATAAAATATAAATATGTTTTGTATAGGTATATGTACAGGTGATGTATCTATGTATTTTATTTTTAAGTATTTTATTTTTGTTTTTATTTAGGTTTTCATTCTTATTTCAATGTACATTATTATTATAACTATTATTTACAACATTATAAAAATATAAAATTGTAAAAATGATAAATAAATAATAAATTGAATATTTTAATATGTACAAGTATACAATAGGGGTCCAGAAGTCAACTTTCAAACCGTAGCTCTGCCAAATGCGAAACCACCGCCATTAATTAGCTTATTTTCTTCTATATACAATTAAAGTGAGTATGCTGCATTTGGAGTTGTCGTTTGTGAGATACGGGTCTGGGAAGTTGGGATTCTGGATTTTTATTCAGATCATAACTTTTTACCTGTACATTATTTTTCTGTGAAATCAATTTTGTATTTTTCTTTATTTAATTATCTACAACTTTCATGTACAAAGTTTCTTTATTTGATGTATAAAAAGTGGAACCAAAAATAGGTCCCAAAATGAATAAAGAATGAATATAATGTATAGGTATTTGGACTGTGTTTTTGACCTTATCTCCCCCTACTTTATTCCTTGTCGACCTATTCATCAAGATGCCTAGGTCTCGGGGTTTCGGGTCATAAAATATTTACAATATTTAATTCTTTTTCTTTTCTTTTCTTTTCTTTATTCTATAATTTTGGCACTAAAAACCGCATTTTATACAATATTTACACACATATGCATGAATGCTAAAATGTATGAATTAATGCTATTTACACGCATTTACTAGGGTTTTTAAGGCCAAAATGATAGAATAAAGATGATGAAATGTAGATTCATCAGAGCACACGGTCATCCACAATGAATTCATTCTCCTTGCCGAGCAACTTAGTCAACGTCTGGCCAGTTTGCTGAAATCTTTGATGAATTGTCGGTAAAAACCGACATGGCCTAAAAAAGACCTGATTTGTTTGATTGTTGTATGTATCTCAAGTTTGGAAATTACCTCCACCTTGGCTGGGTCAACCTCCATGCCACGTTTAGAAACAATGTGACCCAGCACGACTCCTTCGGTCACCATGAAGTACTCTTTTCCCACGAGTGCACAAGATTTACTTCGCAGCACCTCCGCAAAACTCGGTCTAAATAATCCAAACATTGATCGAATGAATCCCCGTAGACTGAAAAATCATGCATAAAGACCTCGAGAAAGTTGCCCACCATATCGGCAAAAACTGCAAGCATACACATCTGAAATGTGGTTGGGGCGTTGCAAAGCCCGAACGGCATCCGTATGAAGGCATATGTACCAAAAGGACAGGTGAACGTGGTTCTTCACTTGATCTTCAGGAGCAATAGAAACTTGATTGTAGCCAGAGTATCCATCCAAGAAGCAGAAGTATTCCTTTGCGGCCAGTCTCTCCAAGATCTGGTCGATAAAGGGTATAGGAAAGTGGTCCTTCTTGGTGGTGAGGTTAAGTCTTCTGTAGTCCACACACACTCGCCATGAAGTGGGTACTCTGGGTTGCGATCTCATCTCCTTTGTCATTCTTCACAATGGTGATCCCTGGTTTCTTTGGCACAACATGCAGAAGGCTCACCCATTTGTTGTCGGAGATGGGATAAATGAATCCCCGCATCACACCATTTCTGAATCTCTTTCATAACAACCTCCTACAGGTTAGGATTTAATCTTCTCTGAAGTTCTCGAGAGGGCCTGCAATCTTCTTCCAGAAAAATGCGATGCGAGCACAGTGACGGATTGATCCCATGGAGATCCAAAGTTCGCCAGGCCTATTGCCTTGCGGTTGCATTCAAGAACCTCCATCAGACGAGATTCTTGGTCTTCGGTCAGATGTGCCTTTCAATGACCGGGTACATGTTTGTTCTCCCGCAAGGAAGGCATATTTCATGTTGGAGGGTAAGAGTTTCAACTCTGGCGGGGTCTGAGCTGCTTTAGAGGTGACCTCAGCTATTAATGCAGGTGGCGAGTCTTTCATCTCTTCGGTGTCCACCATACTCTGTTCTGCCTCTTACCTCAAATTTTGACAAAATGCTTCAATGATTTCCTCTTCATCACAAGATTCTTCAACAATTTGCTCTTGATTTTGAAGGCACTTCACCTCTACGGCAGTCTTCTTCAGCACATCAGCGAGTTCCTCATCATGATCGATAAGGGGAAATTCAACTGCGGTCTCCAATCCCTCCTCGGGGCAGAGGAGTTCATGGATCTCATTGTCATCCAAGAATAAGTTGGTGTCTTGAATTTCTGCTAGAAAGTTGCAGTCGTCGGAATACTCAATCACCCTTGCACATGCTACAGATGTTCGTTCATCTGATGCTCCCTCAGGCGGGGTCTCTACTCTGATTGTTTCGTTGCCAGCGTCAAAAGTGATTTTCTCTAGTCTCATAATTCACTAATGCGTTTGGCGTCCGCAGGAATGGTCGTCCAAGTATGATTGGGGTAAGGAGAAATGGAGCGGGGACGTCCATATCTAGCACCAAAAAATTGACCGGGAACTGCTTTCCCTGAACCGTAACTATCACGTCCTCCAACAGGCCCCTAGGCTGCTTGACTGATTTGTCTGCAAACTGCAGAATCATCTTTATAGGTTTGAGCGGCCTAGTCTGAATTCTGTAAGCAGTGAGGCTGGCATCAGGTTGACGGAAGACCCGCTGTCGAGAAGTGTTCGTTCAAATTCCTGATTGAACATCTGACATTGCACAAGAGGTGCTCCCATATCCGGCTTTTTATCTGGGAGGTTGCTGATTGCATTAATTGTGTCCATTGTGAGGATATGCTCTTCGGGCTTGCCACCTTTGTTCCTGGAGTTGTGAGGGTGAGGCATGCGCTTGTTGTACATGCATCTTTCATCCTTTCTTTACAGTTGGCATGTACTCAAGAGCTTTCATCAATGGCATGTTCAACACCAAATTCTGGATGATTTCTATGATAGCAAAATCAGACAAAGCATTTTTCAAATTTTCATTTTTTTGTGTTTTTCATTGCTTTCTGGAAAAGGAATATTTACAAACTCTTCACCAATGTCATTCAAAGTATTGTCCATATTGTTGTTTACAGGTAGATGGCAAAAAGGAATAGAATCATCTACAAGATGTGGACCAAAAATGGCAGGCTCAGCTTCAGGTGCTGGCATTGGACTCGCTGCAGGTGCAAAATTCCTTCTGTATGTGGTTGGTTATGTAGCAGGTGCAGACATCTCCAATGCTGGCCTATCTCCACCGGGGTTGCTGCTATCTTTTTGTATTTTGTTGTTTTCTTCATTTTTTTGTGATTTTCTGGTTGATGGTGTGCTCCCAAAATGCTTTGTGGCCCTGGCGTTGGCCTGGCTAACGATTCACCGTCAGATGCAAGATGCTTTCCCTTCACAGTAGTTGATGGCTAGAGTGTCCGACCGCTCTTGAGAGTAACAGCATTAGATAAAAAACAATTTAATTTACCAGAATCGGGTTGGACACTGTCGACTACCTGCTCCTTGCATCGGAAGTTGTTCGGATTTGCCTCGACTTGAGCAGGGATGGCTGTTTTCGCAGCCGTCAAGTCATCGATTTTCTGGTTCATCTCAGCCATATTCTTCATCAAATGTTCAAGGCATGCCAGGGCTGGATTAACCAGTACAATCTCAGAAGAATCCCCCTACTGGGGCCTAGCGTGCTGGTATGACGGTTGAGACTGCGACTGGTAACCCTGAGAGAATTGGTGAGGAGGAGGGTTGGAGGAATATTGTGAGTTCTGGTGATATGTAGTAGCCGGTTGCTGATGATACCCGTGTCCGCGATATCCGGACTGTTGAGGACCATGCTGGTAGTTCTGTCTCCATGTGTTGCTGTGAGACAGAGGTTGGTATTGATATGAGGGATGGAAGGGTCTCCCACCTTGCTGTTGCTGGTGATAGAGCATGTTGCCCATGTTCTGACCCTGAGAGTGTCCCTGAGGACGGGTCAGCAGCGCTTCATTGTTCCATACACCATTGATCTCATGTATCAGTGGTGGGGGTGGAGAGAACTGCTCGAAATAGGCTGGTTGGGACTCAGGTTGATATACAACCATCTATGTCTGAGGCTGTGGGGGCTGCTCCGGAACCTGCACGTAATACACGTGCTGAACAGGTTGGGACTGTGGTGGAGTCGGCTGAGGGTTTTGCTGCATTGTAAGCTCCTTCTTCTCAACGTTTGGCTCGGCAGTAGTAGACACAGCATTGCACATGTTGGTGTTCAAGGCACGAACAAGCTGCTCCAGCTGCTGGGAAATCAAATCGAGCTTCTCCAACCCTGGATTCTTTTCTCTATCACAGATAACTTCTCGAGGTCTTGCGACCTCTTCTCAATGATGTCCACCTTGGACAGATGGCTCCCAATGATACTCAAGTTGGAGCTCCCATCCCTGTCTTCGGTGTGAGAATCCATGTTCACTGGCTTGCTGATGCCAGTTGGCATCTTCATGTATGCCCGGGACGAGGATTGAGCAGCTTCTCCTTCAGCCATTTCCTCGAAGATTCCATACCACGTCCTCGTCCTTGTTGAAATGTGAACCGCCGCAAGCGGCATCTACAAGATTTTGGCTCTCAAGTGTGAGCCCCCAAAAGAAGTGTTGCACGAGACTGGTCTTCGGAATTTCATGGTGGGGGATTTCTCTTGTAGATCCTTGAATCTTTCCCATGCTTCATGGATGGTCTCATGGGACTGCTGGTAAAAACTAGAGATACTGGCATGCATCTGATTCAATCGTCCGAGAGGATAAAACTTATGGAGAAATGCGGACTTCATCTCCTCCCAGGTCGTGACTACCTTCCCAAGGTGGTCGACCCAATATAGGGCCTTGTCTTGAAGGCTGAAGGGAAAGGCGGTCATCATGACTACCCCCAAAGGAATTCCAGGGTAGTGAGCGGTAGCACAAATGCGGCCAAACTTTTTGAGATGAATATAGGGCTCCTCAGTGGTATTCCCATGGAATGTGGGAAGCGGAGACAGAAACTGTGGCTTTAGCTCGAAGTGAGCATGAATACGTGGAATCTGGATCCACTCAGTGATGTGTCCCGCTCCTGGATTGTATGTCTCCTTCAGCATAGGCTTTGGTTGTGGTGGGTCTGCGCCCGCTCCATCGAACTCTGGTCCTCCCACTAAGAACTCATCTCTAACCTCTTCAAAAATGAACTCTTTATTTGGATCATCTTCCCATCGGCCATCTCTTGCATCGGCCCTCCTCCTCAGATCATTCAGCATTTCCTGGAAGGTGGTCTGGGCCAGGGCTTGGTTAGTCAACTGCTGCTGGATGGCTTGAATGGAAGCCAGCAATTGACTGTTGACGTCATTCTGTGTGGTGTACTGTCCTTCCCCCGGATTGGCTTCAGCTTCAGGTTGGGGGTGTGGTCCCTTCCCTCTTCCACCAGCCATCTTAGATTCTGCTTGGTTTGTTGGCTCGGAATCGGGCTCTAAGTCTGCACATGGAAGAATGCCCTGATCAGTCTGAATTGCAGCACCAGATGGAGAGAAGTATTCTGTGTTAAGGTCAACACAAAACTTTGTTAAGGATGGCGATGTGTAAGGAGTGAAATCAATTGCCATCCAAAACGGACAGAATTCGGGACAAGAGTGATCCCGATTTATTGAAGAAGACGAGGAGTCTGAACCGGGTTCTCGGGAATCGCCCCGAATATTAAGAGAGGGTAAGCGGATGGAACTGATGTGGGTGTCGACAGAGTCTCGACTAAACTGTCCATTCGTCACCATCTCGAAGATCAAGAGGAAGATCGATGCAGATGAAGATACGGAGGTCAACGAGAAATAAATGGAGTGTAAAACAGTAGAAGGCTCACAATGAGCAAGGGTCAAATGGAAGGAGAACAAAATAGTGCAAAGGCGCGATGTTTTTGATCTTGACCTTAACTCGACTAATCAATCAAACCCAAAGCAATGGATTCACCAACTCGACCCGTGAAGCTGTGAAGGTTCGGCAATTATCTTTGTGAGTTTTAGATTTGATTTTTCAGGTAATTATCTTTTCACGAGTCCTTAGAGCGCTATTCCTATAGGAGAGAGAGTACTGTCGGAAAAGTATCCCGTACTTGTCCTCCTCCTGTGTAACATGTAGTCCGCACCTTTTAAGGTCCTTGTAACCCATCCTGGATCCCTACTCAGCCAAAGAAATAGAGGGAGGAAGCCGATAGGCGAAATCAATACTTCGGATCTCGCTCGCAACGGAATCACCCGTGAGCGTGCGAGAACCTACTCGGACGCAAGACAATGAGACAGACACCCCCGTGAAGGCGTGGCCTATGCTCGATACTTCGGACAAGGTCAATGCTCTACACATGTCGACCAAGCCCTACTCGTCTACGTACGATAGAAGCGCCAATACTTCGGAAATCCATGTGATACACAAGACAGCCACAAACTGGGTTTTGGGCTCTAATCCTTACGACAGCGCTCACCTCACTGGGAAGGAAACCTTCCTATGCAACCTGAAAACAAATGAGGGCTTTGCTCACCCCAAGGCAATGAGTCCAATTAATCAGTTTTTTTGTCAAGTATTTTTAGCAGCCCCTTTTTTAATTTTTTTTGTGTTATCACTTGTTTTGAGTAGATTCAATGGTGCCTAACGTTTTTAATATTTTCTTTGATTCCTATTGATCCAAAACAGAGGGAGAAGATCGAAAAAGCAATGAAAGGCGGCACCAAGATGGAAATCTCACCTTTGTGCCTAGATGATGAATGCAAAGATAGAAGACTTATAGTGCCTCCCAGCTCTCTCCATGTGGGATGCAGAACGGGAATTTATAAACCTAATCTATATGTTGATATGCACACGGAAATCGTCCTAAGCAGACGATTGCTACACATAAAGAACCAAATGCTAGGTACTCAGAATGAAGCGTATGTCTGGTCTCTGATGTCGATCGGTGTCTGCCACAACGGATCCTGCCAGCGTTGTATACGACCTCTAGCGACACGCGGCTTCGAGGCTGAGTACTTTTGCAATTAATTAATTCTAAGTCCAAACGAGAAGACTATAGGTGCATGCAATGGTTATTAGGTATTTGGCTTTAGACTACACGATCAAGCAATCCTAAAAACTAAGGGCTCATTCCACAAAAGAAAGAAAACCAAAACTGGAAAACAAAATAAAAAAGGCGATGAAAAACACGGCAAAACTGTGGTGAGCCCCCAAGTGAACAAACACTTGGAAATTTGGCCCGAATGTCCAAAGTCCAGGGTACATGTATTATTACAAATTAATAAAATGTCTCTCTCTCACAAAAATAATAAAAACCTAATTATCCCCTCTCTCTCTCTCTCTCTAGTCCTCGTGCTCTCTCCTGCCGGTTAAGATAGAATAGCCGGCTCCGCCTCCCAAGGTTGCTCAGGATCCCCTAGGCAATCCTCCTCGGTCAGTGGTCCCTCGCAAGAAAACAAGAAAGGGATGTCAGATAGTTCGAAACAAATTATACAATAAAAACAGATAATCAAAAATGGCTAAGCAGATAAAGGACACAAGTCTACTCTACAAGCCGATGCTCCCCGGCAATGGTGCCATTTGAAAAACGGGAAGACGAGAGCCGTTAAATAATGGTCTGATAAATCAGACTCACTGTCGCTGAGGTGACTACTCAAGCCTTCACGTTGATCAACAATTAACCCACACAATCAATCATGCAGTCAAGAGCAAGGATTAAAATTTATTATACCCTACTAAGAATGTACAGTGACAAGCAAGTAGGGGTCGATCACAGGATGCATGGAGTAAAGTAAGCAGACAAAAAGTCAAGTCCTGTGTCTAGTGAACTACTTAGCCAATTAGGACTTTTTGTGGGTTTTTGATTTTTTTATATTTTTTATTTCATTTTTAATTTTATATTTTTGTATTTTGATTTTTAATTTACTAATTTTATATTTTCTTTTTGTATTTTATATTTATATATTTTCTTTTTTTAATAATAGAATATATATACAATATAAGAGAGAGAGGAATAGAGTATTTATAAAAAAAGGTAAAAATTAGGAAAAATTAGGAAATAAAGTATTTTAAGGCTTTTTGTATTTTTCTAATGTTTTTTTGATTTTTCTAGATTTTTCTTAAATTTTTTTGTATTTTTAAAGTCAAATTACTGAAAACAATGAATAAAAGTTGCTGGCTGAAGTTAAAATGAGGATGAAAAATATCAAAAAGTGCCCAAAATTCCTCAAATTAATTTTAAATCAAAGATAATAAAATAGGGAAATATAGAAACTGAAATTGTATTTTTAGGATTTTTCTTGAATTTTTAAGATTTTTAGGAAGGTTTTTGGGATTTTATGATTTTTATGGATTTTCTTTTGTAATTTTTTAATGATTTTTGGACTGGAGTTAAAAGACATTCAGACATACAAAATATAATTTTTTTGGAATTTTTCAAAAATGTTTTTATATTGTTATGTATTTTCTAATGCAAACAGTGCTGAAAATGCATGTTTTGAATTTTTATAAATAATAAAATGCAATAAAAATGCAAAATAAAAATATGGCGTGAACTATCAACAAAACAAAAAGCTATGGTAATTTTTGTGGATTTTTTAGTGATTTATATATGCATGCAATAAATAGAAACAACCACAAGAAAATGATTTGTTGGCAGAACATTTGAGTAATTAGCAGAACGTTGAAGGGCACAAATGCAATTTTTCCACAAACTTATAACTAATTACTGGAATTAGATGACTGATTATAAAATGCATAGCCGTCGGGGTATTACCGCAAAATTCCCAGGTACGCATGTGCCACGCATGTGCCTGGGAGGACCTAAAAGCAATAAACAAATACTCTGGGGGCTGATTTGCAAAATGCCCAAAAACTGTTACACTTAAGTACAGAGTTCTAGGGCTAAAACGAAAAGAGTAAACGGGAGGGGCGGTCCCTGCAAAGTGCCCCCACCTCACGCGCACAGTCACGTGAGGTGATGTGGCGGAGGGACCCCAATGTAAATATAAAAATATGCAAGGCTCTTCTGCAAATTGTACAAAATATAACAACGACATATGAAAGTTTTAGACTTAATAAAAAAATGTAGAAATGTGTGGGGTGGAACTACACAATACCCAGCATTGTGCAATCGAACGGCTGATGGAATATCACTTGACACGTGGCGCCAATCGGACAGCCCGTACCACTTCACTCTCAGCGGCCTGGATTAGATCGTGAGAGGATGATCGGACAGCTGGGAGGTGGTCCGATCCTACGGTTGTTGAGTGGCTGGAAGAACGACCCCGATCCGACTGTAGGGAGATGATGACGAAGAACACCACCTGGAGGTTGCTTCGGCTGAGGGTGGTGGCCGACACACGGCCTCCGTTGGCTTAAGAACGAGTGCAAAATGTTCATGGGCTCTCTCCGCATTGATTGAGGGTCTCAGCGAGTGCGGAGGTGGCGTGGCTTGATCGGACGATGGAGGTCACCTAGGCAGAGCTTCCTTGGACAGAAGAGGCTCGATTGAGCCTTCTTGGCTTGGGCTTTCATGTAGGGGTTAGTAGCGGACAAAAAAACAAAGCGATAGACACTTTCAGATGGCGAAATGGTGGTGAAATGGGGCTCGGGTAATGAACTCCAGCGTGCGGCAGAGAAGGGAGTTCTAATCCTCTGATTTGAGCAAAATTAGAGGTGGGTGATCGGTGGTGTGTGTTAATGGAGTGACAGGGGACGACGTAGAGGGGAACGCGGAGGCTTTGAGCGAGTGTAGTGGTCGGAACTCGGGGGCGGAGCGGAGCTCCGCTGTGATCTTCGAAGACATATTCGCGGTGCAAATCGAAATGGAATCACAAACTATTTGTACCCTATTATAAACTAAACCTAAGCTATCAAAAGAAGCAAAAAGAAAGGGAGGAGGCTCACTGGAGATGAAAGTCAAACCTTGAGGCGGAGCTCCGGCGAGGGAATGGATCAGCCTCGATTCGACACCAAATGGCTCGAGCTCGGTCTCTATGTGTTCCTGTTGTCACCAGGAGCACGAAGAACTCAAGAGCCGGTGCTGAGGATGGTGGAAGAGGGATCAAAAGAGAAGGGAAGTCGGGGGCGTCCTTTTGTAGGGTTGACGAAGTGGCGTCAAAGAACGAGGCGCATGAGGCGAAGCAGTGATCCAAAGCCCGGTATTTCATCTCGGCGTGTGTCATGGAAGATTGGGCTTGAAAGGCCATGTAGGGTCGAACACGATATGGTGCAAGGCGTGCCCTCAAAAAAAACGAGAAGACGAGTCAAAAATGCATCTGACACATCCCAGACGTTGGGCAGAGAGTTGACCAGAGGTCAACTCTTGCTGCCCCCTGGTTGGTCCACGTGGACCAACCAGGAAAAAGACTGGGGAAAATTTTGTAAATTCGATTAAAACTATAAGAATATTTTATTAATTTTTAGTTATTAAATAAACAATTTTTGTTATTTTATAAATTATTTTATGGTTATTTTTTATTGTTTTTTCGAGGTCAGAAATACAAGTTACCTTTTATACCCTTCATAGGTATCTTTATCTATATATTTTAATATTTTATTTTTATTTTTTTATTTAATTTAATTTATTTATTTATTGTTTATTATTTTATAAATTAATAAAATACTTTTATATACTTAAATATATTTTTATTTTATTTTTCTGAAATGTTTTATACACTTAATAAAATAAAGGTAGTAATTATGTAGGTATATATATACAGGTATTATACCTATGTATATCATATACAAGTATTTTTATTTTGTGTTTCCTTTGTGTTTTTATTATGATTTTAGTATACAAATATATTATAAGTAATATTTATAAAATTATAAAAATATAAAATGGTAAAAATAATGAATAAATAATAAAATGAATATTTTAATCTGTACAAGTATACAATAGGGGTCCAAAACTCAATTTTCAAACCGTAGCTCCGCCAAATGCGAAACCACCGCCATTAAATAGTTTATTTTAAATTATATACAATTAAAGGTGAGTTTGACGCATTTCCAGTTTTTATTAGGGAGATACATGTCTGGGAAGTTGGGATTCTGGAATTTTATTCAGATCATAACTTTTTATCTGTACGTTATTTTTGAGTGAAATCAATTTTGTATGTTTATTTATTTAATTATCTACAACTTTCATGTACAAAGTTTCTTTATTTGAGGTGTAAAAAGTGGAACCAAAAATAGGTCCCAATATGAATAAAGAATGAATGAATTAGAAGGAATTTTTATTGTATTTCGGCCCTTATCTCCCCCTACTTTATTCCTTGTCGACCTAGTCATCGAGATGCCTAGGTCTCGGGATTTTGGGTCATAAAATATTTACAATATTTTATTCTTTTTCTTTTCTTTTCTTTATTCTATAATTTTAGCTTTAAAAATCGCATTTTATACAATATTTACACAATGATGCATGAATGCTAAAATATCTAAATTAAGCCGATTTACATGCATTTACTAGGGTTTTTAAGGCCAAAATGATAGAATAAAGATGATGAAACGTAGATTCATCAGTCCCCATGTTTTAATTTTTTTATTTTCACTCTTTTTGAGTAGTTTTTAACTAAAAGCGCCTAACAATTTTTTTCCTTTTGAGCCTAAATGTGCAAAAACAGTGGGAGATAGCGGAAAAGTGATGTAAGTGGATACTAGAGTTGAAATCTCACTCTCGTATTAAATGATGTATGTAAAGTAAGAAGACTCATAATGCTTCCTAGTGCTCTCCATGCGGGATGCAAGGAAGAATACATAAATATCTACACTACATGAGCGGTATGCAAAGCGAGAAAGCATACTAAATAAGAATTGTTATTAGCAGGAAGAACCAAATGCTAACTATTCAAAAATGGATCCTAGGTGTTCGGTCTTAGAGACTTCTCAGTGCCCGCCACAATGGGTCCTTAAAGCGTGTGGAGTCTCTCACAGCTTGTGGTTCCAAATCCAAGTAATTAGCAATTAAAATTTGACTAGATCCAAGCGTATATCACTATAGGTACATGATTATAATTAAACTATGGACCTAATTTACTGATGCAAGAAATCCTAGATATATGGTCTCAATCACATAAAATAAATAAAAAGAAAGGTGGAAAACTCAAAAATTCATGAAATAAAATAAATTAAAGGTGATAAAAACATGAAAAATTCAACGAGCCCCAGGTGAACATACACTTGGGCAATGGACCTCGTGAAGTATAAGTGTCATAATATCCAAATTATTACAAATTAATATATAAAAACAAAATGAAAATCACTCTCTTAAAAATAAACAAAAAAGATAGAATACTACTTCTCCTTCTCTCTCTGTCTCTCTCTCATGCTCTCTCCTGATTGGATCACAAGTAGAAGAGCCAATCTCCTCATGTCTCCGGTGCGTCTGCCTCTTCTAAAGCAATGCAAATCAGAAAAACAGGTCAAAATTTATTATAAATCCTACAAACAAGTGTGTATAGTAGACAAGCAGAGTAGGGAGTCGAACACAGAGAACAAGGGACACAGCAGGTATATTATTTATAAATAAATAATATAAGTGTGTATGTATGCATGTATATATGTATATTCATAACACGTCTCAATGTTTTTGTAGGTTTTAATTATATATATATATATATATATATTAATTTTTTATTTTTTATTTTCTAACTTTTAAGTTCCCTTATTTTAGTATACAATATATATATATATATGTATATGTATGTATATCTGTATTTGTAATATAATGTAATATGTTTACTATAAGGGTAATATATGTATATATATCAGAAAATATAAAAAACGGTCCTTTTTATATTATAACAGGTTTTAAATATTTATAAGGTATTTATAATAATTAATAATAATGTAAACTATATACAATACTATATAGATATATGTAAGCTATATACGGTATGATAATTATAAATATAACTATAAATAGTCAAAATTTTAAAATAATATATTTTTATATTTTTTCAATTATTCCTCTATTTTGTTGTTTTTTTGGGAATTTTTACTATTTTTGTATTTTGAAATAAAAAATAGTATAAAATAGGGACTTTTTAAAGAGGATGAATTCATTTGAGAGTTAAAAATAGCAAATAGAATTAGAATTTCTCAAAACTAATTTTACTATATTGTAGATAGTATATATAAAAATATAATCCAAAAAACCATTTTTTTGGATTTTTATAAAATATTTTATAAATTTTTAGGGTTGGAAAGGGTTTGTTCATTTTTTAGTTTCTTTTAATATTTTTTTTGATTTTTTGTCTTGGAGTGATAAAATAGGCTAATAAACAATATGTATTTTTTTGAATTTTCAAAGAGGCTTTATATTTTTTTATTTTTTAAGGTATACAGGGAATATAGTAGCTCTTTTTTATTTGTAATAAATAGAAAATGCATGTAAAATGCTAAATAGAAGATGTAGTGTGAACAAGCATGGCATCAGACATATTCTTCTATTTTTTAGAATTTTTGGAACATAAGAGCTATTTTTAGAAAATAGAAATGCAAAATTAAAAATAAATCAAGTTGAGAGGGGCATATTAGTAATTAAAATATTTTTAGGGAGATACATGCAAAATACACAAAGTTTTTGAATTACAACTTTATTTTTAAAGACTAAATAACAAATACAAAATTTGAAGGGGTTTAAATGCAAAATATCCACTCACATGGGGGGCACATGAGATGACTTAACACTAGACTAAAATGTAATATTAAATAGTTTCAGGGGGCTCGAATGTATTTTTTCCACAAAGTTTTGAACTTAAATGACTATTTATAATACTTTTTCTAAAATACAAAAGACAGAGGGTGTTATGTGATATTTACCCCCACTTAAGCACCCTGTATCCAACCGTTGCCTGAACGCCATGTGTCTGATCGAACTATGATGGTTGCATACCCCTTCGATTGAATTGGACGACCCATAGTAGATCTAGGTCATGTTCTTGATTGGATGGTCGAGAGGGGGTTGCGAAGAACGGATGAAGAAATCCAGCTGGCTGGGCTTTGATCTTGGATTTCTCCTTGCTCTGGTTGCCTTCTCTCGATCTGATGGCAGCTACAGATATCTGGGGATCCTTCGCATGCGATGGTCAGCTTCGATGGGGGGTGGATTGAAGAAGGATCTAGATCTCCTTCTTCTCCACAAGACTTGGAGGGGTTCCAGGTGCTCGATTGGGCTCCAGAGGGATCCTTGGTTTGTAAGACCTGCACCAAAATGTTCCTATGCTTGAGGGCTACGTCCTCGACTATGAAGCTAAAGGGGACATCAGGGTGAAAATGGAGGAGATCTCCGGGAACTAGTGGCGGAAGGAACTCGACTCTTAGATCCACGATGGGTCTGGGTTTTCATCAGATGGGGCGATTGATGGAGAACACAAGTGGAGTGAGATGGTGTGGAAATTAGGGTGGATTAACGGCCTAGTCACAAAGATTTGGTCTGGAGCTCGAGCTCCAGACTAATTGGGGATTTTTGAAATTGACCCTAATATGGAAATTGAAGGCAAAAAAATCTTTTAAACGGAACCTAAATATTATTTAAGAACAACAAAGAAAGGCCTCAAATTGGATGGAGGGCCAAGGAAGTAAAACCGTTGGCGGCTACTCCAATGATGGATGTGGATACCCTCCTCCACTACTCCTCCTCGTTGCAAATCGATGGGTCGTTCTCATGTCACTAGCAGTAACCCAATGGAGAAGATCTGAGGGGCTAAGAATCGGAGAAGAGTGATCAAATTGGAGATGGGGCGGAGGAGGTTATTTATAGGCTGGATGAGGAGGGGTCTTCGATCGGGGGTATTGATTTGTTCAAGAAAGATCAGATCGATCTAAGTCATGGGTAATTTTCAGGGACATCAGATCAATGGGTTTTGTTTAGATCAAAGGGTCAAGAAAAGAGTAGATCAAGCATGAAAAAGGGATGAAAATGCAGGTCTGACATGTCCACAACTTGAGGAAAAGAGAAGGGGGTCAGTTGATTCGAGTCAACAAAAGAATGATTCTGGTTGGTCAACGTGGATCAACCAGAAAATTTCAAGGCAAAAATACACTTTAAAATCAATAAAAAATAATAAATGAATTAATTAAATTTTTATTGAAACATGAAAAATGTGTGTATTTTCATGTAGTATTTTATTATTATTCTTATTTATTCTTTCAAGGCTATTTATTATAAAGTAATATTTACATGTATAAATATATGTAAAATACATGTATTTTAGTATCTTTATTTTTAATTTGTATTTTACATTTTATTATTTTGTACATGTATTTTATATATTTTTAATTTATTTAAATACACATTTGGATATTTTTATTGCATTTTTCTGAATCTATATGTACACTTTAATAAATAAGTACATATAAATTATATGTATATACATGTATACTTTATCTATGTATTAAAATAATTGATTTATTTTGATTTTATTTTAATGGTTTATTTTATTCTAATTATGTACATGTTTCATATAATATTTACAATTTATAAAAAGAAAATAATGTGAAAAATATAAAGAATAAGTATATGGAATATAATATACAAGTATATTGCACAATAGAAGCTCCAAACCTAACTTTTGCATCTTAGCTCTAAATTGAATGAAATTATCTTCATGAAATAGCTTATTAAATTTTATATAGAATTAAAGGTAAGTTTGGTCAATTTTGCTACAATGTGGAGAAAATACAGGTATGCAAAATTTTTATTTTGGCTTTTTATTTTGTGTATCTCGGGCACAATGTGCATTATTTTTCTGTGAAATCAAATTTGTATTTTTCTTTATATCTTTATCTACAATATTCATGTTGATTATATTATTATTTGAGGTATAAAAGAAATAAAATAAAATAGATCCCATATTGTAATTATTGATGAATTAAAAATTCGAGTTTTGTGTATTTTTCTGTACAATTCTTTTACCATGTCCCCTCCTACTGTAATCCTTGTTAACCAAGTCATCATGATGACTAGGTGTCGGGGTCTAGGGTCACTCAATACCTTTGGTATCTCATTTCTTTTTCTTTTCTTCATTTATTCTTTAATTTTAGAATTAAATACATTAAATATACAGTATTTTATATAGTATTTTGTATAATTTATACAATGTTTATTTTGATAAATTAATGATGTATACATGCATTTAGCTAGGGATTTAATGCTAAAATGAATGAATAAATGTGATGAAATGGAGATTCATCAGTAGCCGACAACAAGCGTAAATATATTCGGATCTTTTCAAAATGGATTTGGACAAGAATCCATGTAGCCATCCCTACTTAAAGTGGGAGAAGATTTCATCATTTTTTAGAAGATCTTACTCCTAAGACAACAAATGACTCTCCTCATGGTGTCAACTTCCCATAAAAAATCCACTGAAAAATTTCTTAACAAACAGATTTACCTTACCTTATCTCAAGAAGGGGTTTCTGCAAAATTCCACGCAAACTTCTGGTTATCATCTTTTCATCCCAGGATTTCATTTTACCTAAAGTCTTCGCCACATTCAAAGCTCATTACACGGGGCAATCTACATCATTCAAAATAACATTTGCAAATGCATGCTCGTTATGCTTAGTTGATGCCGCATTCCCAAAACATTTATTCGAAGATTGCCGGATCACCAAGCAAGTACTTTCCTTATTGAATATTACTTGTAACAAAAAGAGGCTAGGAATCGAAGTCCCAAAATAACATTTATTCGAAGTCCAACATTTGATTTTTTTTTTATTTGAAGTCAAGTTAATTGCAACCCAGAAATTGAGGGATGGATGTTGGATAATCCGGATCCACGCGGGCTGCAATGCAGATAACCAAGGACGTGCGAGCCAGATGGAACCATGCCTCACCTAGTTTCGCCGCAATTCCAATGCGCAATCTAAGCTAGGAATCGATTTTTCGTCATCCGTCGGTCCAGTCATTAGAGGAAGAACCCATCTGACATCCCACGGGAGACAGGTGGTGGAATCTCAGCATCGATCGATCACCTACCTTGACCTTAATTAGCCATAAAATTTATTGCAACCCAAAGCTGCAACAACAGGATATACATACACACACACTGTATCCAAATTGATCTGTCGGCTCAACCGATAGGCCCTACGAAACGTGGACATCCCCATTAATTATTGTACGCCGAGTCCACCTCCTAATCTCAATCATATCAAATTTGAACGCAACCAAGCGCCCACATGAAGATCCCAATCCTCACGCAACACGTAGAAGCAAACTATAAGACGCGCCATCTTATATATATTTTACCCCAAAGTAGTGGCCTTCTCTCACACACACCGCTAGTAGAAGCCATGGAGACGACCACAACGCTCCTTCTATCCCTCCTGTGCACGACCATCTCCCTCTTCACCCTCCACCTCTACCTCTTATACTGGTTCCGACCAGGAAGGATCCTCGCGAAGCTCCGGCGACAGGGGATCACAGGGCCACCACGCGTCTTCCCCACGGGCAACGTGATTGAGATGAAGAGGATCGCTGCGTCGGCCAGTATCGGGGACAGCGGCGGTGGAGGAAGCGTGACGGAGAACTATGCACCTAAGCTCTTCCCGTACTTTGACCAATGGAGGAAGAAATACGGTATAATCTTCTTCTACTCCTTTTCCTATCAAATTCTGTGTAGAATTCGGTGAAATACACGAGATGAGTCGATGGGTCATGGTATGGAATTGGAGACTGGATTGCAGCAGTGAGGGATTGTGCATGTGCTACTTCTGTTGCCTTGGGATTAGGGGGGCAAGGGGACCAATGGTCACGTTGGTGTGTTTGAGTCGAACACTGGAGGGCGTATGAATGCTGAAGACTGGACCCCTTTCGTAATAAAGGGCTCTGGTCCCAACCACCGACTTGGTTTGTTATTGCTACTGTGGAAGTAGGTGTAGGCAGCACCTATGGCCATTGGAGCGGTGGTACATATCTTAGAGGGGAGGGGGCAGCTCCCGTCCTTTTGGTCTCAGAGAGCTTAGGAGAGAAAGAGAGATGAATGCATCTCTTGTGATATGAATGGGAATACCTAGGGATACGTGCGTACGTACGCTCCATAATTGCTCTAACGAACCATGCAGTGAAGGTCCCCAACATTTCCTCATCTTGCTCCTCTCGCGGGGGACAACCCACAACCGGCAAGGCCAGATTCGAGCAATGAAGCGCTCCACTTCATGGTTGCAGCAAGTAGGTGGGGAGAAGATGGCAGAGTCGATTTCGTGTTAAGATTGTCCACTTAAGTACGCACCATGATTTTTCCTTAAAATACTTTTAGAAATAGAAAACTAATTAGCTTGAGAATCAGAAATCATGGTGCTGCGGTCAATAAATATATCGAAGCGTCCAATCAGTTGTCCTGCCAATTGGAAACGCTGACATGGTACAATAATGCAGATGATAGTGTAAATTAGGACGAGAACGTCGACGTGATCCACATCAACACGAAATAATATATATAGAACGACATTGACCTGATTTGATGATGTGTGGGCCTTCTTATGATTAATTATGGTAATTTCCCACTGATGGTCGCTTGCAGGGCCTGTCTTCGTCTACTCCACGCTCCACATCCCGGCGCTGTACGTGAGCGACCCTGATCTGGTGAGGGACATGAGCTTGTGCGTGTCCCTGGATCTGGGCAAGGCCACGTATCTCCAGAAGACCCAGGAGCCCCTGTTCGGGCACGGCATCCTCAAGGCCAATGGATCCGCCTGGGCCCATCAGAGGAAGATCATCTCCCCCGAGTTCTTCATGGTCAAAGTTAAGGTACCCACTTGGACACCTCAGAACTGTACTGCTCTGTTTACTTACTGCTGACATTATATGGCCTTATGATGTTATGTTACACTTCTGTTTGAAGGGCATGGTGGACATAATAGTAGAGGCGGCCATCCCACTGTTGAACGCTTGGGAGAGCAAGATCGAGTGTGGAGGTGGAAGTGCTGAAATTGTGGTGGATCATGATCTCAGGAGCTTCACCGCGGATGTGATATCAAGGACGTGCTTTGGTAGTAGTTATTCCAGGGCGAAGGCTATCTTCCAGACCTTGAGAGCCCTCCAGAAGGCCATCTCCAACCCTAGTCTTCACTTCAAGATCCCTTACCTCAGGTAAACTAGATATATTTCTAGGGTTTGATTCTTAAAAATCTCATTAATACTTACATTGGGCTACGAGCAATAACTACTCGGTGGATGAATGGCGAAGGGCCACGAACAACACAGAGAAAATAATGTTAGGGAAGTCAGGGGTAACATGGGATGGTTATCTAACGATCAGATAATGACATAAGGACCATTGTATACCCTTCAATGTTTTACGCATGAATTGCAGGCAATCATTATGAATGTGATCGTTATGGGCATGAGAAGACCGTAAGTCCCATTCCAATCTTGCAAGAACTTTCTATTATTGACTAAACATGTTTTTCAGTATTTAATGAGACTGACTGGTCTTTTTCACCTACGGAAAGACTGGTCTCACACGGCCAGAAAATGTGAATTCTTATTATGCTTGTTTGATTCTAACTAATATGTTCGCAGTCAGTGGAAGGGGGTCCTCTATTGTAACTTGTTTTACGTCTGAGTCTAATGTAATTTTATTCTTTATCAGGAATCATTCCAAAAATCCAACCTCATGGATTGGATCTTTGTTTAACGCTCGACAAACCTACCAAATTTCGGTCAAATCCGACTCGAGTTACTATTTTATCTTAATGGTAAAAGTACGGTCATCTTTTAAATGGGATTTAAGTGGCTTAAATGTTGACATTTTTGTTGATCTTTAAGATTAAATAGTAAACCGAGTAGGATTTGAACGAAATTTGGCAGACTGGTAGAAAATTAAGCTAAGATCCAATCCATTCGATTAGATTTTTCGAATCGATTTTGGCAAAAAAAAAGTACATTATAGTAACCTCTGCTGTAAAACGAGTTACAGCAGAGGATCCCCTCCCGTCTTATGGTCAAATATGCGACAAACATTCTTATCCTTTGATTTAGTAACTGTTTAGTTTTTTTCTCTGTAGCATGAAATTATTTCATTTATTGTATGAAAGATCGTATCAAGCAATAGCATATTTACAACACCGAGAAGCGATGAAGCTCTTGCAGGAAGCAATGGTAAGACGAAGTTTAGGAAACGTTTATATCGTCCGCAGGTTTCTGCCATTCCAACGGAGCCGAGAGGTGAGGAAGCTCATGCAGGAGGTTCGCTATCTCATCTTGAACGTGGCGAAAGAGCGCAAGGAGGAGAGCATCTCGATGCCGGAGAAGGACCGGGACCTCCTCCAATCCATCCTCGAGAGTGCCCAGACCGACGGCTTCATCGTCGACAATTGCAAGAACATCTACTTCGCTGGACACGATACCGCCACCGTCAGCGCAACATGGTGCCTCGTGCTCCTCGCCGCTCACCCTGACTGGCAGTCTCGCGCCCGTCGCGAGGTCCTCGAGGTCTGCCGTGGTCAGATGCCCGACGCTGACATGCTTCCCAAGCTCAAAAATGTGAGTTGTCGTATGTTGAAACCAAGGTTCGAAATCTCGATTTTGATTTCGTTTTGGTCCCCTCCAAAATCGAAATTTCGGTGTGAAATTTCGGGAAATTTCGACCGTTTCGGTGGAAATGTCGAAAATGACTCAAAAAAGCATTTTTCGATGATTTTTTTGGAAATTAAGATCTTCCGAGTTATTACAACAATAAATAGCTTACAAATACACACTTACATCACACATATTGCGTATATATGCCCCTTATATCGTACATATCGGTCATATCGGTCAAATCGATGTTAATGTTAATTCTTGACTGATATATACTGGAAATTAATATCATCCAATTTAAGATCTTAAAACAACAACAGCTTACAAATACACCCTTATATCACACACATCTCTCATCTGTTCGCCTTATATCACACCATATCGGTTATATCAGACATATTGTTGAGCTGACTGATAGATACTGAAAATGAAAATCAAAATAGCTAAGTTAACAACACTTAGACGACATCTTTTGTTCATAAAAATAGACAAGAATTTTTTATTCTAAAATATTGATAATGATTAATTAAATAATATTTTGTTCATAGAAATAACCGGCACAGACAAAGTTCGAATGAATTACTGAATTAATTACATACTTACAACAAAGATGCATCTATTTACGAAGATAAATGACAAACAAATGAAAGGAATAAGCTATATCAAATATATATAGAAGCTATAGAGTTTTTTCATCTCCATTGCTTAAATCCAAAGGGGATGAAGCTCCCCAAGTTGAATAATCGATGTATGTACCCTCTTGTAGCAACATACCATGTATCCATGAATTTCAACCGAAATGGGTCGATATGTCGAAATATCACCGAAATTTCGGTCGAAATCCAGGAAATTTTGTACTGAAATCCATGAATTTCAACCGAAATGGGTCGAAATATCAAAATATCATCGAAATTTCGGTCGAAATCCGGGAAATCGATATATATAAGAGTTTCGATACCCATGACCTCTCGAAATCGAAATTTCGACGAAATTTCACCGAAATTTCACGAAATTTAAATCTATGCACTTGAAACACATTATATAATTAGCAGTTAAAAGAGTTGCAGTGTGTTAAATTTAAATAGCTTTTAAAACGGTTGCAGCTGAAATTAGCCGGTAAATTACAGGTGACAATGTTGATCCAGGAGACGTTACGCCTGCTCCCACCATCGCCATTCGTGTCGAGGGAGACTCTCCAAGATATGAGGTTCGGGAAGCTTGAGGTGCCCAAGGGAACCAACATATGGATACCCATTGTTTCGATGCACCGGGATCGAGCCATATGGGGGGAGGACGCCGACGAGTTCCGGCCGGAGAGGTTCGCGAACGGGGTGTACGCGGCGTGCAAGCATCCACATGCTTACATGCCGTTCGGCCTAGGCGCGCGCAAGTGCGTTGGGCAGAATCTGGCCCTGGTGGAGCTCAAGATCATCCTTGCGCTCGTGCTCTCGAGGTTCAGCTTCAACTTGTCACCCAATTACCGTCACTCGCCGGCGTTTAGACTGACCGTGGGGCCGGAGTTCGGGTCGAATCTCCTGATTCGCAAGGTTTGTGATGCCGGAATCTAGAAATACGTACGGGCTCACGGTGGTGGAGATTTTTGCGAGAGATGTTTATTTGTTGGCATCAATAACAAAGCGTGTGGGCAAAGAAAATAGAAAAGGCCATATTTTTGGAATGTCCGGTTGCTGCTACAAATTTATGATAGGAATCCATTTAATTAAAATACCGTCCTCACATTAGATGTGGGCTAATGAACTTTTGAATCCACGAACGAAGCTATCATTTGCGTGCTTTGGAAATCTGGACCTTCTACCAAAGGAATGGCCATTGCAAACTTTTACGACGAGCTGATTCCGACTCGAAATATGCCCCTGAGTTTGGTTTGGGCTGAATTATAAGGTGGATGATACAAGGAAAACTATTCTGGAATTCGTTTTTTTTTTAATTTTCGTGAAATCTTTACTGTTAACATTCATATGTTAAATCATAGATTGATTAGATAAAAGTTAATGTTGTGTTTTCCATAATTAAATTTAAAAGGGTTAGGTATAAAACTCAGCCAAGGCTGATCACAAGCCGGGCAAATGAGGATGGTTACGCGTTAGGTAGTCGACAGCTAATGCAAGAGAGACAAATTCCTAAATGGTACTCTTTTTAATAACACTATATAGGAATTTGACTCAAAATAGTTCAGATCTTTCCAGTATGATCTTTTCATAGCAAACACTCTTTTCAAGAGGAAGGATGAGCATTTAATTACTTATAAGAATGGCCTGAGTAGAACACAAATAGATTGCTTCACATTGAAGAAGAGAGATCGGTTGTGTTGCAAAGACTGTAAAGTAATTCTAGAAGAGAGTTTGACAACCCAGCATCGCTTGTTAGTTATGGATGTGCAAATAAAAGGGCTAGTGAAGAAAATGTGTTTCGAAGATCGGTCGAACTAGATGGTAAAATTTTCAATTGAAGCAGTCGAGCTTCAGGGAGACGCCTCTAGAAGACTTATCTTGAGATTGTAATGGAAGTGCAAACGAGATGTGAGAGGTGGTAGCATCTTATATCCGAAGGATAGCCAAAGAGATGCTAGTCAAGTCAAATAGTTGAGTCCTATGCCAAAAGGAGGCTTGATAGTGGGGTGGAGGGTGCAAGAGAAACTCATAATAAAAAGATCATGATTTAAAGCTATGTCTAAGGATAGAATAGAGGAAATTGTCATAAACTGCAAAATAGCGAAGAAGGAAGCAAAGAAGGTTATAAGCAAAGCTAAATCCAAAGCTTAAAAAGTTGTGTACAAGAATCTCGACTCTAGACTGGCTAGAATGATATATTCAGATTAGCCACAGTAAGAGAAAGAAAGACCAAAGACCTTTCTTAAGTGAGATGTATTAAGGATGAGGAAGGGCAGTTGCTTGTTACTCAAAAGGATATAGAGATTAGATGAAGGCAATATTCCATAAGCTTTTCATTGGGCAAGGAGATAGAGAGATCACTTTGGGAAATATAGATAGTAGTAAGTTACTTGAATAATGCGATCTATAGACGAATACAAAGGAAGGAAGTAGAGGAGGCTTTAAAGGTTATGAAATTTAGGAAAGGTATATGACTTAATGACATTAATATAAAAGTATGGAGAGTTCTAGATGAATGTTGGCTTACAAATTTATTCAACGTTATTTGACGAAGAAAGAAAATGCATGAAGAATGGAGAAGTATCATGGTACCCCTTTATAAGAACAAAGGAGACATTCAAAATTGTGTGAATTACAAAGGTATCGAGTTGACGAGTCATTCTATGAAAATTTGAGAACAAGATCGAAATAAGGTTGAGGAAACTTTCTAAAGTAAAAGAAAATCAATTCAGGATTCATGCCAGTTCGCTCAATTATTAAAGCCATCCAATTGCCGAGGAGAATAAGAGATTTATAGAGCTAAAAGAAAGAACCACCATATTATTTTTATTGATTTGTGATTTTCCACTTGTTTTCTCACTCTACAAAGTGTCTTTGAAAAAAAAAGAGAAGGCGGGATTGATGTTTTCTTCTGATGAATGGAGAAAGTACAACATTTTGGGGTGAAATTGCTAGATCGATTGTTCTTAGTACAACATTTTGAGGTCAAGTTTCCTTGACCTTGAAGATATTTTCCCCGCTATTTCATCTCTTACGTGTTGTTGATGGTGATCGGAGGCCATCATTAAGTTTTGTGTATGGAGGGCTTGAAGATGCAAAGGAGATAAATAGTCTTTTTAAAGACGTTGAGCATTCATATAAGCCCTACATTGATGTCATTGATTCAAAGTCGAGAGGGAGGTTAGATAGTTCTCTTCACCTTGCAGCTTACTATCTCAAGCCTGATTATTTCTATAAGGGTGATGATAAAGCCATTTCTGAAGATAGCTTTGTCTAAATGGCTTTTTGTATTGCCTGGAGATATTCTATCCTAATTTGAACATTCAAGATATCATCACAACAAAAGAAATGGTTCTTTACAAAATGGAGATGCTCCATTTGGAAAACCCCTTACTATCAGACAGAGATCCGTCAAAGAAGACGTGTTCGATCCAGGTAGTAGTATGTGTCATTTATAATATATGCTTTATATATTTCAAGTATGTGAAAGGAATAAGGAGTTGACGTTAATTTTTCTTCTATCTAATTGGTGTCGCTATTTGGTGATGGGACGCCATAAATGAAGGCGATGACAATGAAGATATGAAAGCTGACATCCTCTTTTTCTAGATGTGAGAGGAACTGGAGCTCTTTTGCAGCGGTAGATGACCACATTTGTGATTTGTGATTATTGATTAAACTAAGATTGATGTTTGTTTAATCAATTGACATTTTAAGTAAATACTTGCATTGAAGATCCACACCAAGAAGAGGAATAAACTTCAAATCAAGAGACTAAATGACATGATTTTTGTGAAATTCAATTCAAAACTGAGGGAGCAATAATATCAGAAAGGAAGAGGCCCATTTGCTTCTAAGGATAGGACGTATGTAACGAGTGGATCGGAAAAGAAGAAGACGAAGAAGAGGTGTTTCAAGGCTCGGGACTAACTTGGAGCTTCGTGGCCGAGGCAAGTGGAGCAGATGAATTGGTACAGCATAGGAGGAGCCAAAGAAACGTGGGTGCATTACCAAGTGTGGAGGAGGAAGAAGAATTTATCGCGGATTCAGACATTGACAGCGATGATGAAGTTCCTCCTGTTATTTTTTATGACTTAGATTAAGAGTCTAATTATTTGTGAATGAACCTTTGTTTGAGCTGCCATTCATAGATATTTTGTTATGAATCTTATGATCCACTCTTTTATATAAATGGACAACTTTGGAAATGCTTCGATCTTTGGTTGAAATTAGATTGTAAAAAAATCTTCATTTTATATTACTTACATTTTATGTTTTTTGAAACATAAATATCTAGTATTTGAATTTATTATTATATTTTTTAATTAGTTTAAATTAAGATAATAGAAACTGCATAATACGCATATACTTCTGCCTGCTTGCTTACTCGCTTCAGATCGCCTGACGGAACGAATACCACATACCAACTTTCTGAACCTTGCATCTATCAACTCCGAACCTTTGGATTCTTTTTGGAGAAATATATCAATTTTTGCATGTGCCCTATTACAAATTCTATTTCCAAGAAATCTTCAAAGTCACTTTCATAGTTTTTTTACCGTAACATATAACTTTACCAGTTGATATGGAATCTAATCCAGCAATCTAGTATTTTAGGTAAATGTTTTACAATGATGAGCCTGATCAAGGCAACCTCACTAAAAAGAACATTCGGAACATAAGTTGTATTTTTTGATGTTTCTTACTCCATCGGCTCCAAAAAATTGACCATACTTTGAGCCGAAAGGTTAAAGTAAAAAGGTGGGAAAAAGGAACCACCATCCCACGCCTTCACCACCGAAATGCTCGAATCAGGCGATAGGTCAACCTGCGGGAAATGTTAGAAAGAAAATGTATATTTTTTCTTTTGTTTTTTTATCAACGAATGTAAACGGTAATAATAAAAAAATTGTTTGTTTTTTTATTTTATTTTTTTATTTAGACCTGCAAAATAAAGTGTTAGAGAGAAAAAAATAATTTCATGAATTTTTTATTGTATCCTGCAAAACAAATTGTTAGAAACAAACAACTATGTTTTTTTAAATTTTTCTGTTTTACCTGCAAAACAAAGATTGAGAGAAGAACATTTTTTTAATTCTTCCTGCAAAAAATAATTGCGAGATTAACAGGAAAAATAGTTTTATGTTTTTTTATTTATACACAAAAATGGGAACGGTGAATGGGTCGGATCTTAGCGATACTGGAGGATAGATCCGTAGCTCCGGTCACCGTGCGTCACCGGAGGTGATAGGTTGTGCGAGGTAGAACGTAAATATGTGGGGATAACGAAAATGATGTGGAAAATTGATTTCGGACACGGATTATGTGTGGTGGAAATTTTGGGATTTTTAATCTAAAAACTAATCACTACAGCTAAGCAAAAACTAGACCTATGATTTACCTACGACAAATGATAGGAAATAAAAATGGATCTCACCTCGGGGTTCGGACATGCCATGATGGCCTCGACAAGGACCAACACGTTGTCACCGGGCGGCTCGGAGGCTAGGCACCCTTCTGCAACAAGAAACCTCTCAAAGATCGGGCTCCTCTGCGCAAAAGATCGATCAAGTGTGAATGAGGGAGGAAGGAGCCAATAAAAAGAGAAGAAAAACAAAAATGGAAAATATCCACAAATAAGGAAGGTGTTTATTGGGTGAATTAATAAAATAATTAAATTAATAAATTAATTAAATAATTAATTTCAAAATTCGGATTTAAATTAAATAAATAAATAAAGTAATTTATGGAAATCAATTAACCACCTTAATGGTGGCCAATTAAGGTATAAAATCAAATCATTACATAAAAGGTAAGTTATCAAACAAAATAAATGAATTAAATAATTAAATATAAATATAAAATTCGTAATTAAATTAAATTAATTAATTAAAGTTAGATAATTAATTTTTTGGTGGATTTTATAAAAGGAAGTTAATTGTATACACATATTATACACATATAATACAATGTACATAGGTACAAATAAGGAAATAATTTTTATAAAAGATTTTTTTAATTTTTAATTTTTTTAATTTAATTTTTAATAAAAAACAATATTTATAATTACATACATTATGTGCAAAAATAAATATAAATAAGATATATACAACAAGTATATGGGAAAATTGCATAAAACACACCAGAAAATCGACTTTTTAACCGTAACTCCAAAAATTATGAAACCACAGCCATTTGAAAGATAATTTAATTTAGAGTATAATGGAAGTAAGTTTGGTTCGATTTGAACTCGTATGGAGTTGGAATTGGTGTTTTAATTATCCTTTACGGCTTTTCCTGGGTACGAGTATTTGCAATATATACAATATTTTATTTTACAAATATTTTTATTATTTACAACATATTTTTATTTACAACTTTTATTTACAAAAATAATTAATTTAAGGTCAAATTATATACAAATAAAATAATACAAGTTTACAAATATACATGAAAAATATTTACAAGAAGTTTTTTTTTGTTTTTCTGACAGAAGACCCTATCTCCCCCTACTTTATTCCTGGTTGATCAGGTCAAGTCTTGACCTTCTCTTGAGATTCGGGTCAGTCTGTATTTATTACATAAACACATCCTTTTCCTTTTCTTTTCTTCTTTATTCTTTTATTTATGTACAAAAAGTGTTAAAAATGCAATTTTAGCAAATGCATGCAAAATGGTAATTTTATGTAATTAGTGGTATTTACAGGTATTTGACTAAGGAAAAGAGGCTAAAATAAAAGAATAAAGGCGATGAATCATGGATTCATCATTCCCCTATACTTTACCTTTGCTAGTCCCTTAGCAACACTTATTTGGAAAATAAGTGAAAAAAAATAAAGAAAAGAAAAAGGAAAGAAGTTAGAACAACAATGACTTTTAAACTTATCTTCATAAAAATGTAGTCTGGAGCTCTGTCGGACCTTTGGATTATTAGTGTGTCGGAACCTTAATGGGAAATGGAATTAAAACCTAACAGACTCTAAGTTCCATAAGACTCCTATTCAGGTCTCCTCAACAGTCATATCAGAACAAGTCTACATACACAAATTCTTATGACTATGAATCTTTTCTTGTACGTGTAAGTGAAATATAGCTCCTCATCTCAAAAGTAGCAAAGAAACGGCCTCTCTCAACAAGGTAACTCTAATCCCCCGGTCTGGCAACTCTTTCCTCGAGGAGCGGGGATATTCCCTTCTAAGTTCAAGTACAACCAGCTCAAGAAGAGGGGGTGGAGAAGAGAATGGACGGTAACCATTGTAGTTATCTATCCTTGGATGCATGACCAGTGTAGCCATGTCACCCGCTGCAAGCTCACAAATATTTGACTTTGAAGCTCTTATTCTTTTTTTCACTTATATATACACTCCAGCATGCATTTTATTTTTCTATAAAGCATGTCCACTTTTGGAGATTTTGCATTTTTTTCTTTTTTTTCTTTTTTTTGACAATATATACAAGGTGCAGCATGTACATAAGGAGTTTTTCCTCTTGAGCCAGTAGACTATCCCTCTTTTGAAGCATTATTGCAACCCCACAGCTCCTGTCTTTAGACCTCAACATCACTAGACTAGGTTGAGACGCACTTCCCTCCCTAGAGGAGGACGAGAGGTTCCGCCTAGATGTACTACCCTCGTATGCTACCCCAAGCCAAAAGATTCTACCCCCTCACTACCTCATCCATGAAGAGCTACGTATAGAGTGCATTGTCCAAGGTAAGCCACGGTCTGAAAGAATCATGCGTGTGTTGTTAAATATTCTACTTAGACTAATCAAGATGACATGTGAACATAGTCTTATGGACTCAAAGAATTAAGTCACTAGGACCTGAAAAGTCTTAACTCTAAATCTTATAAGGTTCCTCTGAAATTAAGTGGATTAAGGTCCAACTAAGCTCCATTCTTCAAATTTATTCCAGAAATAGTCTAAATGTCAAAATCATCCTGAAAAATGCTCATGCAAATGCAAATGCAAGAAAGTATGTACATGCAAGGAAAAGAAAAAAAATCTTTTTGTGAAACAATTTTCAAAATTTTGAAATTTATATGGATTTTTGAAAAATGATGCACATGTAAAAAGTTTTTTTAATGCAAAAAGTTAAAAATATATACAAGTATATACACATATTTTTATAAGGGAAAAGATACATATTTACACAAGAGTGGGTTAATTATTTTACAAGAATCATAAGAAAGAATTTACAACTTGATTATTTTATACAAGTGTATACACAGTTGAAATTTTTTTAATTTTTATTCATTTTTTAATTTTTGTGATGCATATATTCCTCAAATTTATTTGAAAATAATTTTACAAAGAATTTTAAAAACTAGAGTCCAAAATAATTTTTCATACAATTTTACAAAAATTTACACATATTTGAAAACAATGTTGCAAACATTTTTCAAACAGTATATATAGATTTTCAAAATTATTTTTCAACTATTTTTCCAAACACTTGCAAATAGCTTTTACAAAATTATTTTATTTCACACAAATAAGAAGAAAATGTTTACAAGCCACGATTATTTTACAAAGGTTGAAAATATTTTTCAAATATTTTTCAAATAGTTTTCAAAAGATTTTTTCAAATAGATTTTCAAACTACTTTCAAAATACTTTTCAAAATATTTTAACCTGATTTATCAATCAGTATATACAAAAGAATTTTGAGGAAATATTCTGCATCTTTTTAATAGTTAGTTTTTTTACAAGTTTTTTTGAGTATTTACACAGTATTTTAGCCATATTAAAAATATGAAAGTACGAGTTATGGCTAAAGTATATATACAGTATATACGACACCCCCTATACTTAGCTCGAGCTATGTCCTCATAGTGATCAAAGAGCTGGAAAGAAAGACATAACTCGTGCTAAGTATTGGGAAGCTAAAAGAATAATATACTACAACGACAAAAGAATGAAATCAATAGAAGTCGATGTTCCCCCTATACTTAGGATCAAGTAATCCTAAGTATAGAAGACTGTACACAAGGGGAAAATCGAGGAGTCGAATGGACAGAGTCCACCCCCCTATACTTAGGGTAAAATATCCCTAAGTATAGGCAACGCAATAGAGGTAAAAAGAATCAAACGAATAATCACAAGTCTGACATCCCCCCTATACTTAGGGTAAAGTACGCTCTAAGTATGGAATGATCATGATATGGAGCTGGGATGTAAGGCAGAAAGAATGGATGATATGGACAAATGTATCTAGACAATGGAAAAATGTTGAGGTGCCTCTCAACAAGCGCTAGAGTTTACACCCCTAGGTGGATGCAAATGTTAGGATAACGTCGTATCGAGGTTCAAGACGGCATCTGTCAGGCGAATACCGTACTGTCGTTGCAGTCTCGGTGGGAGAACAACAACGAGGTCAACAGAGTAAATGATAACACCCAGATAATCAATCAGGCGGGTGTCTGCTACTGGGTAAAGATATGGGCAGATGAAGTCGGACTCCGGTAGCACAAAAGAAATCGTCAGCTCAAGATCTGTATGGAGTGAATGAGCAGAGCCGAAGAAGTCGAATGTGGAGAAGGAAGGATCTGTTAGTGAATCCTCCAAGTCAATGACCGTCTTGAATAGATATGGAAAGTCATGAACATGAAACTCACTATAAAGCTTGATATCCGATGCATGGAATGTAGACAAGTCAGTGAAATCATCGAATACCTCAAAGATCGGGTCATCCTCGCGAGGGTCGTCGAGGAGAGAATTATTAAATTCATGCTCAGAAATATCAAAATACTCGGTCTCGTGATCCGACAGATCAGATGCACTCCCAGAAAGTGAAACCGAGCACACATGATCCATAGCATCCTCCCGCAGATAACCCTCGAGGAGTAATGCTGAATCATCAGGAAATTGGGGATCAATGCTGTCAAATGTCGTGTCCTCCAAAAATGTATCGACCTCATCAAATGGGAGGACACATGGCTCAAATACGAGACTATCAAGGTCTGTAAAATCCAAAATCGGTCCCTCATCAAGCTCTCTCTGCTGAGATGAATTCAAGTATATCTCTGAATCTTAGAAGATCTCCTGAAGACAAGACACTGAATCAACTGCATATGGAACTGGAAAGATTCAGAGGATGGCTGAGATGTGGGTTCCTCCTCTATCTCTTGGGATCCTAGCAGATCTAGAACCGAAAAATCTTCTACGTGAAAGAGCGGTACTGGCTCAAAATCTGACTGTAAATCCATTTGGTCCTCAACCGATGTCCGACTCTGGGAACTCACAACAATAGGCAACGCATCCATCAAATGAGAAGTAGTAGCATCCATATCCTCTGATTTGTGTGTGCTATCAAGATCGGCATGGTGTGTCACACACTCAACTGTTGTCATCTCTCCCTCATGTGTTGTCCCGAATAAATCATCTCGTATATATGAAAGATCAAAAAGTGTATCCAAGATGGTTTCAACTAAATCCAAGTCGGGACTGTGGTGTGAACCATCACACGAAGAAATGACATATGTAATCTGCTCTACGGTCCTCCCCCTCATGACGATATGGATAAGGTCAGTCATCGAAAATCCATGATCCGGAAATCGCCTTACAAGTTCTCGTAACCTCAACCATGAATCTATCAATGGCTTCTAAGGTTAACTGAAAAATCCCGAATACACGATCGCATCATCTCTACTCTACGTTGGGGGTAAAAGTTTTGCAAAAACAGCGATCGTAATTCTCCCCACGTAGTAATCTTCCTTCCCAATCATCTGTGCCAACTCTTGGCTCTACTCTGAAGTGTAAATGGGAAGGTGATCAACATCATATCCTCAGAAGTTATATCAGAATACGATCGTGATCCACAGATGTCTTCAAACTCTTCGATATGTAAATACGGTTCCTCGTGCACATCCCCTAAAAACTTGGGCAGTAGATCAATTAACTCTAAATCCAAAATGAAGGGGCTTAGTGTAGAAGCGGAGTGTGCTTCTTGATCGGTGTACTCATCCATCATCTCAGGATTAAAGTTATCTAAAGCTTGGCACTGCCCCATTTGATCGCCTATGGGATGCACTCTCATCTCAGCAAGGGGAATGTCCGGGTTTCTTATTTGGTTAATCTGGTCTCTTCGGGCTTCACTCAAAGCATGTTCCAAGAAAGAAGGTGGGTAGGGAGAAGATGGGAAATCGGACGGGGTTCCGACCTCCCAAGAGAGTGGGCAGGAATGATGGGCATGAAGATAAGAAGCCGCAGAATTCGACTGGACTGGAATGCGACCCATCATGAAGAGAGGGAAATGAAGGGCGAGAGGGTGGGAGAGTAGAAAGAGAGATAGAAGGTGGGAAAGAAGAGAGAAAGATAGAATGAAGGGAGGAAAGGTGATTGTTAATGATCTAGGAATATGAACATAATCGACCCACGCCAAAGACATACAATACACAAAGCAAACCTCTAGTTCACCAACTCAACACAAATCTGACCGTGAGAGTTCGGTCTTTTATCTTTTCAATTTTAAGAGTTAGGTGATCAACAAAAGTTGTACAAACACTTAGGAGGCTTGAATAGGATTTGGGCACTACTCCTTAATGTGTACGCGAGCGAGTAAAAGCGCAAACAATGAGGGGGTTGCTCTCCCAATCAATGAAGTGGTCAATTACGTTTAATTTTAGAGTCAAGTTCAATTAACAGTCCCAATTTTTAATTTTTAATTTTTTGATTTTTTTTGATATTTTCAATGATAACGCCTAACGAGCTTTTTGATTTCCTCTTTGATTGATTTGCGTCCAAGAAATAGGGGGCGGAAGTCGAAAAAGCCTACGCACGGTCAAAAACAATGATGCATGCAGAGATAGAAAATGTGTACCTTACTCCAACACTATACATGCAATATGATCCGCGCATAAATTAAATATAGAATGTAAACTAACTATATGATGCACGTGGAAATCGGCCTTAGACGAGCAGCTTATTTTGATCGTGAAGAACTTTTTGATTTGAATTTTTAGTAAGATCCAAACGTTCTATGGGAACATGTATTCTATTATGTGTTGGGCCTTAGAAAATTTACGTCACAATCAATCAAAATTCCTACGTCTAGGGGCTAACACCACGAAAATCAAGTAGCAAGTTATGGCGTGAAATCAAAAACTCGGAAAAACAACGATGAGGTCCCCCAAGTGCACCGGCACTTGGCGAAACAGACCCTGAAAGAAAAAAATTGTTCAAGTTCACAAGTCCAAAGTCCTAAGTTATTACAACAATATTAGAAATGTTCTCTCAAATAAAATAACAGTTTTCTTCTCCTCCCTGCTCTTCTTCCTGCGCGGGTCCTCCAAAAGTAAACTCCAAGTTGTCCAAGCAGTACCTCGCACAAAAATCCAAGAGAGAATGTCAGAAAATAATTATAATATAGAGAGACAAATATCACAAAAATGAAAAATGACCACAAAGCCGTGCTCCCCGGCAACGGCGCCATTCTAATGACATGCCTGACAACTCGGGTTAAGTAAATAATAATCAAAGGTCATCGTGACCCAAATCACCAAGCGCGGTCAATCGAGAAAAATAAATGAACCACTCAGAAAATCAAGAAATTAAATGTAAGCGGTTTTCGCTATTCTTTGTACCTGGTATAGCGACCAGGGTCGAACACAAGGAGCATGATTTAAAACTCTATAATCAAATTTCCAAGCTAATTTTTAGTGGTTTTTGAATTTTTATTTTTTTTTAATTTTTAAAAGAGGAACAAAGGAATAAATACACACACCACACTATTTTTGTATTTTTTAAAAAGGTCAAAAATGTTCAGAAAATTTAAAAAGAAAATATTTTTATGTTTTATATATGTTAAAATATTTTTGGTAATTTTTTCAAATTTTTCTGATTTTTTGTAATTTTCTAAAAATGAAACAATACAAAACAAGACAAAAAGTGCACAACCAGGGGTATTTTACAACTTAAAAATATTTAAATGCTGAAAATCCTAGAGATTATTTTTTAGCATAAACTAAAAAGAAATATCTGCAATTAGAAATTGAAATAATAATTTTTGGATTTTTTTAGAATTTTCTATAAATTTTTAGGATTTTTGGTTTTTTACAATTTTTTGGAGTTTTATAAATGGAAAATGCACAAAAAATGGTCAGAAAATAAAAGAGATCAAAATGCACCTATAGTATTTTTTGGAAATTTTAGGCAATTTTTCTATTTTTTATGAATTTCCAAAGTTCTGATAAGTAAAAAAACAATGTTTTTGATTTTTTAAATATATCAAACGGTAATAAAAATTTATGAAAATTTTGTACAATGACAAACACTATAGCATGAGCACACACAATTTTTTTGAGAATTTTTCGATACATAAAAACATTTATTCTAATGATAATAGCAAGCAATTCAAGGTCTGGACAATTAAGGACTTAATTACAATTAGCCAAAGTTTCTACATTCAAATATAACAATAAATAAGTATGCAGGCAGAATAAGCAAATTACCCAGTGAACATGTGCGCTGCACGTGACTTGCTTTGGAGTAGGAGCTTTTTTGCAAAGTTGATAACTTTTAAGGGTTGTGCCCGCAATTTACCCAATATTTTATCGTGAAAATCCTTAAGCCTTTAGGGTTTACTGTGCCTCCTTCGTATCTTCAACACCAACAAGAGGAAAGGGGGGTCAGCCGTCATTGCTTCTTCAAAGTCACATAGGCGGGGGCGTGGAATCTGGCAGGGAGGCGCGGCGAACGGCGGGCTGCGCAGGCAGCGCTGGAGAGCAACCTGGGCGGAAAGCGGCACCGCTGGAGATGGGTATTCACGGGTGGCATGATCGGCGCGGGGCTGGGTGCTGTTGGCGTGGCGCGGCCTGGAAGAGGGCTGCGCGCGGCCACCTGGAGCGTGAAGAGGACGGTGTGGCGCTCGCGTTGGGTGTTGTTGGGCGATGCTGTGGAGCGGAGCCGCGTGCGGTGAGGTGCGCTGGAGAGGAAGGAAGGATGCACGGTGGTCGGAGGGGCCGACGGTGCCGAGCCTGGAGGGCGCCCAGCACAACGGCGGATTTCTCTAGAGGCGGTGGGGCGCCACCAGGCGCTGAGCGGCGGCGGCCTGCGGTTGCAGGCGGACGAAGATGACGCAGGCCGTGACCTGCTTTTTATTTTTTTATATTTTTTTTTCAACCTGCAGAAAATGTTAGAAAGAAAATGTATATTTTTTTGTTTTTTTATCAGTGAATGTAAACAATAATAATAAAAAAATTTGATTGTTTTTTATTTTATTTTTTTATTTAGACCTGCAAAATAAATTGTTAGAGAGAAAAAAAATAATTTCATGAATTTTAATTGTATCCTGCAAAACAAATTGTTAGAAACAAACAACTATGTTTTTTTTTAAATTTTTCTATTTTACCTACAAAATAAAGATTAGAGAGAGAAGAACAATTTTTTTAATTCTTCCTGCAAAAAATAATTGCGAGATTAACAGGAAAAATAGTTTTATGTTTTTTTATTTATACACAAAAATGGGAACGGTGAATGGGTCGGATCTTAGCGATACTGGAGGATAGATATGTAGCTCCGGTCACCGTGCGTGACCGGAGGTGATAGGTTGTGCGAGGTAGAACGTGAATATGTGGGGATAACGAAAATGATGTGGAAAATCGATTTTGGACGCGGATTATGTGTGGTGGAAATTTTGGGATTTTTAATCTAAAAATTAATCACTACAGCTAAGCAAAAACTAGACCTACGATTTACCTACGACAAATGATAGGAAATAAAAGTGGATCTCACTTCGGGGTTCGGACATGCCATGATGGCCTCGACAAGGATCGACGCGCTGTCACCGGACGGCTCGGAGGCTAGGCACCCTTCTACAACAAGAAACCTCTCGGAGATCGGGCTCCTCTCCGCCAAAGATCGATCAAGTGTGAATGAGGGAGGAAGGAGCCAATAAAAAGAGAAGAAAAATAAAAATGGAAAATATCTAATAATAAGGAAGGTGTTTATTGGGTGAATTAATAAAATGATTAAATTAATAAATTAATTAAATAAATAAATAAAGTAATTTATGAAAATCAATTAACCACCTTAATGGTGTCCAATTAAAGTATAAAATCAGATCATTACATAAAAGGTAAGTTATCAAACAAAATATCTGAATTAAATAATTAAATATAAATATAAAATTCGTAATTACATTAAATTAATTAATTAAAGTTAGATAATTAATTTTTTGGTGGATTTTATAAAAGGAAGTTAATTGTATACACATATTATACACATATAATACAATGTACATAGGTAAAAATAAGTAAATAATTTTTATAAAATATTTTTTAATTTTTAATTTTTTAATTTAATTTTTAATAAAAAACACTATTTATAATTACATACATTATGTGCAAATATAAATATAAATAAGATATATACAACAAATATATGGGAAATTGCACAAAACACCCCAGAAAACCGACTTTTTAACCGTAACTCCAAAAATTATGAAACCACAGCCATTTGAAAGATAATTTAATTTAGAGTATAATGGAAGTGAGTTTGGTTCGATTTGAACTCGTATGGAGTCGGAATTGGTGTTTTAATTATCACTTTACGGCTTTTCCTGGGTACGAGTATTTGCAATATATACAATATTTTATTTTACAAATATTTTTATTATTTACAACATATTTTTATTTACAACTTTCATTTACAAAAATAATTAATTTAAGGTCAAATTATATACAAATAAAATAATACAAGTTTTGTACAAATATACATGAAAAATATTTACAAGAAGTTTTTTTTGGTTTTTCTGACAGAAGACCCTGTCTCCCCCTACTTTATTCCTGGTCGATCAGGTCAAGTCTTGACCTTCTCTCGAGGTTCGGGTCAGTCTATATTACATAAACACATCCTTTTCTTTTTCTTTTCTTCTTTATTCTTTTATTTATGTTTAAAAAGTGTTAAAAATGCAATTTTAGCAAATGCATGCAAAATGGTAATTTTATGGAATTAGTGGTATTTATAGGTATTTGACTAAGGAAAAGAGGCTAAAATAAAAGAATAAAGGCGATGAATCGTGGATTCATCAAAACCTCACACCAAGGACTTCACATTTTCAATCGTCCTGCAAAAATCGAAAGCCATCCCCATCCCCTAAGATCTGTGACATGATTAGGCATACTTCTTGCAGCACATAATAAATCCCCATCTAAAAAGGCAACGACGCAAAACATATCTCCTCAGGGCCCTCCAGAGAAAAGCATGTCCCATAGATATCATGAATCATGTACCACACCAAGCTATCACTAACACCACAAATGCGAGAAGTCTTTTTCATCACCAGCCAGCTAAGAACATCAAAGCCACTATCATCCTTGGAAAGAGTAATAGTTTTCCAATCGACCAATGTTAACCTAGCAGAATCACCAGAGGAATGAGCAATAAAATCATCTCATGAGTGTTTCCAACCTCCTCTTGATTCCAGTGAGGAAAATCCTTAGTGGAGAGAAAAAATGGAATTGTCAAGAGTACCGACTTCAACAACACCAATCTACTACCTCTAAATAAACAAGTGAACTTCCAACATGTGATCCTTTTCTCCATCTTTTCAATCAAAGGCATCGTAAGCCAAATCATGATATATCGATGATACATCGATATCAACAGGCGACCGATATATCGCTTATGTGGCCAATATTTGTCCTTCCAAGCCCATTTCCATCACAAAATTGGGTCGATTTGGGCGATATGATGTCAATATATCAAAGGTATATCATATCGATAAGTAGTCGATACTGATACCAATATTTTATATCTTGACAAAGGATTTATTCTTGAATGTTTATTTTTATGTTCATATTCTGTTAGAGATTCGATTATCAGAACAAGGTTTGTTCTTAGTTGATTCATGAAGATTTGTTCTGATTTTTATGTCCAAGATCAGGTCGAAGGTCTTCTCCAATTCCAGCAAGTTTTAGGGTTTTTATTTTGTGGCGCCCGCTCCCGCGGATCCAGGATACCCGTCTACACAACACTCGTAGTATCATGTTCGCTAGAGATCACATTAGACTACTGTAATTTAGGGATATTTTTAATTTTTGAATGACACTCACAGTTAACTAACAAGCCACAGAACCAACAATGTGTCACCAATTTATTTGCATTAATTTCCTTATAAATTAATATGTGACAAAAGAAGTACTATTATGTACATGAATCCTAAATTTTAGAAGAGAAAGAAAAACATTTATAATATCCTGAACAAGAACTATAATATGCATACCTGATAATAGTAAATGTGAAAACTGATGTTCAACACTCCCAATACCACGATGCAGCTGTTTTACCTGCAATCCATGCAATAGGGAGAAAAGAACATCAACAAAATGTTGAGCACATCTAATTAATTAAAAATAACAGGAAATTTGATGGCTCCAAAAGAAGGCAAGTAAAAATGGCTTGACAATTAAATTTGGAGCTGCTTGCATTGAAACAGGTTTTCAAGTTGTTTGGTATATGAATCTTCAGACTTAATCATCCTACCCTAATTATCCAACTTTAACACTTTTATATATACTATATGATCCATATTTAAGCTATCACTTTTTTTATTATAATTCATGTTTGATGGATCTTAATAATATGTATGATGAGTCTCTTATCTAATCGTTATCTTTATTAAATGCTTATAATGATCGAGGTGATCTAAATCTCTTTTCGATGTTTATGAATCATGTGGATGAATCATAGTAATTGTATATGATGGGTTTTGTATTTTGATTCTTTTCTTGTTGAATTTCTTAAGCTTAATGGATAATATGTGGTCTTTGTATGGGTAAGACCTCATACTATTACTCTAAGGCAGGAAGAAAGCCATAGGTTTGGGGTGCCTCCGTAGGCATGCAGTGGAGTAAAATGCATCCTAACTAAATTCCCAACACGTCCACTAGCTATATCTAACAAATGTGGTAGTAGCTCGTAGTCTGATAAGGATGATTTTCATAATATGGTCTTTTCTCTTCGTCAGGAACTATTGGCAGAACAGTAACTAGTTCAACGAAAACCAAGCTTAACTACAACCAACTCAACTGTAACCAAGCTCCCATGTAACCAACTCAACTGTAATTCATCTCAATTTTAGCCAAACTCATTTGTGACTCATTCCAAGCTCAATTGTAAGTCCTTCTAATTCAATTGTAATTGATTCAGATGTAGCCATAGAGATGTAGCCATCGCCAAGCCTATTGGAGGAACGGTTACTAAAAACTCAAGCGGTGAGGTAGTCTCCTAAGAAATCCTTCTGTCTCGCCCTCTTATTGAAAGTGCGGTCCAATAGAGGGATAGGTCTACTCCAAAACTACACCACTGACGGGTGAGAGAGACTCTCCGGAAAAGTCACCCTAGAAAAACTAGCTCGACCGATACGGGCAAACGAGCTTAAAATACTAAATCGAGGGTCCTCTAGCCTAGGTACCCTAAAGAATAAGGGCCAGCAAAACTAGTCTTTAAAAGAAAACATGTGGATCCCGGAGAGGCATAAAACTGCGAGCGCTCGTGAAAACTGAGAGTAAGACTGGGATCCTATACCCGCTCACTAAGCGGCCACTACCCTAATTGGACTTCCGATCTCCCGCCCAGCTGAGGGTCACCGCACCCTCACACAGTCAGGTATAAAGGTCACCATGACAGGCACTCTTAATTATCAGTCATCATTGAATGACCACCACTGACTTGATTCCTCATCCTTTATTAATCCTTTTTATGGTTGACTGTACAGATCCAGGTCTTTTGTCAATAATTCTGTCAATAATGATATATAATGTGTAGAGTATTCTAAGGGATTAATGCACGAATATGGTTGGTTTTTGTGGTCATAAGTTATCACTTTTAAAATCATGAGATTAGTAGCCATTCGTTGGATCTGGATCTAAGTTCGATTTAATGCAAGAATTCCTCTTTTCTAAAATTAACTCGTAATTTAGAGGTATGGTTTATTGATCTAACTTTTATAAATCACTTGTATGAAAATACCCCAATTCAGATATTCTATTATGCAATTCTCCACGCCATAATGTGCAGGCATGTAAAATTCTTCCTCATCACGCTTTATAACTTATTGAATCCACATAGTATGGCGTTCATTCCATATTCTTTTAGACAATTACACTGCTTTATCATTCTTGATATAATTTAATCTTAAGCAGGTCTTGCCTCCAAATTATAAGTCTGATGAGAAATTTGAGGAGTATGAAATAAGGTTGCAATTTGAGAAGTAACTAATTAGAATATATACTAGACTTTGGTAAAACTGTGACGATCTGGGCAAATGAGACATCCTTTCAGATTCATGTGCTTGTGAGTGCACCTTGACTCAAGTAAATGGATCATATGATTCATATCCCTTGAATCCAACTAGAATATAGTAGTCCAACATATATCCGAACAAAGCATCCAACTACATAACAGAGATTGAGGTTCCAACCCTCTAATTAGTAATTACCATAACTATAGTGATGTAGTTCTCAAAGTAAGAACGTAAAGCGCATATTAAAGTTCTTCCTTTCCCAACTCACAATCTATTGGATCTTTATCTTCGTATGCTTTTTAGTAATTTCACTACTCGAACACATAGCTTTGAATGTCCAACACATCTTTTCCCGTTAGTAAACAACCATCACCAAATTGGTGTTTGTGAAATCGGATTAGATCATATAAATTCCATTTAGTTCTTGTAAATCAAATTTATTGTAGACACATATACTGCATTGGGCATCCAACTATACTACTGTTTTACTCTAATCTAGATTGGACTCATCAAGAACATAACTACCACTATTATACAGCTTCTGGTATGGTTGTCAATGCAGATGACAGATTTAAATATTGAAAACCTGATGGTGCGTCCAATTCCAATTTCCAAGACCTAATTAGAGAATGGTAATTGAAATTAGCTTGTAATTATAGCAGAAATAAGCATGTACATGTGTACATACGCACATCTATATATGCAAAGGATACACACAACAACAAAAAATCTTATGCCTTTATTAATCTATATAGCAAAGGCCATTTTTTAGTCAGGGTAGGATCTCTTCAGAAGAAAAAAACTATACTAAAAAATTTTAAGCATTTCATAATTTTGCAGGATTGGGGGCAACAAAAAGTAGAAATTGATTGATTGACAACAGCATACTTTTATCGATGAGCCCCAACTGCCCTAACATCAGTATGTTAAATTTAACATGATACGCATAGGACTGCAACATACGCCCCACATCTGCCCAATGCTTAGTAGTTAGAACTAATATTGAGTCGTGAATTAAAGACAAGCAAACAAGAAGACCCACATAAAAAGTTGCAGGTACTGGAGAATTCTTCAAGCAAAAACGACATGCATTGCAACAAGAGAGGCTTTAGCTTGTACCTTTTGATCTTCAAGTTTTGAAGATCAACGTGTATCATATGGCAATATGCAACAACTTCCAGGTGCTACAAAATCTTGGGCAGCAGCTAGGGCTCCAATAGGACCTCAATATGGAAGCAACAATCCCCTAGATGGAGCTTGGACAACAGCTATGGATGTTGTTCATTCATGCAGCAACTGTAGTGGTTGCATGCAGCTGCCCAGCAGGAGGGGGAGTAGTCGATGGCTTCCAACATAAGTCGTTGAAGGGGAATAAGAAGGAAGCATCAGATGGCTGGAATTTCTCCTTCGGATGGAGATAACGAAGAGGAAATGGAAGCCTCTTTGATGGTTTATAATTGGTGAAAGTTGGGTTTTAATAAGGAATGCATGGGTTTATATAAACTAAGGAAAGGTTTAGGTTATTGACATGTGGAGTATTTTGGCTACATGGAAAATAACATGGCATCAAGTAGCTGTTGTTGTTTTACTGTTTTTGAAAAAAAATATTTTTTTATTATATTTTTAACCAACATTTCTCTTATAATTAGAATGCCGAAGTTGACCATATACACACCTCGAGTGTTAGATTTTGGTGTACAATAGATCATATTGATCGTCTCTAAACAACGATTAATTTGATTATAATATCCATATACTTTGGATCGAAGATGAATCCCCAAAATTTTCGTGATACGGTTTTGATTAATCATTAAATTTTGTGATTTTAAAACATCAAAAAACCTCCAATCAATAAAATGGTCGATTTCGTTGGTCTTATTTTGTCGAATCGAGCCTTTTGGTGATATCAATTTATTTTGCGATTTTTTGATTTTTCGTCGAGGCTTTTCGATAGTACGTTTTACAATGCGATCGACTTTTGGTCGATTACGACCGAACGACTTTGATTTACGATCAATTGATTGATTTAGAAAATTTAATATTGGTAATTTTACTGGATCAAACGGTCCCTAATCGGGTCAGGTTCAGGTTTATTCGGAGCGGAATGTTACATATTGAAACCCTGATTTTTGCTCAACGATGATCGTCAACAGCTCCACGGTTCTTAGAACCTTAGTTCTGTTCACTGCTTTAAAGATCTCCGCCGCCATTCAGATCTATTTCTAGGCGGAGATGTGTTCAAGTTCAAGTTTCAGTGTTTCATCGAAAAGCCTAAGTCAAGTTGCTGTGTGGAATTCCATGTTGTACTCAAAGGATTCCAGGCAGTGCTCCTCTGATTTGTGTGCAACCTCCAGTGTTCTATCCACATACAATGGCAGAACTGAAGATCAATATATTCAAAAGGAGTTAGGTAACTAGGCAAGGCTTCCAGTAAATGTTTTAAAAAAATGATGATCGGGGCGTAGGGGCCCTCCGCCTCCGCATCTAGCAAAGTGTGCCTGAGATGATGCATGGGTTCAGCAGCATCAGACCTCCTGACGGCATGGAACCTCACCAGCCGCAGTTCTTCTCCGAGGAGACAACACAAGGCATCAAACACTCCCTCTTGTTAGAAATACGAAATGTTGAAGCTTAATCAGAGAAAAAGAATAAACATCTAAGAACATCGGGATTTTTACGTGGAACCCTACTCCCTAAGAAGCGGGATGAAACCACGGGAGAATGCTTCAAAGGGTTGATTGTTGCATTCAACTTTCTCATCTGATACATGAAGCCTGGGACTTCTTATATAGCCTCTACAGACCCTCCAAGTCCCTCCACTGGTAGATGTGGGACTAAACACTAGATATGGACAATCCCCCTCAAGCTGGAGCATGCAATGCTCAACTTGAACAAACAAAAAGAAATCTCAAACTCACAATACAAAACACTACAGACAATATCAACTCACTGTAAACACAATTGTCGGTTGTTGTCGAGAACGCTGCTTCTCATGTCGTGCAAGTGAGGAGGAACAAACAGGCTGGAGTGTGAGTCGAACTGGGTCTCCTCTTTGGAGAACATGTGCTCTGAACTGCGCCTGTCAGAGTCACTTAAACTGAAAAGAGTCTCCTCGTCGGAGTACTCTGGCTCGCCACATGTAGAAGACTGAATCATGTGGACAACTGCTCCATCTCTGAAGGGCTGAACTAAAAAAGTCATGGTGACGTCTTCTCGGAGTCCACGATAGATGGAGAATAGAGTCTGAAAAGTCTCCTTGTCGGAGAATTGGGTCTCTCCCATACTATCTCAGAGAATGGGATCTCTACTCTGGAGTCCCTATGAAACCACATGAAAACCCTAGCCTACATGGCATAGGAAATGGGATCTCTACTCTGTAGTCCCTGTTGATCACATGAAAACTCTAAGACCAAAACCAAAGATGGGGACCATACAAATGAAAAGTCTCCTCGTCGGAGAACGAGGTCTCTCTCATACTGGCTCAGAGGATGAGACCTCTACTCAGGAGTCCCTATGGAACCACATGAAAACCCTGGCCCACATGGCATAGGGAATGGGATCTCAACTTTAGAGTCCTTATGGATCACATGAAAACTCTTAGATCAAAAACAACGATGGGGACCGCACAAATAATGATGGCAAACATGTGCTCATCAAACTGAGGACTAGGAATCAGATTGTCGAGTCTGAAATCTTAACATCTATATAGTTTGGAAAATCTGGCAAGGAGATTCTGAATCTGAAACAGAGTTGTAACTCCACACAATACTCCCCCTTTCTCCTGTACTTGACGGAACACAACGACAATGATAAAGTTAGGAGAAGACAAATCAAGATGGGTGAAAACAAATAAATAACATAAGCCGATCTCAATTTTTTCAGCTTTTCTTCTCACGTTTTTTCAAATCATTTTTTCATCAGCTATTCTTCTTTTTTTTTAAAGCTGACTCATTTTTTTCACGTACAGATTTTTTTGTACGCTTCTTTTTCAATACAAACTTTTTTGAGATATTATAGCGGGAGGATATTTGGAGGGTTTTTTTTTTGCGAGGCACTTGGAGATGGGTGCGGCTTGGAGCCACACTTTGCTGGAATCGCCTGGAGCATGTCGCATGGACGGTGCCCTCCAGGAGAAAGGAGGGCTCAACTGCCTAAAAGTTGCTGCCGCATGCACCTAGGGATGGAGAGGAACAACGATGGGGCCCTGTTGTTGGGCTTGAGGACGGCTCTGCCTTCGATGGGGCTCTGATTGCCTAGAATCGGGATTGGGCCTCAAGAATTAGGGTTTCGGAAACCCTTGGACATAAAATAGAACAGATCTTCACGAATCAACCAAGAACATATCTTATTCTATTAATCGAATCTCGAACTAAACATGAACATAAAAATAAATCTACAAGAATAAATCCTCAAGAATCGAACCCACTCTGATATCACGTTAGAAAACTAACATAACTTTGATACCATGTTAGAAATGCGAAATGCAGAAGTGTAGTCAGAGATAAAGGATAATAACAAGAAAGAACACCAGGATTTTACATGGAACCCTTTTCGTTACGGAGTGAGATGAAATCACGGGAAAACGCCTCACAAGGTTGATTGTTATATAGTGGATTTTACGTTGATTGTTGCATTCAACTCTCTCATCTGATACAGGAGGTCTGGGGTTTCTTATATAGCCTCCACAAACCCATCAAGTCCCACCATTGGTAGATGTGGGACTAAACATTAGATGTGATAATTGGATCCAATTACCCATCTATATATGAGTGATACATATGCTCCAACAGTAACCAATCATCTTGCCACGATCTCCCTCCAAACACTGGAAGGTTAAGATATCGTAAATGTAAATATGTCCTAGGGAATCTCAATTAATTCCTGTAAAAGGCCAGTTGTAAAGTCTTAAAAATCAACATCCTTGGGTCCTACCAGTCATATGGATATTGAGTCCACCCGACAAAGTCACGAGATGTACCCAATAAAACTTATCTCGTCTTAATCGGAGCCTGTTTCGAATAGTTATGAGGTTGACGTCGGTTAAGCCATCATTAGTTCTTAATCACAACATTAGAATTAATAAATCTTGATTAAAATAGTCATTAAGCATACTAATTATAGTTAAGGAATGTTGATCAGGTTTAGTAGATGTCAATCATAGTTACGAATAATTAATCACGATCAGTGCTAATTAATCATGATTAACACTAATGAAGTCATTAGCAAAACCATGGGTATCATGGTAAGCTTGGGTGAAACCATGGCCAAAACCCATGGGCTATGAAATCATGATATTGAAGGAAATTGTGGGCAAAAGCCATGAATTCTAAACCATGGTTTTCAGGATTTGGGAGCCTATAAATACCCCCTATCTCTCCATTCTATATGCCAGTCATTCCATCCACCACTACCACCACATGACTAGGGTTGAGAAACTAAGATAAGGGGAGGGAGGTGGGGAAGAAGCGCTAGCGAAGCGCTGCCGGGAAAAGAGGAGAAGGAAGACGAAGAACTCCTCTCCTCGACGGCTTCAATTCGTGCTTCGGTTCATTTCTTTTTAGATCTTTTTAAGTAAGTAGATATTTTTATTAATGTTTCGATTCAATTTCTTTGAAGACTCATGTTTTCTTTCGAGTTTCTCTAGATATAATGGGAGACTCTGCCAAAATTTCCCTAGAAATATCACCCGATGTAGGGGAGACTCTGTTAAAAATTTCTTTGAGATATCACTCGATATAATGGGAATTTCTGCCAAGATTTTCCTTGAAATATCACCAATGTAGGGTAAGACTTTGTCGAAATTTTCCTTGAGATATCACCCGATTTAAGGGGAAACTATGCCAAAATTTTCCTTGAAATATCACCATATATAAGGGCAAACTCTGCCAAAATTTTGAGAGAATTCATGTTCTTTGCGTTCTTCATTTGTTCTTCGCGTTCTTCATTCATTCTTCATGTTCTTCGTGTTCTTGATAGTAAATGAAATTTAATCATTTCATAAATGAATAAGCCCCTAGTTGAACACGAGTTAAGATAGATTGATTCCATTTTGAAGTTAACACAATCAGGTAATAAAATCATGTCTTTTGCTGTTGGGTTTTTAAGTTAAACTGAATAAAAAATTCTATTTATTATTTTCTTTCTTTTGAAGAACGTTCACATGTTTACTTTGTGATTTACTCTAAAATAACTACCAAAATAAAGATGGTGTAATGAATCATCCTTGTAGATGCTATGATTTGCGTTCAATATTATACCAATATTAGGTGAAAATTAAAGTGGCATAAATGGAATCCACTTACGATTTTCATATTATTTTTTACGGTAAGGATGACTTGGAGTAGATACTACAGGTCAGAGTTGCAATTTGTAGATTTGTCAGAAGAACATCCGTATTGGCAGGCCATACCTGTATGATACACGGTTGCTCGGATATGTTGAGCGCGCAAAATAAATTATTTGTAATGCATGATACTCTGCTACCATTAGGCGGATTGACTGACTGAAGATGTGGCCATTCTATGCGGAGGCACGAGTGATATAATAGCGGTGGGTTATGATAACATGTATTTAAAGCCAGTAGTATATGTGACTAAAGGTTAGCATGTGGTTTTAAGTTGTCGAGTCCTCGAGGACAGTGTGCTTCCTTGTTTGTCAGACTGAGAGCCTGGAACCCTGGATAATGAAAAAAGAAAGAAAAATTGGCACAATAGTATTAGAGGATTGGTTGAGGCGACGTGCAGAGACATAAGCTCACTAGATCAACGCAGCCTCTAATCCTGAAGTGTCTACATCTTGGGAGTCCATGAGAGGTGAGGGAAGTCACCCTGACTAATCCCTGATGTGTAATAAAAGGAATAAGACTTAATCTAATGAGAAGAAATGAAACTTTCTGATATAATAAGCTTTGTGAAACTACACTCGTTTACTTTTCTCTTCTTCGTTGCTTAGCACTACCAAATCTTTATCCTATGATTTTCGGAAATCCAACAAGTATCGGTGAGCCATCGCAAAGACCTTAGCCAACTAGCCAATAATAGTAGCTTCTAATCTAAGATAGTTAGTAGTTTTTTAGTCCTTCTCCTTTGGCTCAATGTACATGTATAAAAAACAGTGGGACGGGTTTTCTATGTAAACCTTATTTTGTGAATGGAATAAAAACATGAGATGCTATCTATATAGCATTTTTTATTGCAGTTTGTTTCCGAATGTTAACTATTATTATTGGATAAAGCTACCGTTGAGTAACCAGATCCGGTAAATAGGAAGATCTGACGACCCGGAACTAGAGTCATTCAGTAGTCTCCCTGTCGCGACCCCGTTTCCCGGGCCGTCGGATCCTCCCATATCCGGATCTGATTACTCAGCAATAATTTATTCAGCAATCACAACTAACATTCAGATAATAGACTGCAAATAAAAATACTCAGAAGAAAGTATTTCAACACTTTTCCATTCACAAAATAAAGTTCAGATGATACACTGTCCCACTATAACCATTTACATGTACATCAGCTTGAAAGGAAAATATACAAAAGATTACTAACTACCTTAAAAAGTAAAGCTATTGTGGCTGCCTGGATGTCTAGTATGTAAGCTGGATGAATTTTTAAAGTCATTGCGATGGCTCACTGATACCTGTTGGGTTTCCATAAATCATAGGATAAAATTAGCGAATGCTAAGTAACGAAGAAGAGAAAAGCAAACAAATTGTGTAATTTTTCAAAACTTGATATCACAAAAATTTCATTCTTTCTCATTAATTTAAGTCCTATTCCTTTCTATTCCACATCAGAGATTAGTCCAGGAGAACCCCACCATTCTTGGACTCCAAAGCTATGGACACTTCAGGATTGGAGATTGTGTTGATCTTGGTCAGCTTATGTCGCCGCACGTCGCCTCAACCAATCCTCCAATACTACCCTGACAATTTCCTTTTATTAAACAGGGTCTCAACCCTCAGCCTGGAAAATCAAATGAGCACACCGTCCTCGAGGACTCGGTTTCTTAAAACCTTAGGCTAACATTTAATCATATAACCTAGCGGCTTTAAATACATATTATCGTGACCCAGCCGCTATTGAACCACCCGTGCCTCCACATAGCACGACCACATCTTCCGTTGTTCCAATCCGAATATATTGGCTCCCGGTACCACGCATTGGAAAACATTCAATTTGTGCACACTTATCATAACAGGGCAACCGTGTACCACCTAGGTAGGGAAACGCCAATACGGGTTCCTTCCGATAAACCTACAAGTTGCATGCCCGACATGTAGTTCTACTCCCAGTCATCCTTAATGTGACACACGATCCTTTTCAGGATCCAACTCAAACCACATCAATTCACATGATGTAATTCTTTCATTAAGTCTTCGATTTGCATAATCAACAATACTTAGTATAAACTCACGTATATATTATTCATATGCATATATACTCGTATTTATGCCTGTTTTAACTCCCAAACCCAAACTTTCAAAGCCAACACATCAATTTGATGCGTAAACCTTATTTTAGTGGGAATCACAAAGCAATTCTTCAGACTTTTTCAAAAATAGCCAAAATTAGGGTTCTTCATAGCAAAGACACACAATCAAGAATTTCAATAATTTCTTATGAAAACCCAATAGCAAAAGGAAGGATTTCGTTACCTAATCGAGCTCTCTGTCGTGTATGCAAGGCTTTATCGTGTTTCGTTTTTAGAAAGGCTATTTTAAGGCTCCTGAAAAGATCGAATTTCATTTTCGTATCAAAATGCTAAGAACATGTCAAGAACGCGAAGACGAATGAAGAACGCGAAGAACGCGAAGAACACGAAGAACGTCAAGAACATATTTTCTCTTAACATTTCGGCAGAGTTTCCCCTTATATCGGGACATATTTCTCGAAAAATTTCGGCAGAGTTTCCCCTTATATCGGGACATATTTCTCGGAAATTTCGGCAGAGTTTCCCCTTATATCGGGACATATTTCAAAATAAAAACGGAAAGAGTTTCCTCTATAAAATCAATCGAGAGGAAAATAACAACGAAACTGAAAGAATATACTCAAACAACAAGAGATGAAGAATCGGTAGACACCACACATCTTAGGTGAGTGAACGTGTGACGAATCACAGGGCCACTGACGTGCATAGCCGCCCGCACCTAAGTTGGATATTACACAGATTTCTCCATAAACATAATTATAAAAGCATAATAGAAAGAACAGAAACATAAAGGATGGAGAATCGGCAGACACCACGCGTCTTAGATGAGTGAACGTGTGACGAATCACAGGGTCACTGACGTGCATAGCCGCCCGCACCTAAGTAGGGTGTTACATAGATTTCTCCTTGAACCACAATAGGGAAATGTATCGGAAGGAAAGATGAATTAAGAACAATACTTGGAAGAACAAGAGGATGAATTGAAAGCCTAGCTTACAAAGCAAACTAAGAGAGGATCATACCTTTCTCCTCCTCATTCTCCCGACAGCGCTTCGCTAGCGCTCCTCCCTCGCCTCCCACTCCTCCTCCCGACCTCTCGACCCTAGCCCTTGGGGTGGTGGTGGTAGTGGAAGTCGTAGAGAATGAATGGGTAGGGGGGTCTATTTATAGGCCCCAGAAAACCACTAACCATGGTTAGAAAACCATGGTTTAGACCTTAACCATGTTTTAGTGGCCCATGATTTTGGCCCATGGTTTTAGCCAAAACTTATCCCAAACTTGAGGCTTAAGTTAGAACATTCTAGAGGATTCTAGATTCGCTAATGACGCTTAATTAACACTAATCGTGATTAACTTTCACTAATCACGATTTAACTTTCGTGGCTTACGCTTATCTTTTGCTAACTATTGATTAGTGTTTACTAATGATCATTAGCGATTTTCAATCCATCATTAGTTTCTTTAATCATGTTTAGTTAGTCTTAATGACAGTCATTATAGGTTAATGGCATCTTAGACTTCCTTACTTCTCTTTCTTCCGAAAGTCATAACAATTCGAAACGAAGTCTGATTCACCTGAAACAAATTTCGTTGGTTTTCTCTTGACGAGCTGGATCTTATTATATAGGATCCGAGATATGCCAAGTTCAAGGCTTTACAATTATAACAACCTTAAAGAAAGTCTCGTCCTCGAGACTAGAAATGCAGGCATAACAACCTTAAAGAGGATTGAAAACATAACAACCTTAAAGAGAATGAGCGTCCTTTCATTTATACTGAACATATACAATACACAGTGTTATTATTCAAATAAGTAGGGGTATTTCTCTCTCATTTCTGCCTCAGGTTCCCATGTGGCTTCTTCAAACTCTTGGTTCCGCCATAATATTTTAACTAGAGGCACCTCTTTGTTTCTCAATTTCTTGATATCCCTTTCAAGTATTTGCACAGGTATCTCTTGGTATGTCAAGTCTGGCTCAACATGTAAATCATCATAAGTTATCTTATGCTCTGGATCCCTAATGTACTTTCTCAGATTTGATATATGAAATACATCATGTATTGCCAAAAGATGTGGAGGAAGTGCAAGTCTATATGCCACTTTTCCAATGCGTTGAATAATTTCAAAGGGACACACGAACATGGGTGCTAACTTCACACGTAAGCCAAACCTCTGAACACCCTTCATAGGTGATACTTTGAGAAATACAAAGTCACCTACCTCAAATTCAAGGTCTCTTTGCCTGGTATCACTATAACTTTTCTGGCGACTCTGGGCAGTTAATAGTCTTTTCCTAGCAAGTTCTATAGCTTCCCGTGTATCTTGAAGTCTATCTGAATCATAAAGGTTCTTTATTCCGACCTCTTCCCAACACAAAGGAGTAGTACACCTTCGTCCATATAGTGCTTCAAATGGTGCCATGCCAATACTTGTATGGTAACTATTATTGTAGGTGAATTCTACAAGAGGCAAATGTTTAATCCACGATCCCTTCCATTCTAAGGCACGTGCTCGTAGCATATCCTCTAGTGTCTGAATCGTACGTTCTGACTGACCATCTGTTTGTGGATGATATGATGTACTCAAGCATAGTTGTGTACTTAAGGCTTTCATGAAGTTCTCCCAATAGTGTGAGGTGAATTGTGAATCTCGATCAGAAACTACTTCCTTCGGGATACCATGGAGGCGAATCACATGTGTAATATATAACTCAACTAGCTGGTCTGGAGTGAAAGATAAGCTTATCGGAATGAAGTGTGCTACCTTTGTCATACGATCTATTATAACCCAGATACTATCTTTACTACCAGTCGTCTGAGGTAAGCCAGTAACGAAATCCATAGAAATGCTTTCCCATTTCCATTCAGGTATAGGGAGGGGTTGCAATAATCTCGGTGGCTTTTGGTGTGAAGCCTTTACCTGCTGGCAAGTGAAACATGAATTCACAAGCTCAGCAACATCTTTCTTCATTTCTGGCCACCAAAAGTATGAATGAAGATCCTTATACATCCTTGTAATTCCTGGATGAATAGATAATCTTGAGCAGTGCGCTTCTCGTAAGATGTCTTTCCTTAGTTCAGGTGTGTTTGGTACACAAACTCTGTGATGGTTATACAGTAACCCATCTTGTATCAGGAATCCCTCTATCTCAATCTTCTCAAGTTGTTGTTTCAAGTCTTTAAGGAATGGATCATCCTCCTGTCCTTTCTTTATTTTATCCCAGATTTCTGGTTTGTATCGATGAGGAATAGTTATAGTATCAACACTACTATCAAATGGTTTCCATTCACTCAACGTTGATAGTAAACCCCAGAAGTGGATAGCACTCACTAACCCAGGTGAATAAGTTCTTCTGCTAAGGGCATCTGCTACGACGTTCCCCTTACTAGGGTGGTAGGAGATAGTACAATCATAGTCTTTTAGCAACTCTAGCCACCATCTCTGTCTCATATTGAGTTCCTTCTGATCAAATAGATATTTCAAGCTTTTATGATCAGTGAATATTTCAAAAGTAATACCATAGAGGTAATGTCTCCATATCTTTAAAGCAAAAACTACAGCAGCTAATTCAAGGTCATGTGTTTGGTAGTTCTTTTCATGTGTCATGAGCTGTCGTGATGCATACGCAACTACCTTACCATGTTGCATAAGAACCGCCCCAAGTCCTTCTTTAGGTGCGTCAGTGTACACTGTAAACCCTTCACTCCCGGAGGGTAGAGTAAGGATTGGTGCAGATGTTAGGCATTCTTTCAGTGTCTGAAAACTTATTTCGCATGCATCTGACCATATGAATGGAACTTCCTTCAGTGTCAACCTAGTCATTGGCAATGCTATTCGTGAAAAGTCCTTCACGAATCTTCTATAATATCCAGCTAATCCCAGAAAAGATCGTATTTATGTGACAGTCTTCGGACGTTCCCAACTCATCACCGCACTAACCTTTGTAGATCAACTGATATACCTTCCTCAGAAATAACATGGCCTAAGAAAGATACTTCAGATAGCCAGAAGTCACATCTGCTATATTTAGCATACAGTTTGTTCTTCCTTAGAGTTTCAAGTGCCTTCCTGAGATGGTGTTCATGCAGATACTTATCCTTGGAGTAAATAAGCACATCATCAATAAATACTACTACAAAGTGATCTAAGAACTCATTGAATACTCTATTCATGAGATCCATGAAGGTTGTTGGGGCATTTGTTAGTCCAAAAGGCATAACTAAGAATTCATAATGCCCGTATCTAGTTCGAAAAGCTGTCTTGGGAATATCTGTATCTTTAATTTTCAACTGATGGTATCCAGAACTTAAATCAATCTTGGAATACACAGTTGAACCCTGTAACTGATCAAAGAGATCATCTATTCTTGGTAGAGGATACTTATTCTTTATTGTCCTCTTGTTTAGTTGTCTATAGTCAATGCACAACCGCATCGACCTATCCTTTTTCCTGACAAATAAGACAGGTGCACCCCATGGTGAAGTACTAGGACGAATGAATCCTTTATCTAACAGTTCTTGCAACTGTACCTTTAACTCTCGTAACTCAGCTGGTGCCATCCTATACGGAGGGATAGAGATAGGTTGAGTATCAAGCATAAGAGAGATTTCAAATTCAATCTCTCGCTCATGTGGTAATCTAGATAGTTCCTCTAGAAATACATCAGGAAACTCGCACACTATAGGCACATCTTCTATCATTCTTTCTGACCCTGATGTAGTGGATACATAAGCTAAATAACCTTGGCACCCTTGCTCTAACAACTGTTATGCCTTCAATGTAGAGATATATTTGATACTATCATTGGATGTCTTTCCAATGAACTGGAACTCTATCGATTTAGAAAGGTGAAACGTTACTGTCTTCTGGAAACAGTCAAGACATGCATGATGCCTTTCTAACCAATCCATTCCTAGTATAAGATCAAAGTCCTCCATTTCGATTAGTAGTAGTGAAACAGGTAACGGATGTCCTGCTATCACTACTATGCAATTATCCAGGATTTCTCGGATTATAAACACTTGTCCTCCTGGTCCCTTGATCAGATAGGACTGTTGTACTTCTACTGGTTTCTTACCCAAAGTGGGTACTAACCGTCGAGCAATAAATGAATGTGAAGCACCAGAATCAAATAAGGCATGTACTGAAAAGCCATGAATAGTAACGGTACCTCGTACGACTGTGCCTGGATTGTAGGTTTGTTCTTCAGTAATTGCATTTAGCTGGCCATTAGGAATAGGCAAGCTAGACCCCGCAACACTTTGTAGTGGTTGTTGTATAGGAGACGCTCCTTGTGAGCCCCGACCTCTACCATGTCTTCCTCCGCGTGTTGCTCCATTGCTCGAGGTGGATGTTATACTGTTAATTGGGGTTGATTTAAACCCTGAACCTCTCAACTTCGGACAATATTTCTTGATGTGGCCTTCCTGATGACAGTCAAAACACACACGTGCTCCTGTTTGAGCTGAAGATCCAGCTACAGAGGTGCTAGCTCCTGCTGTTGAGTCGCGAGGATATAGTGGAGGTCTAGAGAAACCCCTTCTTCCTGATAATTCCTGACCCAAGGTCTGTGGTGAGCTTATATTGGAACTGGCTGGATGATAGCGACGATCTCTACGATTATAATGTGCCTTGATTTTGGATGGTCCACCATTAAAGTGGAAACTTCTTCTTTGGCGGTTTTCATCCCTCTCCATCTCAATACGAGAGGCGATGTCCATTGCTTCATCTACGGTTGTGGCTTTAAAACCAGCAAGCTTTTCTCGTAGATCTCCCTGAAGACCGCTAACAAATTTGGTAAGACACTCTTGTGGTGAAGCTTCTAGAGCTGGTGAGTACCGTAGTAGCTCAGTAAAGTGGATATGATAATCTCGTACGGTCTTAGAACCCTGATTCAGAGAAGCCAACTCTCTCCTCTTTAATTCTTCCCAATGAGAGGGACAGAAGTGAGATCGGAACCTTTCTTCGAAGATATCCCATGTTATCAGGATCTGCTAACTTTTTGGAAATTGCTCTCCACCATCGTCGTGCATAATCTGCTAGGGAGTAATCAGCAAAGTGCACCCAGGTGTCAACTGGTGCATGAATTATACTCAACATCCTAGTAACATCATCGAGCCATAACTCAGCCTCGGCAGGTGTCTCTACACCTTTGAATCGAGGAATTTTTCCCTTTCGATAATTATCTAGTAATGTTTGGTGTCTAAGAAGGGCCTTCTCCATTGCTCCTTCAGTTGGGGTAGGAGCAGACTCAGTTGAAGGATGGTAACTAGATTCTTCCTCAGAAAGATGGACAGAACCTTCAATCCTGGCATCCGCAAGCTTATATGCCTCGGGTCTCTCATCCTGTACATTGAGCCTCTCCTCCAATGCTTGTTGCCTTTGCTCCATGTCTTGGAGCATTGCCATCATAGCCGTTAATTGTCTAGATACATCTTGGTCTGCCATGATCCTATGATGAGTCAAGGTCATATCCTATATGTCTTAGCGTGATGTACATAAGGGACAATGACTTGTGAATGGTACTACAGTCATTTATTAAGATCAAAGGATCTTAATACAACCTTAGTTTCTGAATACCGATCATAGTTATTAATTACTAAATAAATTATTGAAGTAACCGGGCTCTGATACCAATCTGTCGCGACCCCGCTTCCCGGGCCGTCGGATCCTCCCATATCCGGATCTGATTACTCAGCAATAATTTATTCAGCAATCACAACTAACATTCAGAAATAGACTGCAAATAAAAATACTCAAAAGAAAGTATTTCAACACTTTTCTATTCACAAAATAAAGTTCAGATTATACACTGTCCCACTATAACCATTTACATGTACATCATCTTGAAAGGAAAATATACAAAAGATTACTAACTACCTTAAAAAGTAAAGCTACTGTGGCTAGCTGGATGTCTAGTATGTAAGCTGGATGAATTTTTAAAGTCCTTGCGATGGCTCACCGATACCTATTGGGTTTTCCATAAATCATAGGATAAAATTAGCGAATGCTAAGTAACGAAGAAGAGAAAAGAAAACAAATTGTGCAATTTTTCAAAACTTGATATCACAAAAATTTCATTCTTTCTCATTAATTTAAGTCCTATTCCTTTCTATTTCACATCAGCGATTAGTCCAGGGGAACCCCACCATTCTTGGACTCCGAAGCTATGGACACTTCGGGATTGGAGATTGTGTTGATCTTTGTAAGCTTATGCCGTCACACGTCGCCTCAACCAATCCTCCAATACTACCCTAACCATTTCCTTTTCTTTTATTAAACATGGTCTCAACCCTCAGCCTGGAAAATCAAATGAGCACACCGTCCTCGAGGACCCGGTTGCTTAAAACCTCAAGCTAACATTTAATCATATAACCTAGCGGCTTTAAATACATATTATTGTGTACATCCGCTATTGAACCACCCGTGCCTCCACATGGCACGACCACATCTTCCGTCATTCCAACCCGAATATATTGGCTCCCGGTACCACTGATAACCGCATAATTCTACAAGGGGTCACCATGAATAATATAAAAAGTGTCGCTGAGGCAACCACTCACAGAATACCCGGTCAATCAGCAATTAACCCACAACCAAAGAATTAAACAATTAAGCTCAAAAAGAAATGTGAATTAATCTTTATTACTCTACCATAAAATGTATAGGGAACAAGCATGTAGAGGTCGAACCACAGAGAGCAATACAAAATGCAATAGCCTACATGTATCTCAGAGTCATCCATGTGTGAAACCTATTTTTGTGGGTTTTTTGAATTTTATATTTTTTTATTTTATTATTATTATTTTTCTTCTTTTTTTGTTTTTAATAATATAATTAGGTAATATATATAATATAAATATATAAATATATGTATACCCATAGAGGGTTAGTATATAGCTTGTAATACATACAATATATATAGGTATATATAAGTATAAATATTATATTTTTTTCCTTTTTTTATATATTAGGGTTAATAAATAGATATATAAATACATATAAGTAATTAGATATATTTTTTTCTCTCTTTTTTTAGGAAATACATACATATACATAAAGGGGTACTATAATATTTATAAAAATACTCAAAAATAGTCAAAAATTCATGAATAAAGACTTTTTGGGATTTTCATGATTTTTTACTGTTTTTGTGATTTTTGGGCATTTTTCCAAACATTTTTAGTATTTTTAAATAGCAAAATAAGAGCAAACAGTGGAATAGGGTCTGGCTGTAAGAAAAATAGGTATTAAAAATAGCAAACAGCCTCAAAGTTTTTCGACACTATTTTTCTAATAAAGATAATAAAATATAGCATAAATAGGGACTGAGTTCATATTTTTCTGATTTTTCTTTGATTTTATACATTTTTTAAGCTTTTGGGTATTTTTGAATTTTATGGTTTTCCTTTTGATATTTTTATGGATTTTTGGACTGACACTGAAATAGGTCAAAATACACCATAACTATTTTTTTTGGGATTTTTCGGGACCTTTTAATATTTTTTTGGAATTGTATAAGTTAGACAGTGAATAAAAGACATGTTTTTGATTTTTAATAAATGCAAAAATGCAACAAAATTAAAAACTAAAAATATAGCGTGCAATGGTACACTAACAGGAGCTTATGTCTATTTTTGCAAAATTTTTCAAAGGAATATGAAGCACAAAATAAATAGACAAAGCATACCAAAAATAAATGGCCTGGCAGGGGTATTTTTGCAAATAAAATAATTGGCATGGGCATACATGCAAAAATCATAATAAAAATGAATGTGGACTTTTATTTTCAGGGCCATTTTACAATTACAAAAACCAGGCGGGGTTTAAATGCAAATATCACGCGCCTCACGTGGGTGCTGCACGTGAGGCGCGGAGGGACTAAAACGCAAATATACAAACTACAGGGGGTGGACTGCAAATTTTACACTTTATTTACAACGTAGCCTTTTATTTTGGGTATTAAACTATAAATACAAAAAGCTGGGGGTTAGATGTGAAATTTACCCCTAATAAGCGTACGTCATCCTGCGGCGCTGGGTGCGCCACTTATCCACGCGTCGAGCATCCGACGGTGGATACCGGTTCGTCGATGAAGGGCTTGGATTAGATGATCCTGGCTGATCTGACGGTTGGGGCATATCTTCATCGGACGGCTCCTGAGCGAACTGAGACGAGCCTCCTGATCCGACGGCGCTGGAGCTCCCTGGAAGAACAGGGAAGGAGCTCGCGCCTGGCGAGCTTCGATCGAGAAGCTTGGGCTCCTTCAGGGCACTCCGACGCATCTGAGGTGGTCTGCACGTAGCTGGAAGCATCCCGCATCGACTGATGGGTCCATCATGACTCCTGGAGGTCCGAGTCGCTCGGACGAGGTCGGAGAAGTAGTGGACCTCCAGGAACCTCTTCCTGGTTCGATTCGAGCCCAGATGGGCTCTATCCTTCGTTTGACCTGCAGAGGAAGAACCGGGGGCGAGAGGGCTACCTCCTCGACTCGGGGTTTTGAAGCTTCGAAGCAAAATGGAGCGGGGCGGAGGGGCTCCGACGAACGGCGGAGGCGGATCCCCGATTCGCCAAGACCGAGGGTCCTGGGTTGATCAAATGGGTGCGATCGATGGAGAAAGCGATGGGAATTGAGATGGGGTGCTCGTGGTGGTCGGACGAGGTCGGGTTCACAGCGAAGAAGTCGCCGGAGCGGAGATCCGGCGAACTTCGAATTTGGGATTTTATGCTAAGGGAATTAGCCAAAGACTAATCTAACTACTGGAATTAAAAACTAACATTAAAAGCTAACTAAAATGCATAAAAGGACAGCTCTTATACCTGGGGGCCACCAGGGAGCAGGGCGGACGCCGGAGCTCCGCCGCATCAAAATTCTCCGTCCTCCGACCGAATCAAGGTGCTGAAGCACTCCCCCTGTCACGAGGAACAGTCCAGGAACAAGACCAAGGCTTTAGGTTGGAATGAAATTGGCCAAATTCGAGGAAGGAGGCGGAGCCACTTATTTATAAACATTGGCGAGTAGCCTTATTGACCGGCGATTATTGATTAATCCAATGAGCATCTGATCGATCCAAGTTATTGGCGGGCATTATGGATAATCAGAGAGCAATTCTTGTGAAGGAAGCGAGCTTGAACGATGGACGGGATGGCCGCAAAAAATGGAGGAAATCCGGGGAGTTAACAGTTCAGAAGCGCCAGAGCTGGGATGGGACAGTTGACCAGGGGGTAAACGAAGGCCGGCGCCTCATTGGTCCACGTCAGCCGCTACAAGACAAAACAAGAAATTTTAGCCTAAATTGATTTATTTACCATAGTAAATGATTTTATTAGAATTTTCTTAAAACATAAAAAATGTGTATTTTTTCATGTAGTATTTAATTGTGATTTTTATTGAATTTTTTGAAGTGTTTTATTATGGTTTTAATTTAATAATGTGTATATGTATGTGTTTACATGTATTTTTGTATATTTTATTTTTAATTTGTTTATTTTCTTTTATTATTTTATTGGCTTATTTTATAAATTTATAATTTATTTTTATGAGTATAAAGGTATTTTAATTTTTAGGACTTTATTCACATTTTTAAATAAATAGGTATAGTATATATAGGTATCCCTTTTATATAGTATCTAGAAATCCTGCCTCAAATATGATTTTTTTCTCAAGGGTCAAATTAGGTTTCCTTCCTGTCCACAACTGAATAAGGGGAGGGGAGGGGTTGCGCGCGAGTCCTCACCTCCCCCATACGGTTTTAGAGGATGAAGAGCCTGGGGCCCCTGAGTTCAGACCCTCAGATAGATGGAGGTAACCATAGGTTTGAGAAAATACCGGAAATCCGGCCTCCTATTATATATTGGGCTCCTGACCTACTTAGCCTTCTTTGCGATCGTGCTTGAGTCAAATTTCAGAGAGAGGTCTCATGATTAACTAGTTAGAGAGCAGCGAGAAGACCCAGAGAAGTTGAGGAGTCCCGGCACTGCCTACTTGAAGAGCCACCTGCCTTAGTTGCGGCGACTGATAGCTGATTGATCCTTCAATATCATGATTGGGTCGACCAGGTCAGGCCTAAAATTAGTGAATATCAAAATTAATAATATTATAAATTATTAAAACTAATAATAAAAGAAAATTAATAATAATAAAAAAAGAATAAATAATTTTATTCTACAATTTTTGAGTTCCCAAGAGTGGAGTATTCTCATTAGGCCAAGCCTAGTCACGGAAGTCAGTCATCAAGTGGGAAAGAAAGTCGTTTTCATGCGATAGACTTGAGAATCGAAATGACTATGAAGACGCGATATCTGGAATCCACCTGAGAGCCCGGAAGATCGGCCTTCAAAGATGAAAGGGCAGTCGCGAAGGGCACGGACTCTTGACTGCTCGATCGTCGCCATTATCTGACTTTTCTCAAGCTGCTTTATCCTGCCGTCGACGATTTTCCCGCGCTGCTACTTCCTCTCGAGCGAGAGGTCAAGTCAGGGTTGCCACCAAAGGAGCTTCGCTTGCATGCAAGACGGCAGGGTAGATCCCTCGCGCGCGGGCGAAGGCCTAGGAAAAGAAAGATCAGAACCTTGATACTAAACCGGATCGAGCCTGGGATCTTATTGGGATCGCCGCCTTTGTTTGATATGTGTTCAATTCAGTACAATACAAACAACAGATGATGAACATGACATTCATGCTGCCAAGGAATTCCTAGCCCAACAGTTTGTGACCAAGGACCTTGGCAATCTTCGTTACTTCCTTGGGTTGGAGTTTGCCCTTTTCTGGCCTATGATATTAGAGGTGTGTAGTTTACAAAGCTTAGACTAAAAGAAAACGTCCGCTGCCAGATGGTCAGGTCAGTATTGGAGCCGTAGTCAATCTTCGTTTTAGTTCCTTAAAACTCTGACCCCCCACCCCCGACATCATATATTTCAAGAAGAAGCACAGGACGATCGCTCGTTACTCGTTGTGGAGGGAAGGAGCGAGCAACGAACGAAAGGCGGAAGACCTGCCTCGTCTGGGAGCCTCCTTTCTACCCCTCAGGCCAAGAAATCGCCAGAAAAAAGAGGGAGAAGAGTTCCGACGCTCGACGACAGGCTTAGTGAGCGAAGGGATAAAAGCACTTTGCTGGGGTGCCTTGTTTTCCGGATACCTGAGTGTCCTGATCAGCGAAAGCGATGAGACGGAGCCCTTTATTACAACAAACACGGGCTATACAGGACGACGACTTCCCGAGCTCAGGAGTCCTCAACTCCTCTGAGTCGGAGGTCGACGACTTCTCTAGACATTCTGAGCCCTCTGCCGAATTACCTCAGAGGAGAGGGTCACAGTCCAAGAATAGCTGAAGTCGAGCCCGGTTGAGAGCCGATCAGTGCACCAGGTCGTGATTCTCACTCAACGAGCAATTGCTTGCCCCTGATCTGCCTTTCGAGTGACGAATTGAAGGTCGGACTCGCGCACCTCCTTGAACCTACTCGCACGCAGGATGTCAGATCTTGTATTAGCTTTCAGCGCACTGTCCTCCTGTACCCCGCGACTGGGTGGACCTGTGTCTCCTTGCTCTGGCTGTCTTGGCTAGGTAAACATCCTGTAGTAAGAGGAGTAGTTATGAACCCTGTAGACTTATAGGTATTTTACCTATGTGTTTTGTATACTTAATTTATTTAATGTATTTTCTTGATTTTTATTTTGGATTTAAATTTTTAATGAGTTATGTATAATGTATAATTATTGTAAAAATATAAAAGAATAAAAGAACCAAGGAATAAAATCCTTTTTATTTATATAAAGATATATAGTATATGTATCTTGTCTATGATTTTTTTGTAGACTTGTTTTATTTTACAAATTACTTTTGGGTTTTCCTTACTTTTAATATGTGTATGCATTATATATATTGTTTACAAAATTCTAAAAATATAATTTTGTTATAATAATGAATAAGGAATAAATGTAATAGTTTATTCAGGTATTATGTACAAGGAGGGCCAAAAACCTAACTTTTGCATATGGACTCCACAAATCATGAAACCAATTTTATTAAATAGTTTAGGGAAAGCTATATACAATTAAAGGCGAGTTTGGGTGATTTGGAGTTTTTATTTGCAAGATATGGGTCTGTGAAGTTGATATTTTGGCTTTTTATTCTGTGTATAAAATATACACTGAGCATTATTTTTACACAAACTCAATTTTGTATTTTTATTTACAAAATTATCTACAACTTTCATGAACAAAGTTTCTTTATTTGAGGAATAAATAATTATGTACAAAATAGGTGTCAAAAATGCATGAATAAATGCATGAATAAATGAGGTATTTATTGTACACTGGCCCTTATCTCCCCCTACTTTATTCCTTGTCGACCAATACCATGCTGGCCTTGGTCTCGGGGTTTGGGTCATAAAATATCTTCAATATTTTATTCCTTTTTCTTTTCTTCTCTTTATTCTATAATTTTGGCATTAAGAACCTTATTTAATGTGTAATTAATACAATGAATCATGAATGCTATTATGTGCAATTTGATGCTATTTACATGCATTTGCTGGGGTTTTTGAGGCCAAAATGATAGAATAAAGGTGATGAAATGGAGATTCATCAACCACACGTTGCAAAACATTCAATTTGTGCACACTTATCATAACAAGGCAACCGTGTACCACCTAGGTAGGGTAACGCCAATACGGGTTCCTTCCGACAAACCTACAGGTTGCATGCCCGACCTGTAGTTCTATTCCCAGTCATCCTTAACGTGACACACAATCTTTTTCAGGATCCAACTCAAACCACATCAATTCACATGATGTAATTCTTTCATTAAGTCTTCGATTTGCATAATCAATAATACTTAGTATAGACTCACGTATATATTATTCATATGCATATATACTCGTATTTATGTCTGTTTTAACTCCTAAACCCAAACTTTCAAAGCCAACGCATCAATTTGATGCGTAAACCTTATTTTAGTGGGAATCACAAAGTAATTCTTCAGACTTTTTCAAAAATAGCCAAAATTAGGGTTCTTCGTAGCAAAGAACACAAAATCAAGAATTTCAATAATTTCTTATGAAAACCCAACATCAAAAGGAAGGATTTCGTTACCTAATCGAGTTGTCTGTCGTGTATGCAAGGCTTTACCGTGTTTCATTTTTAGAAAGGCTATTTTAAGGCTCCTGAAAAGATCGAATTTCATTTTCGTATCAAAACGCTAAGAACATGTCAAGAACGCGAAGAACGCGAAGAACACGAAGAACGTCAAGAACATATTTTCTCTTAAAATTTCGGCAGAGTTTCCCCTTATATCGGGACATATTTCTCGGAAAATTTCGGCAAAGTTTCCCCTTATATCGGGACATATTTCTCGGAAAATTTCGGCAGAGTTTCCCCTTATATCGGGGCATATTTCAAAATAAAAATGGAAAGAGTTTCCTCTATAAAATCAATCGAGAGGAAAATAACAACGAAACTGAAAGAATATACTCAAACAACAAGAGATGAAGAATCGGTAGACACCACACCTCTTAGGTGAGTGAACGTGTGACGAATCACAGGGCCACTGACGTGCATAGCCGCCCGTACCTAAGTAGGGTATTACACAGATTTCTCCATCAACATAATTATAAAAGCATAATAGAAAGAACAGAAACATAAACGATGGAGAATCGGTAGACACCACGCGTCTTAGATGAGTGAACATGTGACGAATCACAGGGTCACTGACGTGCATAGCTGCCCGCACCTAAGTAGGGTGTTACACAGATTTCTCCTTGAACTACAATAGGAAAATGAATCGGAAGGAAAGATGAATTAAGAACAAAACTTGGAAGAACAAGAGGATGAATTGAAATCCTAGCTTACGAAGCAAACTAAGAGAGGATCATACGTTTTTCCTCCTCGTTCTCCCGACAGTGCTTCGCTAGCGCTCCTCCCTCGCCTCCCACTCCTCCTCCCGACCTCTCGACCCTAGCCCTTGGGGTGGTGGAGGTAGTGGAAGTCGTAGAGAATGAATGGGTAGGGGGGTCTATTTATAGGCCCCAGAATACCACTAACCATGGTTAGAAAGCCATGGTTTAGACCTTAACCATGGTTTAGTGGCACATGGTTTTGGCCCATGGTTTTAGCCAAAACTTATCCCAAACTTGGGGCTTAAGTTAGAACATTCTAGAGGATTCTAGATTCGCTAATGACGCTTAATTAACACTAATCGTGATTAACTTTCACTAATTGCGACTTAACTTTCATAGCTTACGCTTATCTTTTGCTAACTATTGATTAGTGTTTACTAATGATCATTAGCGATTTTCAATCCGTCATTAGTTTCTTTAATCATGTTTAATTAGTCTTAATGACAGTCATTATGGGTTAATGGCATCTTAGCCTTCCTTACTTCTCTTTCTTCCGAAAGTCATAACAATTCGAAACGAAGTCCGATTCACCCGAAACAAATTTCGTTGGTTTTCTCTTGACAAGCCGGATCTTATTATATAGGATCCGAGATATACCAAGTTCAAGGCTTTGCACTCTCCCTTACTCAAATCAAACTGCATAGTTTCCAACTTGGTCCTGTTGAGACTCAGCCTAGAAACAACACCAAATAACTCGAGAACCACATGCATACCGCTACTCTACGAGACTCCTACAACAAAAATTGTGACATAAGCATGCTACAAGATCAACATTGATAACCCTTCTCTCATGTACCCATAACAAAAATCTCCCAAGACCGCATGATCCACCATTATCAACAATGCTTCCGTCAACAAGACAAGCAACAATGGCACCAACTAGAAACCCTAATGGGCCCCTCAACAATGAAGGTCAGGGGAGGGGGAGGTGTTGTAGAAACTAGATGGAAGGAGAGAGAGAGACATCGAAGGAAGTGGCGGCATTAACAGTTATAGGGGTTGGAGTAGATGAATCCTCGGAGGCGGTGGTGGTGGTGGTGATGACTACGGGGGTCAAAGACATGGGATCGTGGAAGGAGGAGGAAGTGGGTGGGGATTGGAGGGCGATTAAAATAAAATTGACCACATTGAGGAATTTGTGCAAAAAAACTAAGGATAGGCCACACTCTTATGTTACCCCCTACCCCCCATGATTGGTTGCCTTTATCATTATACCATGGTGTTCATTGATGTGAGGTCCTTAAACAGAATAGTTATTCATCTTAGGGTGGAATTCAAATAGTTTCTCCTGCCATCAACATCAAGCAATGACCAACAAAGAAAATGTAGAATAAACCCCTTGTCCTTAACTCAGACTGGACGAGCACTCTTGAGAGTAGGACGGACTAGTATGGAAGGATAGAGTCAGCTCACAAACTACTTATGCCTAAATCGAAGAAAGAGAACTCCATACCCATGCCAGACTAGGTAATTTTCCTCACCCCGACAGAGATTCATATACTTCTTATTTTATAAACCCAAACAATGTCCAAGATATTAACTCCATGATTAAGTTCAACAAATATTATTGCAGGTGTACATACTAAAATTAAAATAACCAGGAAGTGCTAATCATTTAAAGCATTAATGATTCAGAGAAAGCCTCAAATTAATTATTCTACACTGATTGGCTTATAGGATAACTCCAAGAGACCACAAGTCAATTTGAAGGAATGGGAGTTATCTAATACTATGATGCAAGATAATTTCAATGCAATATGGAATTCCCGTCTACAAATTGAGAGTAAACCAATAGAATAACCTAAACCATCAGCTAAACTACTCAGATAGCCATTTAACGAGGAATCCCTTAGGAAGATTGATGTGTGGAATGCAAATTCACAAAGTTCCTCAAAAACTGCACTGCGACAGTTAACACTCAAAACCATGTGATAATTTTAGATCTAAATACATTATGCAAACTCTTTACCTAAACAATGATAGTTCAATCTACTGAATCAAAAAGTTATTTCTGAAATTAAACTTCTTTATTATACATTTGTGTTATTATTTTGTCAATCCACAGTAGTCTAGATTCTACAAAACACATTCTGATCCTGGTCAAATTATGGCAAATTCAAGATTGGAATATGGAAGCATTCATTTTTATTCAACAAATGGCATTTCAAGCTATATTCAAATAACGAAAGCCAAATCATCTATGAAGCTGGCACACAGGTAGGTAAAGAAGTATATACACAAGTAGAAGATTATTGCTCCATGTGTGCTGTAGCTAACATTTGATTAACCGTAAAACAACAGTATTAGCTGACATTGCACGCACAATCCAAAGTTGCATATCTGTGAAATAGAATATCAGAACTTGTGTGTTTAAGAAACAAGATCACTGCAGGTAATGACCAACCAAAAAACTAGTTAATGCAAGGACAAAATAAAACTATAGATGATACTGACATTATTTTTAAGGATTCTTATTTAGACAAACAAATAAAAAATGCTCATGACTTTTAAATTCAAACCTTTTGAGTTATAAAGGGAAAATGGATGGACGATATCACATCGTAGATTCCAAATTAAGTAAGGCTCAAGAGAACAAATTACAGTCATGCAAATTTTCAACACTTCAGACCAAAAGCATGAAAAGAACATACCTTAACCACAGGGCCAGATCCAATCAGGATATTCTGGGGTTTCATGTCAGATTGGAGTGCATATAGTGCAAGGCTCTTACCTAAGATGCTTCATAAGGATAAAAGCGTAAGGTTGAAAAGATGACATCTTAATAATCACATATATTTATAATATCCAAATAATATAGAAGTTGAAACAGATATTTACAAGTTGCTTCGCGATAGCTTGAACTTATTCTTCTGGGAGAGACTTGTCATCCTCGAGAATCTCAAAAAGTTCACCCTGGAAAAATAAGAAGACTAAATCTCATACAATTTACTAATGTATATGGCAAGATTACGAAATAAATATCCATCTTTCACGAGGAAAACTACCTGTGCGACTCTGACAACACAAAATTCTTCAGGACTTTCAAAGGCATCCATCATCTGAATTTTGTTTTTATGCTTCAACTTCCCTAAGATCTGCCCAATATCGTTGTCATCAATGACAAATAAATGGCTTAATGCAGCAACTCTTTATGACATATATTATTAAAATGTTGATGATATATTTTCTATCGAAGAGTAAAACAAGTCTCGACACATCACAAGAATAATGTCCAACGTTCAAGTACACACGCGAGATCCCAAGCATTATCTGCTGGAAATATGCAATTATTACAAATTAATTACAAAAAATAAAATAAATATAGAAAATAAATTCCTAAGGACTCTACATTCTCTCACGACTCGACTCGACCCGGCCTTAATTTTTTACTGTGTTCATTCAGTCGGCTTAATTCCCCGAAAAAGCCGGCCTTAAAATACTAAGTAAAGAATTAATTAAAAATAAATTATTCAAATCACTGATTATTTTATTATGGCCTCGATATTGTAAATAGGAAGATTTTTTTGGCACAATGTAAAACAACCTAAAATCTACCTACTGCAAATTTTTTAGAATTTTTGGAGTAGTAGATGATTTATCATGAATTAAAGTTCTCGTAGTGGGCAAAATACGCAATTTTCCACTAGATGAATTATATTACATCAACCACATAACACAAAAATTCAATTAAATATCCACAAGATAAAGCATAATAGTTCTACAAAATGCAAATTTTAGAATGATAAAACGACGATAGAATGGACTCAAAATAGAGCTAGAACACAGAGTTCTAAATACAAAACTGGAATAAAAATAAATAATAAAATGTTGAAAAGGACTTAACGATAATTACCAAAACCATCAGGCCCTTTTTTGCAAATTTTCAAGGATGCACGTCATGTACACGTGTGTTTGGTCAGTGGATGTTCTTTTGTGAGTTGTCAGATCTCCGGGGGCTTTGGCATCATTTTTCTGCTTATCACGTGCACAACACATGAACTTGAATGCAAGCAGGGCCTTCTAAAATTGGCGGAGAACTACAGGGGGTCTGCAAATTCTCCCTCGCTCACGTGCCGTGCATGTGAGGGGGAGGGTAGGAGCAGCGACCCGCAGATCCAGGTCTCCAAGGGCGGTGCTCAACCGAGGTGAAGTGTAGGTGGAGGCGTGGCTGGAGGTGAACTTCAGCGGAGGCAGAGCTGGATGTGAACTTCGATGGAGGCGGAGCTTCTCGATGGTCGTGATGGAGAGGCTCGCCTGCGAAGAGGGGCCTGTGGTGGTTGTCAGTGGAGGACGCCCATAGGAGCAGGTCGAGGCGGTTGGGCACACATAATTGAGTTGATGAGGCGGGCGATGGTGGCGGGATGAGGCGCATCCCAGAGCGGTGGTCTAACTAGCGGAAGGTACGAGGCGGTGGTGGATCGGGCAGTGGAGTGCAGGTGAATAGGAGGAGCAAAGCTCGAAGGCGGAGCTGGTGGGACGGAGGTGGTGCTCCTCAATGGAGATCATAGTGGATGAATCTAGGCGGGTAGAGCCGTTGGAGGACAAAGGCGCAGGGCAAAGCTGCCGGCGTGAGTGGTGGTGTTAAGTGTAAGGAGATGAACGGAGGGCGCTTCGTAGTAGGTGATGGAGTTGAGCTATCCTCCGACCACGATTAGGCTGGAGTCGGAAGGTTGCACAGGGGAAGAAGGAGCAACGAGGAGGGAGAGAATGATGATGGTCGAGTCGGGTGGAGGTGGTTGTCGAAGAGAGGGGATAAACAGAGGAAGAGACGATAGAAGCAGAAGCAAAAAACACAGAAAAGAAAAGAGAAGATGGAGGGTTCGTCGGAAGGGGGAGCTACACTCGACCCCGTTATTGCCTCTAGAGCTGCTGCGAAGGAGCAAATCGAAGCTTAGCGCTCGCCAGAGCGATCACGACGTGGAGATGGGTCCACGAATCACACCTTCACGTAGGAAGCTGCAAGGTCGTCGTCTTTGTAATATTTTCCTCCGAGCTGTCATCATGGAGGAAGTTGCGCTGGTGGCTGGGATCTCATGCTTAGAACAGTTGCAGGACATCCAAGATAGAAGGAGGCGATTGCAGGCACGGTATCACCATAGGATGCGGGCAATGTGGCAGTTGTTGCAGGAGGGAGAGGTTAGGAGAGAGAAGACGGAGCTGCGGTTAGTGGGGAGGAGAGGCGCTAACCGTAGGAGGAGGAAGGCTGTTGTGCATGGGAGTTAGGCTATTTCATGCGGAGGACGTGGACGCGAGGACATGGAAGAGATAAAGTGAGGGAGATGGCTGGAAGAGAGAGGGAGGATGTGCAGGCAAGAGGGAGAAACGGGAGGCGAGACCGCAGAGAAGGGGAGGTAGTTGGGGTGCACCTGCGCGAGGAGGGAGGAGGGGGGGCACGTGGTGCGTGGGGGCATGACCACGTGGCCAAATAAATAAATTAAAAATTTAAATTAAAAACTAAAATAAAAAATTATAATTTAAAATTAAAAATTAAAAATTAAAAATTAAAAATTAAAAATAAAAAATTAAAAATTAAAAATTAAAAATTAAAAATTAAAATTAAAAATTAAAAATTAAAAATTAAAAATTAAAGATTAAAAAAAATTAAAATAAAATAAAAAATAAAATAAAATAAAAATAACAACAAAAACAATAAAATATAATAAAATATAAAATAATGAATAATAAATATAAGTAAGTAAGTAAGTAAGTAAATAAATAAAATTAAAATGATAAATAATATAATATAAAATAAATAAATAAAATTCATAAAAATAGAATAAATACAATTACGAAAAATAATAAAATAAAATAAAATGGGGCGACATGTGGCAGCTCCAGGAGATGATATACGTCGCTCCCAGAAAAATCGAAAATTAAATTTAAAGGAAAAAAATAAAAAAGAAATAACAAAAGAGGTCAAATTAAAAAGTGATCAACACAAAAGTTGCTCGCTCGATGGGAACTACAACTTTCGTGAAGGATTAAAAACCAAAATAAATCATCTGTACATAAAAAGTATTTTTGGGTGCCATCTTATAGGTACAAGATACACCATTTTTATGTTTTGTAAATTTTTTGGCATTTTAAAATAAGATAAAACTTAAAATAAAATTAGATAAAATATAAAACAATTATTTACAACTTAATCTAATTTTTGGATTTTTATTGATTAAGAAAATAAAAGAGATAAAATAAAATACCATATGTACAATATACAATGAGGGGCCCAAAATCCAAGTTTCACATACAAACTTCGATTCTTTTGAATTTGATCTTGTTTTGAAGGTAATTGAACATACATTAATTCGAAAGTGAGTAGGGGTCCATAGGAGACTGTACGAGAGAGATATTCATGTTTTCAGGCTCTTGGTCTCAAATTAGGGTTAGGGTTTTATTGGTCAATTTCACAAGTTAGTATTTTTTATATTTATCTTTTATTATTGTTAGTAATATATACACTATAGAGTTGGTTTTATTCAATTCCGAGTTAATGAAAAAATAGATAAAAATTGGAAAAATATGGTGAATATACATGTGATATTTACAACGGAACTTGGCTTCTTATTCAATGCAAATATGCATGCTAAAATTTAGATATTAACTATAAATACCTGAATGAGAATAATGCAAAATAAATGGAGAAATGCAGCTAAATACTCGGGGAGAAGCTCTATTTTCGACTTTCAGAGTGATGAATCAAAAATTCACCAAGGATCTAGCTGAATTTGTTTCCAGACGCATAGTTCTTCATAAAGCAATACCCACGATTGTTGTTTTCCCAACGATGATTGTGCACGAACCTCATATGATATTTTCTTTATCCTATCACTGTATAACTGGATTTCTAATATGTGATACCAAATAAACATAATTTTTAATATTTATTGTAGGTCAAGTTGCCGTCTATTTGACAAATACTACATGCTTTTACTTTAACATAGAATTTGACGAAGTCCAAATGCTTCAACAAAAGTACTATTAAAAGAAGAATTACTAATAAATATTCAACATACAATAATTATTTTTAGTACTTTTTTTCCTTATTATTATTTTGAATCCAACAACCAATAAGGGTACCAACCTTGAGCTCATTCGATTCTAACTTGTGATTGACCATCAAGTAAGAAAACACAGATTCTTTAAAATTTTATTAATACATGTTATTTAATATGTTGCTGATAAGTTATTAATTTCCAATTTTAAACTTTTGTGCATGATCCTACATTTACAGAGAAAAAGCACATTTGATTTATTATGTAGTTTGTTTTTGAAGACTCTATCTATGGATTGTTATATACTTCTTGCCAGGCATTAATCGATTTATTGTTCTCTACGGTTCAACGTTGGTAAAACGAATCTCGTTTTCCTCTATAATAGACCCTATGATGGTTCCATATTGCATGTTGCCTCCTTGTATTCTTTTCACGAATTAGCTTCAAGTAATTTATTTTGTTAAGTTTTAATTATGTTGCCTTTGAGATTATCGCTTACATGGTTCCGTGAAATTGAATATCTTTACTTATGTGTGACCATTGGGCAGGGGATCAGGGGTGCTACCTAACATGACATAACCACACTGTATACATAGGGTTGTTAATCGAAAAGAACATATTCCTATTTGATAACAATTCAAAAAATATTCATTCATTGCTTAATGAACTGAACATGCACTGTAAATTTTAGCTCGATAACTTCACGAACCGAATATGAACATATATAATTTCAATCGATAGATATATGGATTCGATTATATTATTTTTATTTTACATAACTATAATATGCATAATTTATATTTCTACTACATCTAATTTTACATATTTATCGCCTCATTTTCCAAGTCCTATTTCTCAATTCCAAACACTTCTTTTCTATTCCTATTCTCAATTCCAAATACTTCTTTTATATTCCCATTGTCAATCCCAAATCCCCTCCCACTGAATCCCACCCGGACGTGACTCGGGAAAAATAAATAGAACGCCACTTCCCTTCCCAAATCCCTTCCCCCTGTTCACCAGACCGCCTAATCCACCCGCAAACTCTACCCTCTCCCTCGCGTCCTCGGCGGCCAACGCCATCAGCGGCATCGCCCGCCCGCTTAGCCTTCTCTGTCGCCACATCACCGCTAGTATCCCCACTCACGTCCTCATCCCATTTCTAGGCTATTTCGACCTTTGTGAGTAGGTAGGACTATATACCAACAGTTTTTTAAAACTTCAGTGCCAATGTATCGGTGGATGTCAGCATTGTAAATTTGAGCTTGTTGTATACTGCATGTATCATAGTGCCTTCATCTTCACATTCATGTAACTCTCAATATCAGCTCTATTTTTTTCATTTTTCCAATAGTGAACCAGAAAGGTTCTATTTTTAATACGACTTACAAGTCAGGAAGATTATAGTAGACTGAGGCCATTGAGTTACATGGTTGCTGATGTTTTTGTATTGACCATCTCTTTGATCAGCAGGGCAAGTAATGAGACCATTCTCAAGAAGGTGTTTTCTAAATCATTTGCATATTACTGTATTTTTTTTGCCGTTTCACTACGTATTAACTAACGCCAAACTTGCTTAACTGAAGAAAAATACATGCTATCAGTAAAACCATTCTTTTGCATTAGGTAATTCCTTGCATATCAGTTCTTAGATCCTTCCACTTTGGACCCAAATGGACAAAGTTAACTGGTACAAAAGGTGGCACTGATCAGTGGGGGATTGGAAAAATCTCCTTATAGGGTCAGATGATAATTATGCCTTTGTTGTGAGACATGCTCACATGCTTACATATGTTTCTTGTGCACATAGGAATTTAAATGAGGTTGTTGGTGGGCATTCATGTTTGCTCGTGGGTTGTGGCCACCCAAGAAGACGAGATCGCAGATGAATTCGTACATGATGTTATTGTTCTGCATTCTTGCTTTTTAGTTGGTTTTTTATGCCTACTTGTAGACAAGGTTGGTTCATTATTTATCGAAGCTAACCATGCAAAATCTATGATGCATGTAATTTTGTTACCCACCATCAATAACACTGGGTAACCCTGTTCATTCCCATTTGTGATTCATATCCATTGCTTAGAACAATGAATGCTTCCATCTAAATAAATAGAAAATGCACACTCATGCTGTTTGCGCCATAATAATTGGGTTCATTGTTTCAACAAAATTAGTACTTGGTGTAGATGCCCCTTTGCCGACAGGATTGTGTAAAATGTAAGCTAACATGTAATTGCCAAGTGCCACTGATCAGTGGATGCCCGAACTACGTTGTTTAGCCCCAACTATTCCCGTTGTCTTAGTGGTTACAAATCTAGGCGAAGTAGCCTAGTTCATTCTAAAACTTTCAAAATTATATATTTGACATATTGAAAAATTCAGATTTTTGTTTATTTTGATTCTCCAATACACAGATCTTGATGAAGAAAGGGCATACATGTTAGATCACCATGGAGCTATGACAATTACTTTAACTCAACTAAGTTTTATATTGATAGTATAAATTGTATAATGTTATAGTATTGAATACAACTGAAATTTTAAAACAACATATATATCTTAACATATTCAATTTAAGACTATCGAACTATTAAACTTTGTCATCGAACATGAATTTTGTAGTCATTCATTTTTAAATGTTTGGCTTAATAAGAACTGTTAATGAACTATTATCGAATTGAACTCGAACGTTCCATATGCAAAGGAACTCGAATATAAAATAACGAACCGATATCGAACCGAACTCGACCTCGAACTCGAACTCTCAAAATTCTTTATCGAATCGAACTCGAACATAGGTATGTTCGTTACAGTTCGGTTTGATTAGCAACCCTCAGTATACATGCATCTGTCTTCATGCTAAATTATTTCTTTAGTCAATAGTCTTGCCCCTAGGTTTGCATCACAACCCCTTGCCTTTCCAATCTACCTTTGCATCGTAGTCACGCACCTGGACTTCACTGCTGACGATATCACGATTGCGAACTTGTATGTTCTTCTGGACCATATCAATACATTTTTTATATTGAACTGAAACTTTAAAAAATTCATATCTTGGCAATATAATCTTCAACACCTTATCAAATCTACAATATATCAAGATTCAAAATAGGGAAAAATGGGGCTGCCCCTTAGAGGAACTAACTTAGCTCCCCCTGCCTCATTTTCCCATTTTATTTTTTCTCGAAAATTTCTTCTGTGAATATTCATCGCTATATCCCTATATTATGCCATTCAAATTTCATGCGAAACAGAAACTCCGACCTCCATCTAGACAATCATTTTTTAACGGTTGCAGGATTGTTGAAATCGACCCTCTCTGGATGGAGGCCGTAGAAGTCTATGTTTCGTACGAAATTCGAATGGCATAATATAGGGATATAGTGATGAATATTCACGGGAGAAATTTCCGAAAAAAAAGGGGAAACATGGGGTGGGGGGAGCTAAGTTAGCTCCCCCTAGGGGGTAGCCCCATTTTTCCCTTCAAAATATCACATCGTTATCGTAACAGTCAAACCCAAATAGGATATATGGGGGGTTTTTGTTGCAAAAAAGGGTAAGACATCTAAAAATGCCTACCCTGTAACTTTTTTTTGAAAACCCTGTAACCTTTATATATTTAAGTAAAACTATTACATTTTCATGGACCAAAGAGTATGTAATCTTCTGCATTCTCAATCACATTTTTTATACAATCACCTCCACTAAATATAGAACCATTTCGAGCCAGCCATAAGTACCAAATGATGGCAACTACTCAACTTTTGGTTGTACTGTCCCCACCGTCAAGCGTGCCCATGAAGTCCTAGAAATCGTCCCACATTACTGCGGCAACTCTTTCCACATTCGCCTTAGCCCATATCTCCCTAGCAGCAGGGCAAGCAAAGAAAACATGCTCAACACTCTCCTCAGCTTTTGCGCATTGCATACACATGCCGTCACAACCAGAAAAGAACCATGCTCTTCTATCCTCCGTCGTAAGATGTTCCCGTCACCGTAGCCAAACGAAAATCTGGATTCGCAATGGAACCTTCCAGCGCCACAAGTCAGTGGATCGATCTGAGATCACTTTCTGATCTCGGCTCTCTCGTCGAGAGAGAGCCCGATAGGCCTTCCACACAGTGAATTGCCCATATGTCCAGTACCAACGATCAACATAATGATTCATCCCTCCACCCAATGGTAGAGCCTCAAGCATGAACATGAAGTGCACGAATCGTTGATCCGATAATTTAGTATGAAATGGAGGTATCAAGTTACTTCTCTGCCCAACAGTCAATGATCGAGACCTCCATATTAGCTGCCAACGCGTAAATACATGGAAAATAGTACCTTAAGGGACCCTGACTTGTTTAGTCATCTCTTTAAAATCTGAAACGACGTCCATCACCTCAAACAAGCTTCATAAGTGACATGACATTCAGGATCACATAGCGAATCCCCGTCCAAAAATTGAAAGGCAACAAAACGCCATCATCTGGCTCTAAAGGATCAACCAGAATCCTCTAAATAGATCGTAAAGTTCTGCACAAACAAGCCAGTCCCTCATCCCCAAATTCGGATCACCCACTTCGCTAGTAGATCGCGATTAATTGTCTCCAGATTACATATCCTGATTAATCGTCTCCAGATTGCAAATCCCCAGCCCACCATCCTCCCTTGCCAGCATTGCAACCTTCCAATTAATTATAGACATCAAATGCAAGTATGCAACTCTCCCTTCAAGGTTCCGTAAAAAAATCTCATGATCGCCTCAAGATTCCCCTTTACCGCGGTGGGTAGGAGGCGAGATGAAAGGAAAAAAATGGTATGTTGCTGATAAGACCGCCTTCAACGAAACGAGACGACCACCTCGAGATAGACATGCACCACGTTAGCTTGCCAGATTCTTATCCAGCTTCTCCAGATTACATATCCTGATTAATCGTCTCCAGATTGCAAATCCCCATCCCACAATCCTCCCTTGCCAGCATTACAACCTTCCAATTAACCAGAGACATCAACTGCAAGTATGCAACTCTCCCTTCAAGAATCTGTAAAAAAAATCTCATGATCGCCCAAGGTTTGAAAAAACGAAAGGCGGAACGAGGCGTTTTCCCTGGAAGCGAGGCGAGGCGTAGCCTCGAGGCGGTCGAGGCGTAAGCCTCAGTTTGTATAGAAAACTAATTATAAAACATATAATAAATATATTTATTGGTGAATTATTATAATCTGACAAACATATAGTATATAACAATGTAATATACGATGATATTATTAAGATAAGAACACTAAAAAAGGATATGTTAATGCCATAAACCTTTCTACTAAATTTCTACCAAATCAAAAGGAAACCATTGGCTATAACTATCACTAACTTTTTTATCAAAAAGGGATTGGCTATAGTTGCCACTAAAGATATCTAAGTTGTTGATATGAATCATACGATTTGAATCCTAATCATATGTTCTACTGAACCGGATGAAGAACGTAATGATGTTCCCCCTGTGCCACCATACCCTACCAATACGGGGGTCTCGCTGCCCGGTCAGCGAGCCTGGGGGGGCTAGGGGGGGCCCAGGTTGGCCCCCCCTTGCGGGGGTTGCAGGGGGCAGCGCCCCCGTCCAAAATTTTTTTCTTATATGTGTATTCGAATTCGTATACGCTTTCTTATATATTAAAGGTGTAATAGTAAGACTTTATTGAAATAATTGGACATGTTAATGTTAAATATGAATATGAAAAAGGTTAAATTTAAGCATATGAATATGAAAGAGATCAAATTTAAGCATTCATCTTCCATAAATATATACTCAACAACAAAACCTTTATAAACATATGAAAATACGAATAGGATAATTTTTTTCTTTAAAAAAAATACTTGAAAAAGCCCCTGACGCCTCACCTTGCGCCTCGCCCCGCCTCAACGCCTCGCCTCGCCTCGACCGCCTCAGGCATCCGAGGCGCACGCCTCTGCCAGGGGGTCTGAGGCGGTCGCCTCAGGGCGATTTCCCAACGCCCCGTTTCGCCTCGAGCGCCTTTGCGCCTCGAGGCGCGTTTTTTTAAACCATGTGATCGCCTCAAGATTCCCCTTTACCTCGGTGAGTAGGAGGCGAGATGAAAGGAAAAAAATGGTATGTTGCTGATAGGATCGCCTTCAACGAAACGAGACGACCACCTCGAGATAGACATGCACCACGTTGCCAGATTCTTATCCAGCTTTTCAATGATACTTTGTTGCTCTGACTGTCATAGCTTGTCGTACACCAAGGACAATCCAAGGTACGCAATAGGGAGAGTCTCTCTACGTGTCTGCAAGGCAGTCTCACAGCCAGCCACCTCCCCCTCGTCCAGCCCAAAAGGCACAAAAGCTGACTTTGTATGATTGATCTTCAAATTGAAGACCATCCAAAAAAGCTCAAGAACCATGGCCAAGCCCTGCGCCTCGCTGCGCCACCCTCCATAAAAATGGTGTCGTTCGCATACTGTAGAGTGGAAATCAAAATCTCATCAACATGGAAACTCAAAAGAGACCCCTGCTCCAACCCTCACCACCATCCTAGCTAGGACATATGCTACCACCACAAATAGCAAGGGCACTGACAAACACCTTTACCTGACACACCACTTTTTGTAGCTAAAAGAAGTCCCCCTTTTGTCTGTCATTCACTAGCATTGCATAAGAACGGTCATCACACACTTTTCATCCATGCAGTCTACTTGCCTGGAAAACCCCGGAGGTGTAAGGACACCCAAATGAATCGCCACTCTACACAATCACAAGCCTTCAAGAAATCCACCTTCCACAGAAGTCCTCTGGTCTTTCTCTTGCGCCATTCCACCATTATCTCAGATGTCGCCCTGAAGTGAACTTCGTTTGAGTAGGATCTATAATAGAGCCGAACACCTCTTGCAATCTATTAGCAAGCACCTTTGCCACGATCAAACACACGACATTAGATAGCGCAATATGGTGTATGTCTTTGACAAGCCTCTCGACGTCCTTCTTTGGCAGAAGGAACAAAAGAGAATGATTCAGCCGCTCGAAGCCACCATTTGCTTGGCGCAACTCCTCCACCACCTTTAACACATCTTGACCCTCCAGGTCCCAAAACTCCCGAAAGAAGAAGACCAAAAAGCCATCCGATCCTGGGGATCCCTCACCATTCATATCAGACATCATTCGTTTGACCTTGGACATCAAGAAGGGGCGCATCAACGCTTCGGACTGCACCTCCGGCAAGCGTGGATATCTCTATCCAGCTATCTTGCGTCATTGTCAGGAACACACCTACTAATCTCTAGGAAATGTCTCCTCACATCTTCCCCAGTAGTACTGTCATCAACAAGAGCCTCACCCTCCACCTCAATCGAGTGTATGAGGTTCCGTCTCCTACGGCCATTGGCCACCACATGGAAAAATATGATGTTCACATCTCCCTCCTTCAGCCACTTCTGCCTCGATCGCTACCTCTACCCTGTCTCCTGCTTCTTGTCCTCCAAAAGAATCATGCTGTGCTCCTACCTTACCGTAAGTTCCTCCTCCTCTAACTCCCCGAAGTCCTCGATCTCATCAAGGCGCTCAACCTTGGCTTGCGTAATGTCTCTATTCAAACCCTGATTCACCATGGAGTCCCGTCTGAACTGAGTAAGCATGCGACATAAAGCACTTAACTTCCTAGCCATCCTCTGTGAAGTTGGCCCCAAAACTTCAGTCTCCAGCCAACACATCTTAACCTTCTTCTGAAAACCTGCCTCAAGCAGTCAGACACGCTCAAAATGGAATATGCCACTCGAACACCTTCCATCTCTCGAATCCCAACAAATGGGTGTGTGATCTGAGTGGGACCTAGAAAAAGCCAACATAGATTCGAGGGAAACTCTCCAACAAACTAAGATAACCAAGAAAGCGATCCAGGCGAGATTGAGAGGTGGAATTCCTCTACATGTACTTCAAGTTTGTCGCATCCAAGACCTCCATTGCCAAATCTCCCACAAACTCAGAAAAATATGATGAACCGGGGTTCGATCCCCCGTCGTATGATCGATCGATCAACCGATATAAGGGTGACATTAAAGTCACCGCCAACAACCCATGCAATGTTTGGAAAACAAGAACGTACCAATCGAAGCTCATCCCAAAGCACACCATCGACGAGGTGCCAGTGGGACCATATACTGTCGATAACAAGAGCACAAAACCACAGATATCCTTCGCAGCAAAACATATAGTCACCAGGTATGGCACACCGACCCCACAAGCTCAAAACACTCCACATTCCACCCTATAATCATGCCTCCAGATGCATTAATGGCATACATCATCCTGAAAGCTGTAAAATGGGACCAAGCTAAGTCCCGCCAGGCGCCAACTACGATAGTCCCATGCCCCCAACTTAGTCTTTTGCAGACAAAAGACATTCACCTTCAAACCTTCCGAAAAGCACACCCATCGCTCTCCTCCAAAAAGAATAAAGGGGATATATCGACGATATCGGTTGAAATCTAAAAAAATGATGCAAAAAGTATTGTTTCGCAAAGTAAGATCATCCTAATTCTTAAAATAATAAATAACACACAAATAAACACTTATATGCAAGAATGATGTGTATTTAGTGCACTAGTACACATTATATCGCACATGCCGTTGCTGTTAATGTTGATTGTTGACTGCTGAGAGATATTAAATTCAAATAATAACAACTTAGTGAGATCAGTATCAACTATTTTTTAAAATTTGATCTATTTATTTGTGATGATGTGGCTCAACTGCGGAGGACATAGACCAACTGTTTTTCACTTGTCCTGGTTCTATAAAGGTTTGGCAAACTGCAGACTGTCCGGGTTTTCTTTAGACTGATAAAGGATCATTCTGGAATTCAATTGGCAGATCTTGGTCAGGCTCAGAGGAAGGGAGAGCGAAGGCTTGTGCGGTTGTTTGGGCTCTGTGATTGGCAAGAAATGGCGTCATTTTCCAGGGAGGGAGGTTTTACTTTGAAAATGTACTTGGTCATGCCAAGGCGCTTTATGAATCTTGGCAGATGTAAATATCTTTATTGTATATACATATTTTTGGATGGATCTCTAAGGGAGGTCCATCCCACCGTCTTCTAAAAAAATACTCTTGATATTAAAAAAAATCTCCAGCGAAACCCCATTCAAAATGGGGGTCTCGCTGGATATATGTCTTTTTAATACCGAGAGTAGATACAAAAGCAAAATCCCAAACAAATAGATACAAAAATTGATATTGAGCAATATCAACCCAGTATCGATGGTATCAACCGATATATGGGAAGTATTGTCATGAAATATTCAATTTTGGATTGATACACCAATATCTCGTGAGATATTAGTCGATATCATGGAAATCTATACGCGAGCTAATATCAAAACCTCCTATGTGTTGAAACTGATATATTGGAGATATATCATGACATTTAGTGTTATGTAATATTGCATCCATTGACGTGCCGTTGTAATTACCGATATATACGATTTAGAAGATATGCACGATGTGTGTAAATGCACCATTTTTTTCGAAAAAGTATTTGTACTAAATATTTCAAGGAAAAATGCCTCGAGGCTATAGCCTCATGCAACCTCAGTGAGGCGTGCGTCTCGAGGCTTATGAGATGCGCCTCGAGGCGCTGCCTCATTTGTGTGCTGATTTTATTTATTTTTTCTACAATATTTTTCTTTTCTTTTTGATTGTGGGCTTTATACATTATTTTTTTAATTAAAGTATTAAGCTTATTTTTACCTTGTTATGCATGTTCTTTATAAATGAACATGAACATAAATTTAGGTCTTGAGACCTTAAATCTAATGCCTCTACTCTTTAGTATGCCTCTTGTGTTACATCTAGTCCATATAGTTAAATTTTATTCAAGACTTTAAATTTTGTGGAGAGTTACCCATTATTATGCCTGCATATCCATATTTACTTGTCTCCTTACAGATTTAGAGTCCAGAAAAGAGAGTTATATAACAACTTGGATGTTTAAACCATGATGTTGTCTTGGAATTATGTATTTAGTCATAACTATTTAATTTCTAGAGTGTCAAAAAAAAACTATTTAATTTCTAGAACTTGAAAATCGTAATTACGATTAATTATTATGTTTTATGAAAATTTTTCTTTCACGAGCGAGGCTTACGCCTCGAGGCAATACTGTGAAAATGCCTCGATACACCTCACGCTTTTTAAAACCTTGGTTCTAGTATTATCATTGCCTCGATGGTTTAAGTATTATCCTTGCCTCTTGAAAACTACTGACTGTAATGTTTTTTTTAGCATATATCAACTGTATAGAGTTATTGGAGAATAAAAAAACGAGGGAAATATTCCTTGTGGCTTGTAGACATAGAAGGGGCATATGCAAATAATAACAGGATGATGAGAAACTCTCCAGAGAAGATCCATTCATTCAAGAGTTACATAATACACGTTAGGTATATAATTTATTCGAATTGTTCAGTCCGGAAAACCGGTCCCACCAATCTGACCAGCAAGTCATGCTGGGTTCTTTTTTTTGGTCTGTTCCAATGTCAACATAGTTTTAATGTCATCACCGGTCTGATTGATTTGAACCACCCACTGGACTAGATAGGACTAGAACTTATGATTGTTCGACGTGCAATTTGTTTTTTAAAATCTTGCTTTATGTCATATCATTTGTTTTTAAATATGTAAAACTACCACTCATGGGGGGAAGGTTTGACCAGACATACCTTTGTCGAAGCTTGAAGGGGAGAAGGTGGTTCATGGTTGCAGCGTATGAAGATTTATCTCCGAGTTGATGGGTCTAGTGGAGGAGGGGTGTTGCGTGACGAAGGGGCGCGGAGCACCGAGGCTGAAGGTGTATCGTCGAAGCTGGAGTCGTTGAGGAAGAAGGAGCCAATGTTGATGCGGTAGAGGCCGGTGGGGTTAGAGAGCGACACAAGCGATGGATGAGGAAGGGGAAGTTGTGGTATGCAGGGGGTGGGGGAGAGTCTAGAGATGGAGGTTTTGTCATGCCTTGGCTTGGTGCGGCCTGGAGGGGTCTCGGGGATGCATAAATGAATCTGATCACGTGGAATGTAAGGGGTCCGGGTTAGGCCGAGAAGAGGGTGGCGGTGCGAAACTTGCTCTTGGGGCAGAGGCGGACGTGCCAATGTTACAAGAAACTAAAATTGCGGGGGACTTGGAGGGGAAGTGGAAGGAGATCTGAGGAAACAAGTTGGGAGAGTTTAGGGCGATCGCATCAGATGGGGCGGCCGAGGGCTTTGTGACAGGTTGGGATGGGGCCAAACTTGAATTGGAGGAGGAGTTGCGTGGGGCTTTCTCACTTTCGATCTTGATGCATCGTAAGGTGGATGGTAAAAGGATTCTAGCCACGAATGTTTATGGTCTGTGAAATGGTATCAGTGTCGGCAACTTGGTGGAGGAGTTGTGGTTGGCTAGGGCAAGATTCCCAGATGTGGTTTGGCTCATTGCAGGTGATTTCAAAGTGACGTTGTGACCAGAGGGCCGCCCTAGGGGCCATGGTGGGAGCGACATCGGGTCGGTGGAGCTGGCTGAGATGGTTGATGGATTGGGGCTTCTGGTGGTCGATGTTGCGGGATGTCTCTACACGTGGCGGAACTCGCGATCTAGTTCCCGTCTAGACAGATTCATGTTGTCCAGCGAGGCCTTGGAGGCATTTCTACTGGCTGGGGCCTGCACCCTGGCTAGGGCACATTCGGATCGCACGTCGATACTCTGGTACTCGGGGGAGGACGATTGTCCTCGCACGTTCTTCAGATTTGAGAGGGCATGGTTGTTGGAAGTTGGTTTCCGGGAGGATGTGGTGAGTTTTTGGGCAGGGTGTCGGACGAATGTGACGGCGACGTGTAGCCTCGCGAGCTAGCTGGCAATGCTCAAGAGGTTTTTGATCAATTTTAACAGGGAGATCCGGGTGCAGCATAGAGCAACGAGGCAGAAGGCCCAGAAAGAGGTGCACATATTGGACAAAATAGAGGATGAGAGGCGCTGCCGACAGTAGAGGTGGTTATGAGGAGTGGTCACCTAAACGAGATTCTTCGGGAAGACAAGAAGGAGGTTGCTTGGAAGCAAAGATCAAGGCAGAGGTAGCTGAGGGAGGGGACGGAAATATGAAATTCTTTCATGCCATGGCCTGTGGAAGAAGGCGCATGAATTTTATACACCCGGTCTCGGTCGGCGGGGAGGTGGTCGAAGGGGACCAAGCGATGGGGGTGGCCTTACGATCGCACTTTCTGGACTTTGGTAGATGACACATGCAGGTTGGATATGGGGTTGGCAGGGGGGAGTCATCTTGCGGATATCCGAAATATGCGGGGTTGTTGGTGAGGGATTTCACGAAGGCGGAGACCAAACATGCATTGTTTCAGCTGAATGCGGATGGGGCTCCGGGTATGGATGGTTTCCAGGTCTTCTTCTACCAGGAATTTAGGGAGGTGATCAAGCAGGATGTCTTGGAGGTACTTGCGAAGTTTCAGGGCGGTAACCATGGATTTGAGAGATTGAACAAGGCTCTTATTTTTCTGCTTCCGAGGAAGGGCATGCCGACCAGGGTGGAGGACTACAGGTCGATTGTGCTATCTAATGCTATATATATGATTTTCTCGAAGTTCCTCGCTAATCGTCTGAAGGGGGTACTGGATCGGATCATTTTGGTGGAGTAGATGTCATTTGTGCTTGGAAGAGCTATGGCTGACGTTTTGGTGTTGGCTTCGGAGATGGTGACGGACATGAAAAGAAACAAGGCTAAAGGGGTGCTGTGGAAGGTGGACTTTTCTAAGGTATATGACAGCGTGGATTGAAGATTCTTGTGTGCTTCTTTGGAGAAGAGGGGATTCTCGAAGCTATGGATTGCTTGGATCAAGCTTTGTATAACGACGGCATCCCACGCTGTGTTTGTTCATGGCAGATCGGAAGGGAGTTTCTTTCAACCCCAGAGGGGCATCAGGCATGGTTGTCCTTTGGCGTCGCTCCTTTTCATTATTGTGACATACACCTTGGCGATGTTGATGATGTTGGCAACGAATGGGGGATGGTGCGTTGGATATGTGAAGGATTTATCCATCTTGCTCTTACAGTATGCGGATGACATTTTTCTATTCATGGGGGTTGAGGAGGAGAAGTTATGCAAGGCGTCACACATTATGGACATTTTTAGGGACATTTCGGGACTTCATATCAATAGAGATATCTATGGTGGTTCCTTTCGGCCTAACAGAGCTGGAGATGCAGAGTTCAACGATAATTTTGGGATGCCCAACGACCGGTTTGCCAATCACATACATGGGGTTGCCATTGGTGGTGGGAAGATCGAATATTAGAGATTGGAGAGTGCTGTTAGAGAGATTGGAGGGAAGGCTGGCGGGGTGGAAGGCGACATTGCTCTCGAGAAGTGGGGAGATGGTGCTTCTGAGGCATGTTCTTTCGACCATACATGTTTTCTTTTGCTCAACGAGGATGCTACCTGCGGGGGTGCATATGAGGATCAAGGCTTTGATGAGGAGGTTCTTTTGGGCGGATGGAAGACATGTTAGGAGGGGCGTTCACTTGATTGATTGGGGCAAGGTGACGTCATCGAGAAGAAGGGAGGCTTGGGAGTCCTACGAGTGGGTGAAACGAACAAGGCTTTCATGGCGAAATGGGTGGTCTGCTTATGGGGAAAATATGAGGACCTGGTTTGCATGTTGCTAAGAAAGATATTTGGGGTGTCCATGTCGTTGTCGGCCGTTCCAGGCCGACTACCTTCTTCTCTGTGGAAAGGGATCGTAGAGGTAATCCCGGAGGTGGCCTTAAAGCTGAGACCGACTATTGGGGATGGAAAGACCTTTCCTTTTTTGGCGGGATGATTGGACGGGCAAGGGGGCGTTGGGCGAGCGCTACCCACACCTTAACAGTTGGCTTGCAATAAGGAGGCGGTTGTGCAGCAGGTCTGGGAGCATGGGTCGCGGTCTCCGATTTTCTCTTCGAACATATCGGACCAGAGGATTGAGGAATTCATTGCGTTACAGTCGGATTTGGTGCATATTGAGGGACCGACGGTTGGTAATGATCACTTTGCATGGGAAGATGGACAGTTCTCTGTGAATAAGTCTTATCGATTTTTGGTGGAGGACAGAGAGGAGGTGGAGGAAGAGGTTGCTGTTGATACCGGACTGATTTGGAGAAGCAGGGTGTCTAACCATATCAAGATATTTCTTTGGCTTCTATGACTTGGTAGGATTCTCACACAGGTTCGTTGGGGGCAACTATTGGGGGTGGAGGTCGATGCTTGTGTCAGATGCGGGTCAGCTGCGGAGGACGCAGACCACTTATTCTTCTCTTGCCCCTCGTCGGCTCAGGTGTGGAACTTGGCCGGCATCTCGTGGATTGGGGGCTTGGACTGTACCAGTTTTTGGAGGGGCATCATATCAATATGCGGTTATGGACATGAGGACATCACTTATTCTTTTGCGATAGCTTGGGCGATTTGGTGCGTTAAGAATGGAGTATCTTTAGGGGTCAAACTTGTTATACTGAGAATGTAATGGAACACTGTAGGGCACTATGTACGTCTTGGAGAATGTAATATGCTGTAACACTTTATGCTTTATAGTTTAATATATATTTTTCGCGGTGGGTTCCATCTTGGGAGACCACCTTTCTCCTTTTCAAAAACAAAAATGTAAAACTGCCTAATAGTTTTGTTGATCATTCAGGTCTTGAAGCACATTTAACACAATGAATGGAAACACGAAGAGGAAAGGATTCATTACAGAAGAGGATGTCTCTATGCTTTTGCAGAGGTATTGCCATCTTCTCCTCATGACCGAGATAATGTGCCTTATCAATGTGTAGAGTTTCGTTTTGCATTTATTGTATTCAAGTAAGTTACATTTTTTGTACAATACCTTTTCTCTTGGAGCTTTGAAGTTTTTGTTATTGCATCAATGGAGAAAGCAAGGGAGAGTCAGGACTCAGGACGTCCTTGGGGAGGGTGATCATATTATAGGTTGTTTTGCTCTTTGACAATTTGACCCATCCTCCAGTTCTTCACACTGTCAATATTTTTTGCATTCCTTGGCTCTTTACAAGGTTCTCCTTTTCATGTTGCCCTGGACTCAGTTAATAAAGGGACTGGATGCCAACATTTTAATTCAGTGGATCTTAGTAAAATTTTAGTGCTTGTCAGTAATTTTGGTTACTCTTCATTTGTTGCATGCACAATCCTGCTAAATGCATTTGTAACATGGTAAAACCTTCCTTGTTGAGAGAGAAACGAGAGTAAGCATTTGTACTATTTTTTAGCATTCATTCCAGTTAGGGTTTTGGGGTATGCATACATGCAGTCACCATCATTATTCTTATCTTGATTGAAAATGCATTTGGGCATGGTAGTCCAATAACAGGTCTGGTTGAAAAATCTTAAGCACATTCTAAAGACATGTTATGATTCTTATGAATACATAACCATTAATCTTGCTTCGAGATTTTTTCCTTCATGTAGTTGTAACCAACAACAGCGAACTCATAGGTTTATCCCAGACTCTCATTTATTAACTCTTTCAAGTCAAGACTGGTGTTCGACTTTTTTAGGTATATAGATTATTTTTGAAATTGATGCCGTCTTTTTTCCCAACTACCTTCGAGTGTATCCTGAGATCTTGTGGCATTAAATATTGACACGTAAATGTGCTAGAGGTGGGAGATACGTGATTGGATATTGACTAGATACAAGTTTTTGCAAATGGTGGGGATTCTAACATAGGATGGCTGTGGAACACACTTGAAAAGGCATGGATAGGTCAGTCACAGCTTATGGCCTTGACATAAAGAGTTAGGTGACATCTTTTCCGTAGACCGAATAATAAGTTCTAGGCTATAAATGTTATTGTTGATCGACTCCCTTTTTTGTTGATATCTTGTTTTAGAGGAGATTAAAGTGAGCAAATACAATTCAAAATAAAATAAGAGATAATCACTAGTTGGTCAACAATAGATAAATAAAAATGAGTCAATCACCTGAAAAAAGAGAGGATAAATTTAAAAAAAGTCCCCATCTATGCATCGATTCCCTATTAGGATCCTCATTTTGAAACATAATAAAAAGGGATCTGATCTTATTTTTTGTCTCAACTGCAGCCTTATGTAAGCTTCTGTAATTTTTTTGGGTAAACTCCAAATCAGATCGTTTAGGAGTATGGATGGATACCTTTGCATTGGGTAAATCTTGGTTGCATATGTGGCACCCATTGCGAGCTCCCATGTGCTAACAACCAAGCCGTCCACGTGTACTTCATCGGGAATTCCATGCGAGGCAGTTCTTGATTGCCACCTGTCTTGTTGCTGTCTTTCTTCCACCACCGCCATTGCAAAGGGTCAACCCATCATTGAAGCTTCAACCTTTGGACTCTCATCGCCGTTCCTCTCTCATCTTGTAAAGCCAATCACACTTTTCTCCTTTCTCCCCTCACCCTTAATCCTATCTACATCAATTGGAAAGTTGAAGTTTGACTCCTATATCCCCCTCCCCTTATTATTTGTGGAAGTCGACCCCATGATCCCAAATTCTCCATCACCATGCAAGGTCAGTCATGACCTCCTCTTTTCTCTCATCCCCCAAATTTTAGCTTGCACCACACTCAATCAGGATCATTTATGATTTACTTCGATCTTTATTTCTTTAATGTAATCTCCATGTCCTTTTGTAAACAACTAAGTACATCCTCACCTTTATCCGTATTTGCGGCTCAAACCTTTTCCTACTTTTATCTGCTTGAGGTCTGGAGACATGCATTGGAGACTAAAGGATTTCATATAAGTAGGGCTAAGACGGAATATATGAAGTGCACCTTTGATGGAAGCAATGGTGACTGAATCGAGGTGAAGATTGGTGCCGATAACATTCGGAAGAGAGATTCTTTTAGATATCTGGGATCTATTTTGCAACATGATGGGGAAATTGATGGAGATGTTACTAATAGAATAAATGCAGACTGGCTAAAGTGGAGAGGAGCCTCTGTTGTTCTTTGTGATAAGAAAATTCCTTTAAAAATAAATGAAAGTTTTATAAAGCAGCTATGAGACCTGCTATGCTTATGGATCTGAATGTTGGCCTGTGAACCATAGATATGTGCAGAGAATGGCTGTGGTAGAAATGAAAATACTAAGGTGGATGTGTGGACACACATGTAAAGATCGGATTCGGAATGATGCAATCAGAAAGAAAGTTGGTGTAGCTCCGATAGAGGATAAGATGCGAGAAAACTGCTTAAGATGGTTTGGTCATTTGCAAAGAAGATCAGCTGATGCACCGGTCAGGAGATGCGAGTGTTGGTATGTTGAGCCGGCTAAGAGAGGACGAGAACGGCCCAAGAAGTGTTGGAAAGAGACTATACGAAGGGATCTTAGTTTTTTGGATATAAGCCCGAAATTGACCCAAGATAGATCTGAATGGAGGCGAAGAATCCATGTAGCCGATGCTACTTAATTGTGGGAAAAGGCTTTGTTGTTGTTGTTTCTTGTCCCTACTTAATCTCCATGTCTTTTTGTAAACAACTAAGTACATCCTCACCCTTATCCATATTTGCAGTTCAAACCTTTTTCCACTTTTAGTTGATTACATAGATCCCTTACATCCGAACATATCTAGTTTGGGTTATTCCTTATTTAGTTCTGACAAGATCATATCCTTACTAATAGTTTCTCGTCCAATATTTTTTTGGATTTTTCTTGTCCCTCTTGTACAAATGCAAAATTATGGTCTCCCGATACATTCAATCGTAACACATGATTCAAGTCACCTGAAATGGTCTCCCATATTTTATTTTCTATTGGTACTACCACAACTTTTTCTTTGATACTTTCAATGCGAGTCCTATCCTTATCAATATGCTAATATTGAAAAAAGGATTGAAGAACAAAAAATTTCCTGTTCTGAATGAACATGGTAGACAAACAAATATTAGGTGGCATTAAAATTTTATTTTTTTAAACTTTTCAACCTATTTGCTTAATTGTTTACAAATACAATGATTTTAATTACTGATGCACATGTTTGTCGATTTTGCGTTTCACACACATGATAATGAGAATTCTTTATAAACTTTGATGGAATCTAGAATATCCTAGTATAGATGTCTTGATGACACATCGGGAAGTTGCTGATTTAATTGATGGTTGCCACCAATGGCACAATCTTTTTCTGTATCTAGAATTTTCTTAAAAGAATGTGATATAAGATTTTTATTAAAATTTTGCTTTTTCGCAGGTACCAGGCACCAATAATCCTCACTCTTCTCCAGGAGGTAGCCCAGGTTGCGACGGCGAAGATTGATTGGCAAGCTCTAGTTAAAAAAACTTCAACTGGAATTACTTGTCCAAGAGAGTATCAAATGCTGTGGCGACACTTAGCATATCATGATACTCTAGCAGAAAAGCTAGAGGATGCCGAACCCTTTGTAAGTGTGTCAACCCTTTGGTCTTCTATGCAGTGTTATTATTATTTATCACATTGACAAATTCCACTTATTACACTATGTTGTGGCTGTAGAAATAGTTAGTAGTGTTATTATCTCTTTATGGAGTTTGTTGTTATTTCTTTCTTTTATATAGACCTCTCTGTAATTTACCCTAAGGTCTCTCCCTATATAAGAGAGCCTAGGGTTTTCTGAATAAAATAACGAAGTCTCTTTTCCCAACATGGTATCAGAGCCACCCTAGGGCTCTCGCGCCGCCCCCTTTCCCTTCCCCACCCGCCGCCCTCTTCCCTCCTCGGCGCCGCCTTTCCTCTCCGGCTCCGATCGAGGCTCCCACGCCGCCTTAGGACTTCTTCCTAGTCCACCAACGACGGTACCAGCCCCCAGCCAACGGGTCTAGACCGCCGCCGAAGGCCCCAGCACATCTCCGCCTGCAGCCTTTCGCCTCCAGGCGGCCCCCAGCACCTCCTCGCCTGCTGCCTAAGGTCACACGGCGGCCCCAACCCAGTCCCGGAGGTCTCAGGCATCGCCCTAGCTCTCCAGCCCGGCTGCCAGCACATCCGCAAATAAGATCAGCGGCTCCCAGTCCATCGGTCGGCACCTGTTAGCCGATTAAAGGGCTGTAAGCCTACGTTGAGGCGTGCCCTAGCTCTCTCTTCATCCGATATGTGGGTTTGAGTGCGTAAGCGTCTACATACGCACTCAAATCCGATGCAGTTTTTGTAGACATCCAGTATTACGTCTACACATCCTAGTTCTTCTCCAAGCGGCAGTATGTCAGAATCAAAAGTTGATATGCCCTCCACCGGCGCATTCAAAGGTCCTGCGCCAATAGTCAAGATGGACGGGACTAACTACGAGCTCTGGGCTATGCAGTTCATGAGCCTTATGAAGTCGAATGGTAAGAAACATATTCTTACCGAGGATGAGCCCGCAGAGAAGACTGGGATTTATGCCTCATGGGAGGCTGATGATTCCTATGCAAAGGTCTGGTTGTCCGGCACCTTAACGACGGAGATTGCCAATGATGTTCTCCATCAGCCCACTGCTAAGGCAATGTGGGAAATTCTTGCCGCCACATATTCGCAAGTGCGAAATAAGACGAAGATGTTGCAGCTTCAGCACGACATATTCACAATGAAGCAGAGCGGCAGACCTCTCCATTCTCTTTATACATCCCTAAGAGGGATGTTCGAGAAGTTATATAGTATCATCCCTCTGACTGCAACACCTGAGCAGCAGAAGGCGTTTCGAAACGCCACCATGGTTAGTGTTCTTCTTGCGGCCCTTGACCCAGAGTACGATGCATCTCGATCTCAGATTCTCGCTGATGCAGTTATTCCTCCAGTTGAGGATGTTTACAGACGGCTTAGCCGCATTCCAGTCTCCTCCAGCTCTTCTACTCCACCTCCTTCAGCGATGGCAGTCTCGCGTGGGAGAGGTGGACCACCATCTGGCCGTGGTCGTGGACGTGGCCGTGGACCCCAGGGGAGGGGTGGTCGCTTTAGTCAGACATGCTCCTATTGTCGTCGCACAGGACACTCGGAGGAGACATGCTATTCGAAGCATGGATTTCCAGCATCAGCACGCATTGCAGAGCACTCTCAGTCTCCACTGACTTCTACTGCAGATAGCCGATTTGACGAACTTGTCGCTCGTCTCCGAGAGATTATGCCACATGCTTCTGGTAATTCGCCTGGTGGTTCCTCAGATATTGCTGCCACTGCCTCTGCCAGTTCTTCCGCAGCCGCAAGCTCCTCAGGTAGATCTACTACATCTCATGATATATCCGACTGGATTATTGATTCTGGAGCCACACATCATCTCTGCCGAGATAGAGGTAGATTACAGGCCTACAGGGACATTCCTCCCGGACGCTCAGTACAGATAGCAGATGGTACCCATTCGCCCCTTATTGGACAGGGGGAGGTTTTCCTGTCCTCCACTTTGCATTTACAGAATGTTCTGCATGCTCCTGAGTTCTCAATGAATTTGCTATCTATTAGTCAGATTACGAAGGATTTGAACTGTCGTGCCATATTTGACCCGTCTTCTCTCATTTTTCAGGACATACTCACGGGCAAGGTGATTGGCTGTGGCTCTAAGCAAAATGGTTTATATAGGCTGGTCCGGGATTCATATGCTGGTGTCTCCTCTCATTCTGCTGGACCAGTCTCTCCGTACATTTGGCACCTCCGATTTGGTCACCTTCCACTTCAGAAAATGCGCCATCTTCTACCTCAGATCTCTCCTAGTTCTTTGTTTCAATGTGAAGCGTGTCAGTTGGGAAAGCATCACAGGTCGAGCTTCCCACGTCGTCTGAGTCGGAGCAGTAGCTCCCCTTTTGAGTTGTTACATATAGATATATGGGGTCCAAGTCGTGTTCCCGATCATCAGGGACACAGGTTTTATCTTGTGGTAGTGGATGATTTCTCTCGTGTGTCATGGGTCTTTCTTTTGAAAAATAAATCCGAAGCAGGAAATGTGATCAAAAATTTGATTAATGAAGTGTTCAATGTCTTTTCTGCAAATGTCAAATATGTTCGGACTGATAATGCCCTTGAATTTTGTACACGCTTACTGTCACAATTCCTGTCATCAAAGGGCATTATTCACCAAACCACTTGTGCATATACCTCACAACAAAATGGTGTCGCGGAAAGGAAGCATCGCCATCTCTTAGATATTACTCGTACATTGCTGATTCAGAGTTGTGCCCCTATTTCTTTCTGGGGCGATGCTGTCCTTACTGCTTGTTATCTGGTCAACCGTATGCCATCCTCAGTCCTTGGTGAAAAGATACCTATGTCCATTATTTTTCCAGATAAGGAGTTATTCTCACTAACTCCACGTGTCTTTGGCATTGTTGCTTTTGTGCATCGTCTATCTCCCGGACTTGACAAACTCTCTCCTAGAGCAGTCAAGTGCGTCTTTGTTGGTTATTCCAGAACTCAGAAGGGCTACCGGTGTTATGATCCCACAACTAAGAGATACTTTGTGAGTGCCGATGTCACTTTCTTTGAGTCTGTCATGTATTTCTCTCCTGCAGGTGACAGAATGGTACCATCCACTACCACTGATGAGATCTATGTTCCTCCACCACCTACATTGAGTACACCTGAGTCTACTCCTCTGTCTGTCTCCACGCCAGCACCACCTCCACCACCCCCACCACCTCCTCCACCTCCACCCAATCCACGGCCTATCATATCACCGTTACCGAAATTCTATACGCGCCGGTCAGGTCCTGCTCAGACCACACAACAGCCGATCATCCCGCCTCAGGTATGTTCAGATGGCATTACTACTGACGGGTCAGGTTTGGTACATGTGCAGGATCCTTCAGTTCAGGCTGACACTAGCCCATCTCGTACAACAGATGACGATCTTGATGTTCCGATTGCTATTCGGAAACAAAAGCGGCAATGTGCCGCTTATCCGTTTGCGTCACAGGTTTCTTTTCACCGTCTCACAGGTGATTTTCAGAGATTTGCCACAGCTTTGTCTTCCGTGGAGATACCACGGACATACCAGGAAGCTTTGCAGAATGAATGCTGGCGATTAGCAATGGAAGAAGAAATGAGGGCCCTGCAGTCTCGTGGCACATGGTCTTTGGTCCCTGCACCTTCTGATGCATCCGTTGTGAGCTGCAAATGGGTCTTTACAGTCAAATACCATGCAGATGGAACCCTGGATAGGTACAAAGCACGCTTGGTCGCTCGTGGGTTTACGCAAACCTACGGTGTGGATTACATGGATACATTTTCTCCAGTGGCGAGACATTCTACCCTTCGTATTCTCTTATCTGTTGCTGTAGTCCGTGATTGGAGTATATCTCAACTAGATGTCAAGAATGCATTTCTGTATGGAGACTTGCAGGAGGAAGTCTACATGCAGCAGCCACCTGGGTTTACTGCTGAGGGGGAGAAGCAGATGGTCTATAGACTTCACAAAGCGATATATGGCCTCAAACAGAGCCCCAGAGCATGGTTCCAGAAGTTGTCTAACTTGATTGAGCAACAAGGATTCAAGAGGTCAAATGCCGATCACTCATTGTTTGTCCAGAAGTCATCGGCAGGTACGGTTGTTATTATGGTCTATGTGGATGATATTCTTGTTACAGGAGATGATGCACAGGGCATAGAAAAGGCGAAGGCATTCCTTGGTCGTCAATTTGTTACAAAAGATCTTGGAACCCTGAGATACTTTCTGGGGTTAGAATTTGCGAGGAATGCACAGGGTTTGGTAATGACCCAACGGAAGTATATTACAGACTTCCTGACTGAGACGGGCATGGATGGTTGCAAACCATCAAGTATTCCTATGGATCCCAGCGTGAGGCTGTATGATGGTGATACTGATGAAGTAGATAAGAGGAGATATAGAGAGATGGTGGGCAAACTCCTCTACATCACCATAACTCGCCCAGACATTCAATTTGCAGTTAGCAGGGTGAGTCAATTTATGGAGCAGCCAAGACAGGTTCACATGGATGCTATACACATGATACTGAGGTATCTAAAGTCTTCTCCAGGTTCAGGGCTGCTATTCAGAAAGGGCACGGACTTATCTGTCTCAGCATGTGCAGATGCAGATTATGCAGGATGTCCTAAGGACCGAAAATCAACCTCAGGGTTTGCAGTGTTTGTTGGAGGCTCTTTGGTTTCTTGGAAAAGCAAGAAACAAACTGTTGTGGCAAGGTCCAGTGCCGAATCCGAGTATAGGGCCATGGCTCAAGCCAGTACGGAAATGATGTGGGTTCGCTCAGTACTAGAAGATCTACATGTAGCGGTACCTCTACCTATGAATCTTCAGTGTGACAATCAGGCAGCATTGTTCATTGCCAACAATCCAGCTTTTCATGAAAGGACCAAGCATATTGAAGTTGACTGCCATTATACTAGGGACTTGATCCAGAGAGGATTGATATCTACTGCACATGTGAGCTCAGGAGATCAGACTGCAGATGTGTTTACCAAGCCACTGCTCAGAGGACCATTTCAGAGATGTTCGTCCAAGCTGAGCATGATAGATATCTATGCTCCACCTTGAGCGGGAGTGTAGAAATAGTTAGTAGTGTTATTATCTCTTTATGGAGTTTGTTGTTATTTCTTTCTTTTATATAGACCTCTCTGTAATTTACCCTAAGGTCTCTCCCTATATAAGAGAGCCTAGGGTTTTCTGAATAAAATAACGAAGTCTCTTTTCCCAACAGTGGCAAACGAAAGACTTATTTTTCAATGAGGGATTTACCCCGTCTTATATAAAAAGAGGGATGATGGTTAAAATAGGATATAAGTGTTGTGGGACTAAATGACATAATGCAGGTGGTACGTGAAGATGAACATGTAAGAATTGATAAAGCTTTTTATTTTGAAAAAAAAATCCGATAAAGCTACATCAACACTCACTCTCCAAGGAAAGTATAAATATCATGCATGCTCAGTTTGAGACACAGTGAGCAAATAGGTTCCGTGCTAGCTGTTTGGTGAAGATGTATACATGCTGCTCGATAGATGACATGCAAAGCATGGAATCTTTTCCAGATTAAATAATGAGTGTAATGACAAATCATCTTATAAAAGATGCCATATTTTGCCACAAAATCGGTATGTTGGTTGTCACCCATCTCCATCGGTCCCACGATCTCAATATTCAAGTTTTGTAGATCTAATCTATACCATCTCAGATGCTATCTGAGCCACAACTCTACACTTAGACTTCGCATCGGAACGACAATCTGCTACATGTAATAAGATTGCCTCTAACATATGTATGACCTTGCAGTAGATTTCCTATTATGTGTATCACCAGCATAATCTGCACAAAAGTATCTTACTATATGTAACGAGGAATCCTTTTTAACTTGGAGTCGTTTCCCAGGTACACTTGTGAGATATCTTAAGATGTATATCATAATATCAAAATGTAACCTCCTGGAGCAGTTCATAAACTCGTTGACTTTCCTTTCTGTGAAGGTATATTTGGCCAGATCACCATGACATAGAGAAGCATGCCTATTATAACCATGTAGATGTATATCATAATATCAAAAAATAACCTCTTAGAGCAACTCATAAACTCGTTAACTTGCCTTCCTATGAAGGATATATTTGGCCAAGTCACCGTGCCTCTTATAGCCATGTACTGTATGGTATCAACCTTCTCTGAGATATCCTCATATAACTAGGCATCCAGGTTCATAGGCATTGGTGTCTTGGACTTGTCAAGTAAATCAAGAACATACTTGTACCATGAAGGAATAAGCGCTCGAGACCTATACGCTACCTTAATGCTAAGAAAATAGTGTAAGTTGCCAAGATTCTTGGTGAATTAGCATTTGTTTGACATTTTCTTTCACCTTTTAGATACCCTGCGCATCATTGTCAACACTGTTGCAAAAGTCGACCCGACTATGCGACTCGGGGGGGTCACCGATTCGAATAGCCTAAAGCGGGCTATAGTCGGTTGAGCCCGCTTAGTCTGGCGCCTAGTCGGTCTAGTCGGCCGCTTAGGCGGTCGATTTTTGCATAGAAGATCTGAGTGGTATCCGGATTTGGAAATAAAGGGTTACTGTTAGACAGTAACCCTACACGCACGACAACCCTTTCGACCCCTCCCCCGCTCCCGTGCGCGATAACTCCAGCCCAGGCTCCCGCCGCCTCACCGGTGCCGCTCCCAGCACCTCACCGCCTCGCCGCTCCCAGCGTCGCGCCGCCTTGCTGCTCCCAGCGTCTCGCCTCCTCGTCGGTGCCGCCCCCTTGGTCTAGGCTCCAGCAGGCTGCAGGTTAGGTTTTTTTTTGCTTTTATTTCCTCTTGTTTTTAGGTTGATGATGTTAAAGTTAAATGTTAATATGTTATTGTTAGCAAACAACAATGTTAGGTTAATAGGTTATGTATGTTTTCATCAATTTTTTTTGTTTTTGCTTAGGTTGATCTTAGATATTATAGCTTTGATTTGCTTAGGTTAATGATGTTGAACTTAGATGTTAATATGTTAATGTTATTGTTAGCAAATAACAATGTTAGGTTTTCTTCATTTTTTTTATTTTTTCTTAGGTTGATCTTTGATGTTAATATGTTATTGCTTAGATTTTCTTAGGTTGATGATGTTGAACTTAGATGTTAATATGTCAATGTTATTGTTAGCAAATAATAATGTTAGGTTTTCTTCATTTTTTTTTGTTTTTGCTTAGCTTGATCTTAGATGTTAATAACATGTTATTGCTTAGATTTGCTTAAGATGATCTTAGATTTTATTGTTATGATATATTTTCTCTTCTAAGTTTGGTTAGCTTTGTGTTTGATGATTAGTAATTTGTGAGTTTGCGATTATGTAGATGGATACACCTCCCGCGAACGTCGCTTCCGGTAGCGACTCGTCTTTTTAATTTCTTCATTTTTCCTTCTCTTGCTATAATTTCTTAAGCTCTTGAAAATATTAAATTTGCTAAAATTATGAAGATAAATTATAGTATATATATATATATTAAAATTTCGATTTATATATTAAAAATAATTAAAAAAAAATCAAAACCGACTAATGCCCGACTAAATCCGATTACTCTCCCGACTGCCGATTAATCCTTAGTCAGTGACCCTGCCGACCGAGTACCGACTGCCGACTTCTGCAACCTTGATTGTCAATGGCAACAATACCATCTACATGCAAATAACACCACAATCCTACTAGATGGGTGCTACACAAACAAGGAGTGATCAACACTAGATTTAAGGGTTTTTATCAGTTGCCTAGGGGGTTTTTATCGTATGGTCTGTGATTGGTCTGTTGCCTAGGGGGTTCTTGCTGTTGTGGAGGTATCGTATTGTCATACCTTCGGCTTTTCTTTGGGTCTCTTCTCTCTCCCTTTTTTCTCTCCGCATTCTCGCTGTAAGTCTCTTCTCAACTTTGTTATTTCAATAAACATGGGGCGAGCACCAACGAGTGCGTCCCCCGTTTTTGAGCTTAAAAAAAGGGTTTTTATCAGTTGTGCCCCTCTGAGATATTGCAATTTTAGTTATGCCCTCCCTTTTTGGAAATATCAATTGTGCCCCCTGACTTCTTGCCGTTCTATCACTTATGCCCCTTGGTTTAGTGGCCATCCATACCCAATGCAAATAGACGTTAATTTAGGGACAAAAGGAGAATTAAATTTAAAAAAAGGCTGTGAGGTCATCCCATCCTCTTCCTCCTCTTCCACCATCTTCTTCCTCTTCCTCCTCCCCAACCTCTTGCCCCTCCTCCACCGTCTCCTCCCCTCGCCCCTAGCTCCTCCCTCCGCCCCCAACACCTCCCCCTCTGCCCCCACGCCTCCCCTAGCTCCACTCCCCCTCTCTTCCCTATTGCCATGGCCTCCTCCACCAGGTCCGGCTGCTTGGATGACACCGGGTCCCTACTGAGCATCGAAAATGTCCTGTGGCTGCTTGGAGCTGATCTACTTTGCCACCTGCGCCACCATCTTCCCCTTCCATTGGGTACTCATGCAGTTCGGCCTCTTCATTGTGCTTTGCTGCCTCACCCATTTGGTATCTACCTTTATTTACAATCCCCACTCCTTCTCATCCTCACACAGGCCATCCTCAAGGCCCTCATCGTCCTCGTCTCCCTCGCCACCGCCATCAGATACCCTCCTTCTCCCCAACCTCCTTCCTCCGCTCCCAGTTGCCTCCTCCTCCTCCCCCTCCTCCCTAGCCTCCTCTGCCTCGACCGCCTCCTCCTCCTCCTCCCCCTCCTCATTCTCTCCTCCGCCCCTCCTTCACAGCCTCCTCCGCCCCCAGCCTTCTCCCCATTCTCTGCCCCCAATCTCCTCCTCTTCCTCCTCCTCCTCCTCCCTAGCCTCCTCCTCCTCCGCCTCCTCCCCCTCCTTCCCATCCTCTCCCCCGCCTCGACCTCATCCTCCCCCACCCCACCCTCCAACTTTCCCTCCTCTGCCCCTCCCCCCTCTTGCACAGAAGCAGTTGGATTCGCGAAGCGTCGCCTCCCTCGTGGATATTTCGTGCATCGACGGGGACAATAATGGAGGAGGCTGGAGGCCATGTGCTGCGGAGGAGGATGGGTCAAAGGAGGAGGATGAGTGGGGGGAGGGTTTGGACAGTTATGCCCCTCTTAACCTAACCGTGGTTTGAAAAAATCATGGTTAAGTTCAACTTATTGACAACTGAAGTAACGGAGTGGCACAAGTGATAGAACGGTAAGAAGTCGGGTGCACAACTGATATTCCAAAAAAGGGAGGGGCATAACTGATATTGCAATATCTCAGATGGGCACAACTGATAAAAACCCTAGATTTAATAAACCACATTTGTTACACCACTTGGAAAGGTTTATGAAACTAAGCGCCAAGACTCTGCTGGTGGGTTCATAAGTTGCCTTGTGAAGATCTAAAAAATTATGAGACTCTTTTAGCATCAAAGTTGTCTGGCTACTTTATATATACCTTCTCGTGAAGATCTACACATATATAAGCATTCTTTACATCAAGTTAATGAAGAGGCCAATCTTTTTGGACTGCAATAGACAATAGAACTCTTAAAAAATTGAGGCATTAGATATGCACAATGACAATATGAATAATAAGAGAAAGTATCAAAGTAGTCGACACCATAGATATGAGTCTAGCCTTTGGCTACAAGATGCACCTTGCATTGCTCTACTCAGTCATCAACATTGTGCTTGATAGTGAGAACCCATTTGCATCCAACAACTGGATCAAGAGGAGCATCAATCATACTACACCTACCTTTATAGTCTTGCCCCTTTGTATCATGGGGGGTCTCTTGGAATGGTGGTGGAATTGTGATTACTGAAATTACAATATCAAACTGTTTGTATATCAATGAATGTTGCTCAAGTGGGACTTGTCTTGAAATGGATGTTGAGTACATGCCCTCTAACCTTTCCTCAAGGCTCAAGGTAGTATGATCATCGAGATTAAAAAGATTTAAATCACCTGAAATATCACCATTGGTAGAAATCTCATCACTATTGAAATGTAAAGCACCACTTATAAGTTATAACATGATTTTCCTCAAGGGCTCTTGGGTTTTTGGATCAGAATATAGTCCATTCGGGATGAGGGAGCTAGACGAAAGGATTCCTAGGTAACGAGTCAGGGGACTAAACCAAGGAAGGACTATGGTTGAGAGTGGGCGAGGCATCTATCTAATTGCCTGAGTAATTCCCTGAGGGTGAGAACTGAGAAGCGACATATGCAGATATGAAGCATCATGAATGACTGCTGACACAATGATTGGCAAGATCTGATTATCCCACTAGCTACTTTCCATCTCTGACTAGCTGGAAGAGTCAATACTGGAGAACCCATTTGCATCCAACAATTGGATCAAGAGGAGCATCAATCATACTACACCGACCTTTATAATCTTGCCCCTTAGTATCATGGGAGGTCTCTTGGAATGGTGGTGGGATTGTGATTACTGTAATTACAATATCAAATTGTTTGTATATCAATGAATGTTGCTCAAGTGGGACATGTCTTGAAATGGGATGTTGAGTGCATGCCCTCTAACCTTTCCTCAAGGCTCAAGGCAGTATGATCATCGAGATTAAAAAGATTTAAATCACCTAAAATATCACCATCGGTAGAATCTCATCACTATTGAAATGTAAAGCACCACTTATAATGATTTTCCTCAAGGGCTCTTGGGTTTTTGGATCAGAATATAGTCCATTCGGGACGAGGGGGCTAGACGAAAGGATTCCTAGCTAACAAGTCAGGGGGCTAAACCAAGGAAGGACTATGATTGGGAGTGGGCGAGGCATCTATCTAGTTCCCTGAGGGTGAGAAGCGGCACATGCAGATCTGAAGCATCAGGAATGACTGCTGACACAATGATTGGCAAGATCTGATCATCCCACTAGCTGCTTTCCATCTCTGACTAACTGGAAGAGTCAATACTGGAGGCTTGTGCTTCTTAAGGTTCTAAGCAGTTGATGTATGTCGTGCTTTGTATAGATGTGACTGTATTCATGGGAACTTTGTGTCCTCTTGAATATGAATAGGTAGTAGACGACATATATGGAATAGACTCAAAGAAGATAATTTCAACTGACATAATGTATCGTTAACGAGAAGGATGAAAACATCTATGTTGACGCATATTGAGTAACTGTATCTCTTTGTTATTTCATTTTCTTGTTATTCTCTTTATGTAATTTACCCATAGGCTACTCTCCTATATAAGAGAGCCTAGGGCTATGGAATAGAATTATCTCATTCACGTTTCCCAACATGGTATCAGAGCGACGGTCCTAGACCGGAGTTCTCGAAACCTAACCCTAACCCTAACCCCACCCGCCGGCCTCTCCTCTCTCTCTTCCTCGGATCGGCGCCGCCTAGCCTCTCGCCTGGGCGCCAGCGATCAACTGGGCGCATCGCCTCTCGCCTAGGCGCCTGTGCGAGCGCCTCTCGAGCGCCTCTCGCGCCTCTCGCGCATCGCCCAGCCTCTGCGTGCATCGTCGCACGCATCCGCACAACACCGTGCGCCTGTGCGTGCGTCACCACACATCTACGCACAGTCCCGTGCATCGACTGCGCGCATAGTCACGCCCTCCAGTTCGCGCGCATAAGCCTGATCGCGCGTATAGTCTCCAGTTGCGTGCGCACTGTTGCGCGCATAGCCTCCAGTTGCGCGCATAGCCTGATCGTGCGCTCCTGCGCGATTGTGCGCACTGTCACGCGCACAGTTGCGTGCGCTAGTGCTCACAAGATTCTCCAGTTGAGCACTCCAGTGCGCGCGTGATCCTCCAGGTGCGTGCGTGCTTCTCGCACGTGCGTACGTGCCCTAAGTTCCAAAACCCTAGGGCACAGCTCCTGATCTACATGGGGTTAGTTGCTTGAAGTCTACACACACAACTAATCCCATCTATGTCATTGTAGACATAGACTATATCCTCTCAGTTGCTCCAGTCTTCCGTCTCCATCATGTCAGAAAGCAAGGCAGATATTCCATCTATGGGCGCATTTCGTGGTCCAACGCCCATTGTCAAGATGGATGGTACGAACTATGAACTGTGGGCAATGCAGTTCATGAGTATGATGAAGTCTACAGGTAAGAAGCACATTCTTACCGAGCCCGAGCCTGCAGAGAAGACTGGAGCTTATGCCTCATGGGAGGCCGATGATGCATATGCCAAGGTGTGGCTATCCGGTACATTGGCTATTGAAATCGCCAATGACATCTTACATCAACCCACGGCTAAAGACGTGTGGGACATCCTGGCAGCAACGTATTCTCAGGCGAAAAATGAGACGAAGATCCTGCAACTACAACATGACATATTCACAATAAAGCAGAACGACCGTCCTTTACATTCCCTCTATACATCATTGAGAGGGATGTTTGAGAAGCTCTACAGCTTCATGCCTCTTACCGCCACGCCAGAACAGCAGAAGACATACAGGAATGCGACGATGGTGGGTGTGTTTCTCGCTGCACTTGATCCAGAATATGAGGCAGCACGTTCACAGATTTTGGCGGACTCGACTATTCCTCCCATGGAGGAGGCTTTTCACAGATTGAGTAGGATCACAGTACCTTCGGCAGCTGCTAGTCAGAATCCCTCAGCCATGGCGGCCAACAGAGGCCGTGGTTCTCATTACCAGGGCCGTGGACGTACTCCCCGTGGAAGGGGTGGCCGCACTAGGCCAACATGCACATATTATCACCGAGTCGGACATACTGAAGATACATGCTACTCAAAGCATGGATTTCCTGCATCCGCACGAGCAGCTGAGCAGATAGAGCCCCCGTCTGCTGCTACACTGGATCAACGATTTGATGATCTAGTTGCCCGTATCAGGGGCATTATTCCACCATCTGGTCCAGTACCGACTACAGAGAACCATACTGATGCTGCTGCTTCTGCCTCGGCCTCTACTAGTACTTCAGGTAGTACACTTGCACTCCACAGTAGTAGATCTGATACACTGCCATGGATCATGGACTCCGGCGCTACACATCATCTATGTGGCGACCAGAGCCTACTTACAGGATATACTCGGATTCCTCCAGGACGGACAGTAGTTATTGCCAATGGCACGCATTCTCCTATCACGGGTCAGGGGGAGATTAGATTGACGTCTTCTATGCAGCTCAAGAATGTTTTGCATGCACCGCATTTTTCTATGAATCTGTTGTCAATTAGTCAGATTACGAAGGATCTTCATTGTCGAGCTATTTTTGATTCATCTTCATTGATTTTTCAGGACATCCGTACGGGCAACGTGATTGGTCATGGCTATGAGCAAGGAGGCCTTTATCGTCTGAACCAGACCCCATTTGCCGGAATCACAGCTTCTCCCGCAGAACAAGTATCTCCTCTCCTGTGGCATCTGCGTTTTGGTCATTTACCGCTTCAGAAGTTGCGTCTAGTCCTACCTTATAGTCTTTCTCACACACCTATCCAGTGTGAGGCGTGTCAGTTGGGAAAACATCACAGGTCATCTTTTCCCAGTAGTCAAGGTCGGAGTAGTAACTCCAAGTTTGAGTTGTTTCATGTCGACGTCTGGGGTCCGAGTCGTGTTCCCGATCATCAGGGGCACAGGTTTTATATTGTATTTGTGGATGACTTTTCTAGAGCATCATGGGTATTTCTAATGAAAAATAAGTCTGAAGCAGGAAATATTATTATTCACTTTCTAAATGAGATTCAGAATGTTTTTCCACAACTGTCAAAATTAAGAGAAGTGACAATGCCTTAGAGTTGTGCACCAACAATCTAGCCAACTACTCCTCCTCTAAAGGAATTATACACCAAACATCCTGCACTCATACGTCTCAACAAAATGGGGTTGCAGAAAGGAAACATCGTCACCTACTTGATGTCACAAGGTCACTTCTTATTCAGAGTCATGTTCCTTACTCCTACTGGGGTGATGCCGTCCTCACTGCATGCTATCTTATCAATCGTATGCCCTCGTCTGTCTTGAATGAACAGGTTCCTTTTTCACTTATTTATCCTGACAAGGATCTGTTCATTCTTACCCCTCGTGTGTTTGGGTCAGTTGCATTTGTCCACCAGTTGTCGCCTGGTTCTGACAAGCTCTCTCCTAGGGCTGTCAAGTGCGTCTTTGTGGGGTACTCCAGAACTCAAAAGGGGTACAAGTGTTTTGACCCTGTGCGTCGGCGGTATATGATCAGTGCAGATGTTACATTTTTTGAATCCATTATGTATTTTTCAGAATCCGGGAACATGCAACCACCACCTATATCTCCTGATACCGTATTCATGGCACCACCAACATCACCACCGCCACCACCACCACCATCTACAGTATCCCCGTTACCATTCCATTACACCCGCAGGCCGCATACAGCTCATGGTCCTGACCAGTCAACTAGCTCGCCTATGGTATGTAATGAAATTATTAATGTTGATGGATCTAACGACATTTCTCAGCAGGATGCATTACAGGAGCATGGTGATAACATAGATGATCTGGATATTCCAATCGCTCTACGCAAACAAAAGAGAAGCTGTGCCAAGTATCCAATATCAGCAACAGTGTCTTTTGAGAGGCTATCTGGACACTTCAGGACGTTTGCATTGGCACTTTCAGCTACAGACATTCCACGGACCCACCATGAGGCTTTGCAGGATTCTAGATGGCGGCTAGCAATGGAGGAAGAGATGGCGGCACTTCAGTCTAGAGGAACATGGAGTTTGGTTACTATACCTCCAGATGTCAGCCCGGTGAGTTGTAAATGGGTGTTTACAGTTAAACACAATGCAGATGGCTCCATTGACAGGTACAAGGCACGCCTAGTTGCACGGGGATTCACACAGACATATGGGGTAGATTACCTTGACACGTTCTCCCCTGTGGCTCGTCATTCTACTCTGCGGATCCTCTTATCAGTTGCAGTTACTAGAGACTGGCCACTCTATCAACTGGATGTGAAGAATGCATTTCTGTATGGAGACTTGCAGGAGGAAGTTTATATGCAACAGCCACCTGGTTTTGCTGTTGAGGGGGAGTGTTCCAAGGTTTGCAGATTACATAAGGCCATCTATGGCCTTAAGCAGAGCCCCAGAGCATGGTTCCAGAAGCTGTCAGACCTCTTTGAGAAACAAGGATATAAACGCTCCAATGCTGATCATTCCTTGTTTGTACAGAAGACGACAAGAGGTATTGTTGTAATCATGGTTTATGTTGACGATATCTTGATTACAGGTGATGATGACCAGGGCATTAAGCAGGCAAAGGAAAGGCTGGGGACCGAGTTTGTCACCAAGGACCTGGGAGTCCTTAGATATTTTCTGGGGCTGGAGTTTTTTTTTTTGACACTCCAAAAAGGGGGAGACACCCGTAGGTGTTCGCCCCAGTTTTATTAAAGCTTATGAAGAGAAAATACTTACAGAGGGAAGGGAGAAAGGAAGAAAGGGGAAGTGATATCAATAATGATACCGATCACCCCCTAATACAGAAAATTACATAGTTGACCAATCCATACAAAAGCGGTTCGCATCAATGCTGATATTTTCAATATAGAATCGCTGTCCCGCGAAAATAGCTTTGTTTCTTCCCAGCCATATACTCCAAATGCGCGCGATAGGGATCAGTTTCTCCGACCTCGGACGAGTTGCAGGAATTGCAAGACTATCCCAGAAAGACTCCAACGACGAATGATTCAACCAGGCAACATCATCCCAAATGTGCCGCACAAGGTCGCAATGAAGAAAGAGATGGTCAGCCGTCTCCACAGCCGACCCACACAACCCGCAAAGACTAGGAAGGTTTGGGAGGAAAGATGCCATACGGTCGCGAGTAAGAAGACGACCACGCCTAAGGATCCACAGAAAAATACCAATCCTTTCCGGAAGCCTGAGGCCCCAAATGAGGTTGCAGTGACCAATAAGAGATGCCTCCATATGTACAGCGACGGGGAGAAGGGCATAATATGCCTTCTTCGAAGAAAAGGACCCCTCACCCCAAGTGAAGTGATCAAGACCCCCCGAAGGAGTTGGGGCGTCGACGAGTAAGGTCATCAGAGAGCTGAAGTCCATAGTTCGCTGAGCAGAGAGAGAGTCGACCAATATCGGGCACCAAGACCCATTGGTCCAGCATGAACCCACCGAAGCATATTTGTCCCTTGCCAACGCAAAAAGTCTCGGGAAAAGGTTCATGAAGATGCCTTTGCCAGACCAGTCCATAGTCCAAAATCGGAAGGAGGTCCCATCGCCGAGAGACGGCCGAAACAAGGACCGATTGCGGTTGAAGATAGCAAAGGCCTCGCGCCAAAAAAGGGGAGAGTGATCGTGAGATCGACCGTCAAAGACCGAGAGAAAAGCATTACCCGCCGCCGAGCGAAGGCAACGAACCAGGAAACCGTCATCTCTGCTAAGAAGCCTCGACGCCCATTTGAGAAGAAAAGCTTCACGTATTACCTCCAGCCGCCGAACGCCCAACCCGCCGTCGCGTTTAGGACGCGTAATGTCGTCCCAAGCGACCAGATGTATCCCTCTTCTTGCAGGAGCGTTCTTACCCCAAAGGAATCCCCTCATATATTTCTCCAGGCGAACCCTAATCCCCTTTGGCAGACCGCGCGCGGATAGAAAATAAATAGGTATAGCCGAGAGGACGTATTTAAGAAGCACCAATCGCCCCCCGCGAGATAGCAATGAAGATCGCCAGCCAGCCAGCCGAGTCTCAACCTTTTCCACCACCCTCTGATAATCGCGCAATCGTGCCCTTCCCACCGAGAGAGGTAGCCCCAAGTAATCCAGCGGTAATGCCCCCGGAGCAGCCCCCAAAATGGAGGAACATTCCCCAACGTCCAGTGGCGATAGAGCAAAGGGCACAAATTTCGATTTCTCCTCATTGATGCGGAGGCCCGACATTTCACAAAACAATTGGACCGTAGTGGCCATTCCTGCATATTGCGGCCTGTCCCCCTCAATAAAACATAAGGTGTCGTCCGCATATTGAAGGAGCGGGATATGTAGGTCACCCATAGAACATCCGCGAGTAAGACCTGCGTCCGTTACACCTTGTATCATCCGTGGTAACACGTCTGCCGCCAGAACAAAGAGAAGAGGGGCAAGAGGACAACCCTGACGAACCCCCCTTCTAGGCTGAAAGAGTCCCCCAGACGGCCGACCATTAATAGATAGGGAGAAGGAAACCGTAGTTACTCAGCGACGGATCCATGAGATCCACAGCGGGGGGAAGCCCCGAGATTTCAATACTGACCATAAGAATCGCCAGTCCAAGGAGTCGTAAGCCTTAGCGAAATCAATTTTCCATAAAATCCCCTTGGTTCCATTTCTGTGCCAACCGTCGATGATAGCTGAGGCAAGAGCATAGCAATCCGAGATTTGCCTCCCTTGAACAAATGCAGCTTGACAAGGAGAGATGAGAGAGCCAAGCAAGGGCGCCAATCGACGGGCCAAAGCCTTCGCAATGATCAAGTAAATGCCATTGGAAATTGCAATAGGGCGGAAATCCTCAATACGACGAGCACCGTGGGTTTTCGGAATGAGAACCAAAGAAGCCCGATTAATTCTGTTGAATCCCTGGTTCCCCTCGCAGAATTCGAGGGCCACCTCCAATACGTCGTTGCTGATAACGTCCCAGAAGTCCCTATAGAAGGCTATAGGGAACCCATCTGGCCCAGGAGAAGCGTCGGCGTTAAGGTCCCATGTCGCACATTTAAGTTCGTCCATAGATAGAGGTCGTGAAAGAATAGCAGCATCCGATGAAGAGAGCGAGGTGACGCCGGGAGCCATCCACTCCCAGGGAGAAGAAGGGAGACGATTGAAAAAGTTCTTGAAGTAATTAACCAAGGCCGAGCCTATGTCGCGGTCAGATTGATATATGGCATCCCCAATTTCAATGGAAGTAATAGTATTAGCGCGTTTACGAGCACTAGCGACCCGGTGGAAATAAGCGGTATTAGCATCCCCGTCCTTGATCCAACGACTGCGCGAACGTTGTCTCCACTCAATGGATCTTTTCCTGTCATCCTCCGCCACGATTAGGGCAGCCGATGCTCTCTCAGATAATTCATCCAGGGATAGGTCCCTGACATTTTCCACGCGATCCAATCTAATGATAGTCGCCTCCGCCTGGTTACGAACGGACATCCGAGCCTGACGTGTAGAATATTTGAAGGAGGCAAGAACGCGTCGCAAGGATGATAGTTTAAGAGCAAAGCGATGAGCCGCGTTACCCGTAAAAGACGTCTGAGACCAATGATGCCGCACCATCTCCTTGAAATTAGGCTCCATCAGCCAGCTCTTCTCGTAACGAAAAATACCACGCGGCCGGGATGATTCGCCCGAATCCCACAAAATGGGGCTGTGGTCCGAAAAAGTCCGAGGACGAGAAGATACCGAGCACAAGGGGAAAGCATTCATCCAAGGCGAATTAGCCAGAAACCGGTCGAGCCGTGATCGAGATGAATTATTGCGCCAAGTGTATTTGATATCCGCGGCTGCCAAATCTTCCAGTGCCAAATGATTGATGAAGTCCAAAAAATCGTCAGAACCTGGATCCCTTCCCCCCCTACCACGAGGACGGGCGGATGAGAGCAAGATAACATTAAAATCCCCTCCCAAAATCCACGGAATATCCCCAAAAGCGGCCGCATCAGCAAGTAAGTCCTCCCATAAATCACGACGTGCGGTGTGGCATAAAGGCGCATAGACACAAGAGAAAGCCAAATGTATGTTAGTGGCCACGTGCACAAGGATTACAGATATAGAGTGACGACCCATGCGAGAGGAGGATAAAGAGAAGTTTGAAGATCGCCAAGCCACGATAGCGCCGCCAGAAGAACCAATCGCGTCCAAAGAGCAGAAGGCATCCATCGCGTCCAATCGCGTCCAAAGAGCAGAAGGCATCCATCGCGTCCAATCGCGTCCAGAAATCCGTATGGATTAGTCATGTCACAGAGGAAGTATGTTACAGATCTACTGAGTGAGACATGTATGCTAGGGTGTCGACCTGCTACGACACCAATGGACCCCAGCATGAAGCTGTATGATGATGACACAGAGGAGGTTGACAGGAGAAGATATAGAGAACTGGTAGGCAAATTGTTATATGTCACGATCACTAGGCCAGATATATTATTTGCAGTGAGCCGTGTGAGCCAGTTCATGGAGCAGCCACGCCAGGTGCATATGGATGCATCACATATGATACTTAGATATCTCAAATCTTCTCCAGGTAAAGGTCTGCTATTCAAGAAAGGAAAAGGGATTTCTATCTCAGCATGCGCAGATGCAGACTATGCAGGATGTCCTAAGGATAGGAAGTCCACCTCAGGGTATGCTGTCTATGTTGGAGATGCCCTAGTCTCATGGAGGAGCAAGAAACAAACTGTGGTAGCTAGATCTAGTGCTGAATCCGAATATAGGGCTATGGCCCAGGCTACTACAGAGATGATGTGGGTGAAAGCGGTGATGACAGATTTATGTTTAGATGTACCACTTCCTATGAACTTGGAGTGTGATAATCAGGCTGCTTTGTTCATTGCAAACAACCCTGCATTCCATGAGCGGACCAAGCATATTGAGGTGGATTGTCACTTCATACGTGATATGATTCAGAAAGGATTCATTGCCACATCTCATGTTACTTCAGAGAACCAGACTGCAGATATATTCACCAAGGCATTGTTACGAGGTCCATTTCAGAAGTGTGCTTCCAAGCTGAGCATGATTGACATCTATGCTCCATCTTGAGGGGGAGTGTTGACGCATATTGAGTAACTGTATCTCTTTGTTATTTCATTTTCTTGTTATTCTCTTTATGTAATTTACCCATAGGCTACTCTCATATATAAGAGAGCCTAGGGCTATGGAATAGAATTATCTCATTCACGTTTCCCAACAATCTATAACCCTTTTGAGCCTTAAAGTAACCCACAAATACACATTTGAGGGACATCATATGATAACATGCAATCACAATGACATCTCCTTATAGGTTATAGGAATATTGCTATGCATAAAGAGTGCGAGAAGCATCAAGACATTGTATGTATTTCCTATCAGCTACTTCATCCTGTTAGGCAATATATGAACTTGTAGTCTGAAGAATAATGCCATACGTTAATAAAAGGTACATAGAGAAGTGACATAAAACATAAGTGTATTGTTTAAATGAACAAATTTAATTTTGAGTGATTGCTATCTAAGATTTGTTCCATTTGGGGGAGAGATAGGGAGGGCAAGAGTGGTGTTTTCTCGAGAGGGGTGAAGCGTTGTCGTTCGTCCTCAATGGAGCGGTGATCGTAAGCGTGAGATGGCGGTGTGGGGGAAGTCACTTGGTGGTCCTGCTTGGATGTGGCGTCTTGTGCATGAGGGTGGCGTGGCAAGTCCTGGTGGGTTTCTTGGGTGTTTTAAATGTGGTGAGAAAGGCCACTTGGCGGCGACATGTGGGGATGCGATCCCTTGATTTTCCTGCGGTGGAGTGGGTCATCAATGTAGGTCATGCCCAGTCAGATTCCGGGTGCAACATTTGGGTGTGGATGTGCGTGGTGCTGCTGCTTCAAGAAAGGAGTGCGATGGTGAAGTAGTACATGCGGAGTTGGCATTGCAGAAGTCTTCAAGGAACTCGATGGAAGACGTGTTGGTGGGCATCTGCTCCCAACCGGAGTTCTATCTTCAAGCGCCGATGGTAGATGCCACCTTGAAGATCAGACCATCCTTCGGAGGGGACATGATCCTCCTAGATTCCTCGACGGTGTGCACGTGAGGGCTCATGGATGATGATGTTAAAGCTCTGATGGGTACCCACCCACACACATCAATGACAGAGTTGGTGGTCTGGAGGCGACCTTCTACATGGTGCTGCACTTACGAGGATTACCACTTAGTGCCCAAGGTTTGTAAAAACGAAAGGCCGAACTAGGCGTTTTCCCTAAAGGCGAGACGAGTTTGTATAGGAAAATAATTATAAAAAGTATAACAAACATATTTATTGATGAAATAATCTAATTTGATAGATATATAATATATATCATTGTAATATATGATGAAATTATGAAGCCAAGAACATGAAAAAGGATATGTCAATTGCATAGACCTTTTTACTAAATTTCTACCCAATCAAAAAAGAAATCATTGGCTATAACTTTCACTAACATATTTATCATAGGAGTCATTGGCTATAGTTGTCACTAAAGATATCCGAAATGTTGATATGATTTGAATCCTAACCCTATGTTCTGCTGAACCCAGTTGAAGAACGGTTCGATGTCCTCTATGCCACCATACCCTACTAGTACAGTGGTCTCGTTGCCCGATCAACGAGCTTAGGGGGCGCAAGTGGGACCCCCTTTGGGGGGTTGCAGGGGGTAGTGCCCCCATCCCGAAAAGTTTTCTTACACGAGTATTTGAATTCGCATGCGTATGAGATTTGTGGATTCATATGTTTAATGGTGTGATATTAAGAGTTCACTGAAATAATTGGATCGTCCCACCTCACCGTCTCGCCTCGACTGCCCCGGGCATTCGAGGTGCTCGCCTCAACCATGGGGTTTGAGGCAGTCGCCTCGATGCTCTTTGGCTCCGTCCCGTTTCACCTCGAGCGCCTTTGTGCTTCGAGCCGTGTTTTTTCAAACCATGTTCATGCTCGTGACTTTAAGACAGTCGAGGGCCTCCTCGAGGACTTTGGCAGGGTTATTTCGATCATGGATGATGGCTTAGGGATGGTTATGACATTCATATGAAAGTCGCGGTGGCGGTCAGGATAGAGGTGGTAACATTTGAGCTTTGCCTGCATGTTGGTAGAGCGGTGTTCGCGATTCTGGTCGAGGAGGTTGGCGCCAGTGGCAGCGTCGGTGTCGATGAGGCGGTCCAATCAACTCCATCATTGGAAGGAAGCGGTGCTCACGCATCGGTTGCGATTCCCCAACCATTGTCTCGGGGGGCGTTTCCCATGAAAGATCTTACTGGATTGCATGCCCCTCTCTCGCACGAGGGAAGTATGTGTGGTTCCTTCTTTAAGCCTGAAGTCTTGAAGCTCCTGTATGGGCCCTTTCCCGATCTGGAACTCACCGCGTTTGGCGGAGCCACAAAGGAGAACCTCTTGTGATCCGATCCCGCTTAGATCCGATTTCGTTTGGACTAATAGAAGTGGGCGACAATCGCGGAAGAGAGGATCCCTAGGCTCTCCTTCTAGGTTCGGTAAGAGAAACTTGAGGTGGACCAGAAGGAACGTCGCTGCCAGCCTTCCAGACAAGGATGGCGGTCCTCTCAGCATTGGAGTTCCCGTCGTAGAATACCGGGGATCTTTTGTCGATGGGGGTGAAGAGAATGACCTCTGTAGGTGCGGTGGGGAATGGTAGGGCTTCTTCTTCGCTTCTTGGGGATGGCAACAGATGAGCGAGTGGGACTCTTGTGGGGTCTGTCGAAGGCGTCAGAGTAGTGATTGGCAAGCATCGGGTGTTTGGGCAGTCGGGGGCGTTTAAGGCCAGTGGCGGGGCGGATCTGGCAACCAAGATGGAGGCGAGGTCAATGTCGCATGAGGTTGATGCTGAGGCAACCTTGATAGAGATGGATCGAGATTCAGTGGACTGTTTGGGTGTTGTCCCACCCCAAGTTGTTAATTTGGTATACAAATAAACGTGATTTCCTGGAATGCGAGGGAGCTTGGGAAGCCGAGAAAGCAGTGGGCGGTTCGTGAGTTATTGATGAAGGCAAGGGCATATATGGTTTTATTGCAAGAGACAAAATATTTTATAAGGGATGGATGTTTTGTGGGGGTCGGTGGGTGGTGCTTTGCTGTCTGCATTTTCAAGCCCTGGATGCGGATGGAGAGGCCGGGGGACTAGTGATCCATTGGAATGGAGATAAATTCAAGTTGGATGATGATGTCAATTTGGGCTTGCACTCAATCTCCGCTGTGCTACATAGAATTGCAGATGGTTTGAAGTTTATCTTGACCAATGTTTATGGACCGAGCTATGGTGGAAACATCTCCGGTTTGCTTGTGGATTTTCACCTTGTGTGAGCTAGGTACTCTGTGCTTATTTGGATTGTTGGGGGGTGACTTCAACGTGGCATTGTTGTAGGGGGACTTGGAGATTGGGCGAGCTCTTCGGAATTACTTCTACCGCTTCAACAGAAGGAGGAATCGTATGGGTTGGTGTTGGCGTGGCAGGGGGATAAAGCTTCCAAACCCAATGCAAGTTAGATAGGCTGGTAGCCCCCATCACGGAATTTGAGGTCAAGCAGACTCTCTTTCAGTTGAACGTCGATGGATCTCTGGGACCTGATGGATTCTCGATATCCTTTTATAGAGTTTTCTGGGACGCCGTCAAGGGGGACATTTTGGCATTGTTGCAGGACTTCATGGAGGGAAACCACAGTTTTGACCGTATGAACACGGCTTTATTATTTATGTTGCCGAAGAAGAGGTTTCCGGTAGAGTGGAAGATTTCAGACCCATTGCTCCGTCGAATGGGATCTACCTGATCGTGGCCAAGGTACTTGCGAGTCGATTGAGAGATGTTTTTGATTCTATCATCTCGCTTGAGTAGTCTGCATTTATTCCTGGGAGATGTATGGCAGGCAACTTTTTTTGAAAAGAAAAAAGGCCTCCACATATAGATGTATGCCCAAATACGGCGGACAACTGGGTGCTTGCATATGAGATCTTGCTGGATTGAAAGAGAAACCAGGAGAGAGGTGTGGCGTGGAAAGTGGATTTTTCTAAAGTGTACGACTGTGTAGATTGGAGATTCCTATATGCATCTCTCGAGTGGAGAGGTTTCACGGACTTGTGGATTGCCTGGATGAAGAGGTGCGTTACGACATTATCTTACGCCATACTGGTGAATGGTAGACCTGAGGGAGGTTTCTTCCAGTCCCAACATGGGGTACGACAGGGATGCCCCTTGGCGCCTCTTTTGTTTGTGATTGCTACTGATGCTATGATGAGTATGATGGATCTAGCTGCTGATGGTGGTCTTTCCAAGGGATAAACCGAAAATGACTTTTCATTACACATCCTTCAGTATGCAGATGGCACGATGATATTTCTTGATGATGATTTGGAACACATGCGCCGTGCATCTCAAATTATGGAGATCTTTGGGGGTATTTCAGGCCTTCATCTCAACAGAGAAAAGTTTGCCTTCTTTTCTTTTGTGCTGAGCCATGAGGAGATTGAGTCGACTACCGGGGTCTTGTGCTGTCGGGTTGGCTCTTTGCCTATTGTCTACTTGGGCCTTCCATTGGTAGCCTTCTCTTGGTTGATTAGAGGATGGTCCTTGATAGATTGTAGAATAAAGTTGCTGTGTGGAAGGAGAGAACATTATCTAGAGGTGGGAAGTGGGTTCTCCTCAATCCTTTCTGTCATTCCTGTATTCTTCTGCTCCATCCGTTTGTTTCCTACTTGGGTACAGAGAAGGATTGATAAGTTAATGAGGATGTTCTTCTAGACGGATGGGAAACATGAGAGAAAGGGGATTCATCTCGTTGAATGGGAGGTGGTGACACGTCCAAAGGAGGGAGGCCTTGGGATTTTTAAAGCTTGAACATATGAACAATGCTCTCTTAACCAAGTGGGTGCTGCGACTGTAGGGTAAAAAGGACGATTTGGTGTGCAGACTTCTGCGGAAGATCTATGGTATTCATGGTTTGCTTACGGTGTCTCATATTCACCACCCATCTTCGCTCTGGCTGGGGATTTGTAGTGTGGTCCCGTTGTTGGTGGAGGTGCTGTCTCTGGTTGTTAGAGATGGAGGATCTTTTCGTTTTTGGCTTGATGATTGGACGGGGACGGGGTGTTTGAGGATGCGATATCCCTGCCTTTTTACGCTATCAAACAATTAGAACGCCCTTTTGCGGGACATCTGGACGGTGGGTACTTGGAGCCCTTGTTTTTATAGATCCTTCTCCGCCTAGCGGTTAAATGAATTCATTGCGCTGCTTGGTGATCTGGCTGATTTTGGGGCTTGACGGAAGGAATGGATTATTTCGTTTGGAAATACGGCATATTCTCTGTTAAGAAGGCTTACCATTTCTTCTCCCGTAGTCAAGTTGCGACCAAGGAGGATCTAGCGCATGATTACAGAATCATTTGGAGCGGCGAAATCCAACAAAGGATCAATGTTTTTCTTCAGCTGTTTAGATATGGGCATTTGCTCACCCAAATGAGGAGTGACAAGCTGCCATAAAAGGCTATATTGATATCAATATCGTATCGGTCTGCATGGAAAAGGATATATCAGGGATATATCGCTGATATATCGACGATATCGGTGGAAATGTCGGAAATGACTCAAAAATGGCATTTTTGTCGTTTTTTTCAGAAATTAAGATCATCCAAGATTTAAAACAACAAATAACCTACAAGTATACGCTTCTATCACACATATCGATCATTTATACCCCATATATTGCACATACTAATCATTTTGAACATATCGATGTTAATGTTGATTCCAGGCTTATAGATATTGGAAATGGGGTTCGTCCAAGTTCTTAAAACACTAAATAACTTACAAATATACTCTCAGATCACACATATCGATCATCTATGACCCTTATATCGCACATATCGTTCATATCGAACATATCGCTGGTACTGTTAATTATTGACCTATAGATATTGGAATGCAGTTCGTTATAGTTCTTAGAACACTAAATAACTTACAAATATACTCTTGTGTCACACATATCGATCATCTATGACTCTTATATCTCATATATCGGTCATATCGGACATATCTTTGTTACTATTGATTGCTAACTTGTGGATATAGGATAATCCATCCAAGTTCTTATAACACTAAATAACTTACAAATATACACTTATATCACACATATCGATCATCTATGACCCTTATATTGCACATATATGCATATCATTGTTAATGTTGATTGTTGACTTATAGATATTGGAAATGGAGTTCATCCAAGACTTATATTGCATCACATATTATGTATAAACAAAATATTTGAGCTATTTTTGGAATCAAAAAAATAAAGAGCATAATAGCATTTTTTTAAACGAGACATTATTCACAATAATATTTTCGAAAGGGGAAGAAGATGAATTAAAATCTATTGGACACCCCCAAAGTGAAGAACCATTGTATGCACCCCCCCTGTCGCACCATATCCTACCAGACGGGGGTCTCGCTACCCGATCAACGAGCTGGGGGGGGGGGCTTGGAGGGGCCTAGGTTGGCCCCCCCCGTTACGGGGGTACGAGGGCAACGCCTTCGACCCGAAACAAAATATATAAAACATGATGTGTTTTAATACAAGGAGTAGCAAAATAAGTAGTGAAATCAAGTTTACAAGGGTATTATTCATCAATATATAGATATCAACGAAATTTCGACGATATCGGTCGATATCCGAAGGTACGAGGGCAACGCCTCCGACCCGAAACAAAATATATAAAACATGATATGTTTTAATACAAGGAGTAGCAAAATAAGTAGTGAAATCAAGTTTACAAGGGTATTATTCATCAATATATAGATATCAGCGAAACTTCGACGATATCGGTCGATATCCGAATTTTTTTGTACTGAATCCAGTCATTTTTTTCACTAATATGGGCTGATATGGCGATATATCGCCGATATATCAGCCATATGTCGATGATATCCTGATATATAGATATTCACCCTGATATCTATATCCTCTGCCTATCGATACTGATATATCGACGATATATCGCCTATATTCGCGATATGTCCTTCTATGCAAGCTGCTGCATACCGGGGATACGATTTGTGATAGATGTGGCGATCAACATGAGGACATAGATCACTTGTTCTCTAATGCAGAACATCGCTGGCCGTGTGGGAGGGGGCAGACGTGCGTTGGCTCATGACCGGTGACATCAGGATGTTCCGGAGGTCTCTCAGATCGGTGTGCGGAAACTCACAAGAGGACACATCTCCAATTTTTTCCCCCTGCTTTGGTCTATGTGGCGAACGAGTGAACTGATTTTTAGGGACCAACGTTTCTATCCTGAGAATGTACTTGCTCTGTTTCGTTCCTTGCTTCGGCTTGTACATGATCTGTATAATCTACCTGGTTTTTCATTAATGAAAACTTTGTGGTGAGTCCCATCTCGGGATCTCACCATCTTCTTATTAAAAAAACAAATTCAGTGGAAAATTGATTTGTACAAAGATATGCAAAACATGCCTCACTTCAAACTTAACTTTCAACATAATGAACCAAATGGACATCCAATATGATGACTGATTTCCTCTTAAAGAGATTAGCTGCTAAGAAGTCAGGTAATGGTGCATTATATTTTGTGTATAAGATAGTTTATGACCAGTCTATATGGGTGATTTGGAAGGGTGGAGCTTATGGTGATCACCGATCTCGTCAGATATAATATCATCCCTTTGTGATAATATAAGACCAACAACAGTAGTCGCCCTTTGGTTTCAGGAAATGGACCAACACAAACTACTATAAATGATCTACTTAATTACTCACCTGTCAATTGGAAACTTAGATGGCAAAATCAAGCTTGAGATCAACCAGGAGCTACCCAAATTGTCTGAGTCAGGTGATGCATGGTCTATGGACTCTGGATTTGTTAAATGGGGTTGGATTGCTTGGCTGAATGCCAATATGGGTAGATTGATCTTATTCTGCATTCACCGACTCCTACTTTGCTGCTTGCTATTTGAAATACATCACTATTATCGGACTAGTGAAACATTCTATGCTGGCTACTTATGGTTAGTTGACCTAAATCTACATCCTGCTGAATTTTCTTCTTTTCTCAACTTCAAACAGTCCCTTTTTACTCATTCAACACTGCCACTGCCTGTATGTTTTCAGCTGTTCATAGCCGACCATGTTCAACTTGGATAATGACGTATGCTAAAATGTACATGACAAGAACTTATATTGGCTGACTGCACCAAATGTGAAATGTTATGACCGGGAATTGCATATTCTGATACTTACTGGACCTTGATGGAAAACTTCAACTCTTCACACCAAAGACTTTAAACATTTTATGACCAAAGTTCTGTCACGAATCATGATGAAAATGTCTAAAGTTGTAGATGACATATAACATGAACATGGTATCACTTTATTATTGTCACTTATTGCCCGTAGTTTTTGTCTTTAAAGAAAATTGTGTAACTAATTAAAGTATAATTGCAACAGTACTCATGCTTACTCATTCAACACTGCCACTGCCTGTATGTTTTCAGCTGTTCATAGCCGACCATGTTCAACTTGGATAATGACGTATGCTAAAATGTACATGACAAGAACTTATATTGGCTGACTGCACCAAATGTGAAATGTTATGACCGGGAATTGCATATTCTGATACTTACTGGACCTTGATGGAAAACTTCAACTCTTCACACCAAAGACTTTAAACATTTTATGACCAAAGTTCTGTCACGAATCATGATGAAAATGTCTAAAGTTGTAGATGACATATAACATGAACATGGTATCACTTTATTATTGTCACTTATTGCCCGTAGTTTTTGTCTTTAAAGAAAATTGTGTAACTAATTAAAGTATAATTGCAACAGTACTCATGCTTACTCTTGCAGGATGATGATAGTGATTTGGATTTTGAGTTAGAGGCCTTCCCGCTTGTCAGTTGTGAAGCTTCCATGGAGGCTGCAGCTTGTGTAAAGGTAACAATATTCTTGCAATGCCATGTCATGTTATGCTTTGATTTAATCAGGCTTCTATTTTCTAAGCGTGAAATAGCAACAAGTTATTTGATAGCTTATTACACCTAACTTGGCTCCATCATTCTAAGCATGATTTCTAATTATATTCTTTTAATTCCTCGGCATAATTTACTTGGATTCGATATTCTTGAACTTTTGGAGTTATACATGGATGATCTTAGATAGTCTAGAACAGAGGTAAGAAACCCAAACAGCCAACCTCTCTTGGCTTGATATATATTTGCAGCAGCTAACAGTAATTATAGTTCCAGTTGAAGTTTGTAGGCTTCGGATTCTGTATATTCATATTGAAAACCGTCGGGAGAAGTTTGCAACCATGTATGTTTCCATAACCTCCTACGAAAACCATTGCGGGCCTGAGTTGCATTGACTATTATTTAATGACAAGATTATTGGCTGAAGAAAGCAACCTATATTTCGGACACATTTTGTATGAAGTAGCTGATGCATACACTTCTCTTTTGTAGAGGTCAACAAATTTGTTTCCTCTGGTGATGTTTGAACTTTGAAGGATAAGGGAAGAACGTGGACTGTGTTGCTATTAATTGGTATGAAACGATACGTTTGAGGGATGAACTTGTCTTTAGTGAGGATAAGTGAAAGTACGATATCTTGTTATGGACTTCAAATAATATATAGATCCCCCTTTTAAAAAGAGTATATAAATCCTGTGCAATAAAATGAATGGATATTTTGATTTGGATGATGAAGAGCTACCAATTCAAGATCCATTGGATACCACAAAATCAGAATGGTGAATGAGTTGCGCTTGCGATGGAAGAAGCGTATGAGCAGGAGAGGGCAAGGGTTCAAGAGAAAGAGAGCGTTAAGGGGAACATGGTGCCTTGGGGATCTTCACTCCTACAAGTGATGGGCAAAGGTTCCTTTGGTGGTTTGGGCTTGTGAAGGAGAACGACGATGGGCATGGGAAGGGGTCTGGTTGTGGGAGGGAGGGGGCGGAGGGGAGGTCTCACACCATGGATTGGGAGACGTAAGGCCGGAGGGTGGGTGTTGGATGTGGTTCTTGAGCAACATGGTGGGATGTTTGGGTGATGAGTCCTAGATTCATCTACTTTATGCTTGCGTTTTGTTCTACTTGCATTTTGTTCTATAATCCTTAATAAATGCATGAAAATACATGTAAATAACACATTCTAATACAAATATACTCATGAATAAGAATCAAATATTAACCTTAAAAACACACGAAAAGGAGAAAAAGTAGAAAAAAACCAAGTATGTATCATATGTATTTATGTGCATACTGATAGAAAAAAGAAGAATCAATAGGATCATAAATACTATTTATGACTTTAACCTTACTAGGACGATTAGTCGGCTTGGTTAGTTCAGTCGGGGGATGGGGGGGTGGGGAGGGGTTGCCGACTCTTTCAGGCATAGTTGACCAATAGTCGGTCACCAGACCAATTAGACCAACTAGTCAGTCGATTTTTTAGTGATATTGTTTTATTCCTCTATTATCATTTTGTATCATTGTTAGTAACTTAGTATTCATTGTTGGCTAGTAGTTAGTAACTCAATATATCATGTTGCCTCTTATTTTTTATGTTATTCCTTTGTATCTCATGTTTATATTGTGTATTTAGTTCAAGCTATCATGTCCCCATGCTGGTAGGGCATGGTAACATAGAGGGACATTAGATGATTCTTCAATTGGGTTTCACAGAACTTATAGTTAGAATTCAAGGCAAATCAATAGTTTATGCTATTATGTTTTGTATTGTTGTTAATACTAATGCTACATGTTACTATAGACATGTACATATACCTCATCTATTTTTATATGATATTTATTCGTTGGTAATGCTATTGGTTATTATATTTATACTATTTATTTTTATAAATGTTACCTTTTTAAATAGGTATAGTATTCTTTTACGTTTTTTATGAATGTATTATAGTATAAAATGTCTAAATTTATGCAAATTTATAAGAATATATGTATAAAAAATGATTTATAGATTTAAAATAATTAAAAAGGATAGTGTGGTTAAGGTGCAAAGATCTATATTAAAAATTAATTTATATATTTAAAATATTTTTTTAAAAAAATATATATTTACAATTGCAATGGTGGAGTGGTTGTTCATAAGCATTTGAAGGATAGTGTGGTTAAGGTGCAAAGATTTGGGGATCAGATTATTTTGCTAAAATTGATACCGGAAGAAGAATTTATGAATATAATCTTAGTTTATACGCCACAAGTTGGTTTAGAGGAAATGATTAAACAAACTTTTTTGAGGATTTGGATAAGATTATGCAACGAATCCCACAAAGAGAGATGATTTGCCTAGGTGGGGATGTAAACGAACATGTAGGAAATGATACTTCATGATATGTTAGTGTTCATGGAAGCCGTGGCTTCAGGGATAGAAATGAAGTGTTTGTGTTCAGAGACTGCAAAATAATCCTAGGAGAGATCTTGACATCTCAACATCGCTTGCTAGTCATGGACGTGCAAGTAAAAGGGTTGACAAAGAAGAGGATGGTTCCCAAGATCATTAGAATCAAATGGTAGAATCTTTAATTGAAGCAATCAAGCTTTAAGGGGAATATTTTTAAGACTTATCTTGGGATAGTAACGAAGTGCAAACGAGACGTGGGAGGCGGCGACATCTTGTATCCGAATGGTAGCCGAAGAGATGCTAGACGAGCCTAAAGAAGGAGTTCCAATCCATGCCAAAAGGAGGTTTGGTGGTGGAGTAAAGGGGTGCAAGAGAAGCTTAAAATAAAAAGAGCTTGTTTTAAATCTATGTATAAGGATAGAACAGAGGAAATTGTCAGAAACTATAAAATTGGGAAGAAGGAATCAAAGAAGGCTGTAAGTGAAGCCAAGTTGAAAGCTTATGAAGTTTTGTATAAAAAGCTTGTCTCAAAGGAGGGTTAGAAGGATATATTCAGATTGATCAAATCAAAAGAAAGAAAGATCAAAGATCTTTCTCAAGTGAGATGCATCAAGGATGAGGATGGGCATGCGCTTGTTACTCAAAAGGATATAGAGACTAAACGGAGGTAGCATTTCCATAAGCTTTTCATAGGTGAAGGGAATAAATAGATTACTTTGGGAGATCTTGTTGGAAGCGAATGTTACCTGAATCCATGGAAGGCCGTATCGATATCGATATCGTTTTGGTCCGCCCGGAAATGGATATATCGGGATATATCAACGATATATCGACGATATCAGTGGAAATGTCGAAAATGGCTCAAAAAAACCAATTTTTTTGGCATTTTTTCAGAAATTAAGATCATCCAAGATATTAGAACAATAAATAACCTACAAATACACACTTATATCACACATATCGGTCATTTATAGACCATATATCGCACATATCGATCATCATATCGAACATATCGCTGTTAATGTTTATTCCTGACCTTTAGAAATTGGAAATGGATTCCATTCAAGTTCTTATAACATTAAACAACTTACATATATACACTTAGATGACACATATAGATCATTTGTGAAGACTATGATCCTTATATTGCACATATCGATCATATCGAACATGTCGTTGGTATTGTTAGTTGTCGACCTATATATATTGAAAATGGAATTCATCCAAGTTCTTAGATCACTAAATAGCTTACAAGTATACTCTTAGATTACACATATCGATCAATATATGAATCTTATATCGCATATATCGATCATTTTGAACATATCGATATTAATGTTTGATTCTTGACTATATAGATATCTTGTTTTTGAATAATTGACTTATAGATATTGGAAATCGATTTCATTCAAGTCTTACAACATGAAATAACTTGTAAACATACACCAAATTGAAGAACCATTGTATGCACCCTCATGTCGCATCATACCCTACCAGTACGGGGGTTTCGCTAGATATATGTGTTTTAATACTGGGTGTAGCTAGATAAGTAGTTGAATCAATCTTGCATGAATAATAGCATTGATATATAGAGATATCGGTGAAATATCGATGATACCGATCGATATCCTGTATTTTTTCTACTGAATCCAGCCACTTTTGACCGATATGAGCCGATATGGCGATATATCGCCGATATATCGGCGATATATCGCCGATATTCCTGTAAAAGGATATACTGAGTAATATCGAAACCCCCTACCCTGTCAAAACCGATATATCGGCGATATATCGGCGATATATCGCCGATACGGCCTTCTATGCCTGAATCATGTAAGTTATAAACGGAAGTAGAGAATGCTTTAAAGGTTATGAAACCTTGGATAGGGGTACGACCTGATGACATTCATATAGAAGTTTGGAGAGTTCTAGATAAACGAGGCTTGACTTGGCTCACAAATTCATTCAATGTTATTTGACAAAACATGAAAATACCTGAAGAATGGAGGAGAAGCATTGTGGTGCCTCTTTATAATAATAAAGTAGTCATTCAAAATTGTTCGAATTATAGAGCTATCAAACTGATAGGTTAGGCTATGAAAATTTGGGAACATGTGATCGAAAGAATGTTGAGGCAAGTTTCCAAAATAACTGAAAACCAATTCGGATTCATGCTAGGTCGCTCAACTATTGAAGCTATCGACTTGTTGAGGAGAATAATGTAGATTTATGGAGCTAAAAAAACAATCATATGATTTTTATTAATTTGGAGAAGGCTTACGATTCAGTCTCAAGGGAGGTTTTGTGGATGGTTTGGACAAGAGACAAGTACCCTATCCTATTTATTAACCTTATAACGGATGTGTATGATGGTGCATCATCTTGTGTAAGAATCCAGTCTACGAAAATTGAGTATTTTAACATCAACATCAGTCTGCATCAAGGTTCATCTTTGAGTCTAGTCCTATTTACTTTGATTATGGACGAGTTGACTAGTTACATTCATGGAAGGCCGTATCGCGATATATCGACGATATATCTGTATCGACAAGTCACCGATATATCGCCGATATGGTTGATATTTGCCTTCCAAAGCCATTTTATTCACAATCTCGGTTCGATATCGGCGATATGGCGTCGACATATCGTATCAACATGATACCGATATCGATACCGATATCGATATGGCCATCCTTGGTTACATTCAGGATGAGGTACCTTAGTGTATGTTGTTCGTCGATGATATTGTGTTGATTGATGAGACAAGAGATGGAGTAAATGAGAAACTGGAGGGTTTGGAGACATGCCTTAGAGACTAAAGGATTTCGTATAAGTATGGCTAAGACCGAATACATGGAATGCATATTGATGGAAACAACAGTGAAGGAGTCAAGGTGAAGATTGGAGACGATAATATTTAGAAGAAAGATTCTTTTAGATACTTCAGATCTATTTGCAATAGGATGAGGAAATTGATGGGGATTTTAATCAGAATAAATGCAGATTGACTAAAGTGGATAGGAGCCTCTACTATTCTTTGTGATAAGAAAATCACTCTAAATGTTTAAGGAAAGTATTACAAAGCAGTCGTGAGACCTGCTATGTTCTATGACTCAGAATGTTGGCATGTGAACTATGGATCTGTTTGGTTGCTGGGTTGGGGTAACCTGATTGGAAATTGGAATAGTAGCTGTTTGGGATGGTTATGAGGGTTGGAGGGGGTTGGAATAAAGAATGTGATGTGATGTCACTATGATTTGTGATAGAATCCCATTCCATGAAAAGAGGGGGGTAAACCGGGTTACCCCGGTGTAACCTGGTTACCAAACAAGCCCTATAGGCATGCATGGAGAATGACAGTATCAGAAATGAAACTGCTACGGTGGATGTGTTATCATATATGAAAAGATCGGATTCGGAATGGTGCGACCAGAAGGAAAGTTGGTGTAGTTCTGATAGATGATAAGATGAGAGAAAACGTTTAAGATGGTTTGACCATTTGCAAAGGAGGTCGGTTGATGCACAAGTTAGAAGATGCAAGATTTGGGATGTTGAGCTAGCTAAGAGACGACGTAGAAGGCCGAAGAAGTGTTGGAATGAAACTATCTGAAGGGATCTTAGGTATTTGGATTTAAACCTGGGAATGATCCAAAATAAATCTGAATGAAGGCTAAAAATCCATGTAGCCGACCCTAGTTAATTGTGGGAAAAGGCTTTGTTGTAAAAAAACAAAACCGACTACAATTCGACTAAATCCGATTAGTTGCCCGATTGCTGATTAATCCTTCTTGACCGGCCGAGTGCCGACTATTGATTTCTGCAACTTTGAATATGGCCACCAATCATAATTTATAACCCATTTCGATTACCATATGTTGTATTCTACATTGCATGGCTTTCTTTGACCCATTTATTCGACTCCAGGATGAAGTTAATTTTAAAACCGAGCAGATTCTGAGAATAATATTTCATATTGCATCTGTTGAACCTTGAATAGTATCTGCAGCTACTGTAGGTATCAGTTCGGTGATTTCCACAATAATTCTTGGACAGTTTCACTCGAAATTTAAGGACCTAAATTTCTATCATTTACCGTGGTCACTTAGGACCGGATATTCCATCGATTTTTGTAATGGTTGAGCTCTGCAGAACTTCTCTATAAATTTCTTTGTCAGTTTCTCTCATATTTGTGTCTCATTTTTGGCATCTTGATTTGCTTATCCATATGTCCTCTGCGTTAGATTATTTGTTGATTTTGCTTTTCAGGTTCTGATGTCCTCTAGCTTGCCAAATGATTTTAATGTGTCAAACCGTCCAACTGTAGTAGCACCACTAACGATAAACATACCTAATGGGCAAGCATTGCACCAACCATCCGACAAATGTCAGACATCATGCTCTTCTCGCGGTATGAATATCACTGTCCCTGTTTCTGTTCAGAAACAATCACTCCCTGCCGTGATGCCTGCTGAAGCAACTGAGGGAAATGGACCTTCAAGTTCGAAACAACCTGCAAAGAAGAAACGGAAACTGTGGACGAAAGAGGAAGATATGGCATTGATAAGTGCTGTACAGAAATTGGGTGAAGGAAATTGGCAGAACATTTTGAAGGAGGATTTCAAGCATGACAGGACTGCATCACAATTATCTCAGGTTACATATAGCCACTTATACATGAATATGCTTGTTATATGAATATCTATTTATGGTTACATGTTCTTGTACTTCTTGTGCTTAGAACTATTAGTTTATGTGAACAACTTTTTTATGATCTTAATCACAAACGTAACATTAGGTAACAATGCGAGTACATCCAGCTCCGATGGAGGAATGAGATTCTTCTCTTACTCAACAAAGTTCCATGTATTTTCATCAAGGTTGCAAAAATCAGTAGTCGGTACTCGGTCGGTTGGGTCACTGACTAAGGATTAATCGGCAGTCGGGCGACTAATCGGATTTAGTCGGGCTTTAATCGATTTTGAATTTTTAATTATTTTAAATATATAAATCATTTTTATATGTATATTCTTATATATTTACATAAATTTGTATATTTTTTATATTATCATAATGAAACAGAAGAAGAAATTGAATTTAAATAAAACATTAAGCATATTAGAATAAGTTTGCTTTAAAATAAAAAATAAATGCTATCACCAAGCAAAAATCGATCGACTAGTTGGCCATAGTCGGAATTAGTCAGTACTCGGTCGGCCACCCCACTGACTAGACTAGTCGGACCTACTAGTCGGGTCAGTCGGGGGATTTTTACAACAGTGATTTTCATTTAAATGTTTGAGATATGACCCATAAATCGAGAATTCTCTACAAGACTGTTTCCATAATGTGAAATGTCACGTTCTAGTTAAAAATCATTTTGGGGTCAGTGTCACATTGAATGTATTAGATTCTCATAACTTCTATTATTGGATAAGGATGAATAATGTAAAATGATAAATTACCCACGATAGTGAAACAAGGGGGCATATGATATTTTTTTTGAGGCTCAAAAAAAGGGGACACACTCAATGGTGCTCGCCCCAATGCATTTAAGAGAAAAGTAGAGAAGTACTTACAAGTGAGAATGGACGAACAGGAATACCAAAAACAAAAAGGCGGAAGGTATCCAAGACAAGATAAGATACCCCCGCTACAAAAGCATCATACTAACTAGAAGACCAATCAAGAAGGAACCCCGAGGCCGAAATACGAATATTCTCCAAGTAGAACCGCTGCCGAGCGAAAAGGGCTTCATTCCTTCCCAGCCAGATGCTCCAAAGCCTCGCAATTGGCACCAGCAAGACCTCCCGAGGTCGATCCCTCGCGTTGACCAAACTAACGCATAGCGAAGCAAAGGAGGACAGGTTAAGCCAGCCCAAGTCATCCCACAGGGCGCAAACACATCGACAATGAAAGAATAAGTGGTCCACAGTTTCCGCCTCCAAGCCGCAAAGACCACAGGTGGGGGAGGAATTGGGAAACATAATAGCACAGCGGTCCCGAGTTAACAAGCGGCCACGGCGTAAGAGCCAAAGGAATATGCCGATGCGCTCCGAGAGCTTGAGACCCCACAAAAATCTGCAATCCCTCAAGAAAGTGGCATCATCCTCGGAAGAGTGGGGTAAAAGAGCCAGGTACCCCTTACGGGTAGAGAACGGGCCATCCTTCCAGACCAAATGATCACGATCAAGAGAAGGCCTGGGAGCATCAGCGAGAACATTCATGAGAGAGACGAAATCCTCCAACCTCTGGTCCGATAAATTAGCAGCAATTGAGGGGCACCAGTACGCACCATCCCAGCAAGAAGCCACCGTGACATCCTTGTCAATGGCCAAAGCAAACAGCCGAGGGTAAAGGGTCCGAAGGGCACCCCTCCCAGTCCAATCCTCCTCCCAAAAGCGGAAGGAACTACCATCACCGAGCTTAAGAGCAAAAGAAAGTCTGCAGCGGTTAAGGGCGTTCACCACGCGACGCCAAAAAGGTGAGAATTGGCCCTCTATACCCCCACGAAAAGCAGAAGCGAAGTCAACACCCGCCGCCTCCCTCAAACAATTTAACATGAAATTCTCCTCCCTACCCCAAACCCTCGCCGCCCACTTGAGCAAGAGGGCATCGTTCACCGCCTCCAGCCGCCTGACGCCCAACCCCCCCTCCCGCTTGGGCCTCGTGACCTCCTCCCACCCCACCAGATGCACGGCCCTTCCCCCACCCCCCTTCTTCCCCCACAAAAAACCCCGCATACACTTCTCCAATCTAGATCGCACCCCCTTCGGCATCCCGCGCACAGAAAAAAATAAATTGGGATGGAGGAAAGCACATATTTGAGTAGCACTAACCGACCACCACGGGAAAGAAGGCCCGCTCGCCACCCGGCCAATCGAGCCTCCATCCTCTCCACAACCACCCGCCAGTCGCGGATGCGAGCGCGGCCTATCGTCAAAGGAAGGCCCAAGTAATCAAAAGGTAGAGCAGCGGGAGGAGAACCCAACAGCCGCGCGCATTCCCCAACCTCCTCCGGGGACATAGAAAAGGGGACGACCTTGGACTTATGCCCATTGATTTGGAGGCCCGAAAGCTCGCTGAATAATTGAAGCGTAGTCGCCATACTGGAAACACTCGACGTACCACCCTCGATGAAGCAAATTGTGTCATCGGCAAATTGAATAAGAGGAACATGATAACGGCCAAAGGAGCACCCGCGAGAAAGGCCGGCCGCGACCACCCCATCGATCATGCGTGGCAAAACATCGACCGCCAAAACAAACAATAGGGGAGCAAGAGGACACCCCTGACGAACCCCCCTACGAGGTTGGAAAGAGCCCCCAGCCATGCAACCATTGAGAAGAATGGAGAGGGAAGCCGTGGTCACACATCGCCTCATCCACGAAATCCAGACCGAAGGGAACCCTCTCCTCGAAAGCACGGACTACAGAAACCGCCAATCGAGCGTGTCGTAGGCCTTCGCAAAGTCAATCTTCCATAAGATCCCCTTCGAACCATTCTTGCGCCACGCCTCGATAATCTCCGAGACCACCGCGTAGCAATCAACAATTTGCCTCCCTCGAACAAACGCAGCCTGATAGGGCGATATAAGCGAATCGAGTAGTGGGGCGAGCCGTCTGGCCAGAGCCTTAGCAATGATTAAGTAGATCGCATTCGAAATGGAGATTGGCCGGAAATCCTCAATTCGGCTGGCGGAGGTAGACTTCGGAATAAGAACAATAATAGCCCTGTTAAGCTTATCAAAGCCACGATTCCCCTCGCAGAACTCCCGTGCGACATCAAGAACATCATGAGCAACAACGTCCCAGGAATCCCGATAGAAAGACACCGGAAAGCCGTCGGGCCCCGGCGCAACATCGGAGTTGAGGTCCCAGACCGCCCCCCGGAGGTCCTCCGAAGACAACGGGCGGGTAAGCGCCTCCGCATCGGCAACAGGAAGAACGGGGGCCCCACGGCCCGACCACCGCCACCGCCGCGGAGCATGGCTCCCAAACACGCCCCGAAAATAGTTCCCCACAGCCTCCCCCAACTCCCTCTCCCCCTGGATGTACTCACCATTGATGTGCATAGAGGAGATAAAATTGGAGCGCCGTCGGGCGCTCGCCACCCTGTGGAAGTACGCAGTGTTGGCATCCCCCTCCTTAAGCCACCGCACCCGCGAGCGTTGACGCCACTCGATCGACCGTTTCCGATCCTCCAACCTTGCCTGCTCGGCAGCCGCAGCGCGCTCGGCCAACTCGTCCGGAAGCAGCTCCCTCTCGTTTTCAAGGATGTCCAACCTCATAACCACATAATCAGCCTCGCGCGCGGCGACACGAGCCTGACGCGATTCCCTCTTAAAAGAAGCCAAGACCTTTCTGAGGGAAGATAGTTTTTGATCAAAACGACGGGCATCAGTGCCCGCAAAGATGTTCTGCTCCCAATGATTGCGCACGATATCCTTGAACCCCGGCTCCATAAGCCAACACCGCTCGTATCGGAAGATGCCACGGGGACGCTGATCATCCCCGGAGTCCCAAATAATGGGGCTGTGATCAGAGAAAGACCGCGGTCTAGAGCTAACCGCGCATAAAGGGAAAGCCTCCATCATGCGAATATTCGCAAAAAAACGATCGATTCGCGATCTGGATGTATTAAACCTCCAAGTGTAAGAGATATCATTGGGCACGAGCCCCTCCAAAGCCAGATCGGTAATGAGATCCATAAAATCACCGGAGCCGGGATCGTTACCCCCGCGACCACGTGGGCGGTCCTGGGAGAGCAACGTAACATTGAAGTCACCTCCCAACAGCCAAGGCAAATCGTCAAAGGCGAGCGCATCCTCCCGCAAGTCCTCCCAAAGCTCCCGGCGATCGATATGAGAATTAGGAGCATAAACACAAGTAACAGCGACGCGCGTATTTGAATTATTCAAAGTCAACACCACAGAGAGAGAGTGCCGCCCCACCCTCATGGAAGAGTAGGAAAGGCGCGAGGAACGCCATGCCACAAAGATTCCACCACTCGCGCCAGTCGCGTCCAACGAGCGAAAATCATCCATATGACGAGCACCGAATGACCGCCACTAGTCAACGTCCAACGCTGGCATCTTGGTTTCTTGAATAAAGGCGACGTCACAATCCCATTCAACAAGACGCGCACCCAGGGTGCGGCGACGGTGTAGGTCGCCGAGACCACGCACATTCCAGGACAAAATCTTCATAAACAACAACGGGGCCCCCGATAGCACGACATCCCGAGATGAAATAATCATAGAGCATCATTCGACCGCCCCACCATGCGAGTAAGGCCCGCCGCCTCCGCCACTGCCTCGCGCAACACTAAAGAAGAAGATCCTTCAAGAGGAGAAGAAAAGATAGCATCTCCAAGGCGAGAGTACCGCCTTCTACTGTAGCTTCGACCAAACCTTGAAGGAGGGGAGTTTACGACAAGCAAATCGAAAGAAGCGCCATCATAGAAGTTAGCCATAGAGATCCCTGGAGTCCCGCCACCAGCCGACGAACCCCGCGAAGAGGGCACACCGCGGTGTGGGGACAAAGTGGCAGAAGGGTCGCTCGGGGATGAATCAGAAGCGGCCGACAGCAATATAGAGTTGGAGTAGATATCGTCCAGAAGTGCCAGCGGGCTGAAGGGCACCGCATTAATGGGATGGGGACACATATATTCTGAAGTCCAACAAATGGGCTTCGAAACCGCGCCCGGCTCCGAAATCACCCAAGAAGAGGCTCCACCCGAGAAAGGCCCGGATCCGAAAGATGGGACCAAAGGGAGGCTTGCCACGCATGAAGAGAAGTCCGAATGCAAAGAGTCCCTCGACGGAACGGAAGGAGTTGAAGGAGTCATATCAACCTCGGGAAAATCAACAACCACCAAATCACGTGTGCCAAGACGTGCACACGCGTCCCCAGGTGCCGCAGACGACACCCCCGAACCGGTGCCCTGTCCAGGCGGCGCTTTGAACACATCTCGGAAAGATGACACGTGGCGAGGAGAAGCCCAAGCATCCCCCCAGGCCGAAAGGCCGATCCACCACCGCGCAAGGCCGAGGAAGATGGCGTAGGATCCGCCGCCGGCGATGACGGCAAAATAAAGAATTCGACCTTGAAATACCAGGACCCCAGAAGAAGCTTCTCGAAGAGGACCTTGCCAGCCATAGCCTCAATAAACCGTGGAGAGCACTCAAGAAGAATCGTCGCACAAGTCCAATCTGCACCTGGCGCCAAGCCGTCGTCCAGAACTGCCAGAACTTGCCCCCATCGAGCAACCACCTTCGACAACGTATGCACCGAGCGGGAGAGGAAAGGCACCCCCCGAACCTCCGCAACGCACACTTCCGAAGATGAAACCGCACCATCCGCCACGCGCAGTGGGCGCCAATTCACTTCCAAATCGCCAGAACGACGAAGGAGAGACTCCCGTTGCACCGGGGAGAGCCCACGAAGACAGCAGCGAGACGCGTCGAGAACGACGAAATCCCTGGCGAAGTCATCGCCCAGAAGACCCAACGTAGACGAACGAATGGCATCCCATGAAAGACCTGGCCTGAGCCGGACACCCACAGCTGCGAATCGGCCCGCAGAAGCGGCCTGCACGCCCGCTACACCCCCAGCACCATGCAGCCCCGCTCCCTGCCGTGCCACCCCCACCGCCCGCGCCTCAAGCACCCTCTCCGCCCTATCCCCACCTACCACACCCCCGCCATCGAGGCCCTCAACCACCGACGCCTCGCGCGACACCGCATCCTCCTCCAAGAAGCCATGCATAGGTGCGGCCACGCAGAACGAAGCATGCCCCCCTCCTCCCACGTCGATGCTGGAGCCCCCCACAGGTGCAGGAACACCACCCGAGACCCCCCCCCCCCAGGTGCAGGAACACGACCCGACTCCCTTACAGGTGCAGGAACACCACCCGGCCTCCCCACAGGTGCGCCACCCATCTCCCCCACCGCTGCACTACCGCCACCAACAACTTGCGCAAAAGAGCGCGAATCGCGGACGCCAAACGAGCCACCACCTTGAGCACGCGAAGCTGGGAGCTGCGAGCCCACACGGAGACTGCCAAATCGATTCCTTCCGCGACCGCCCGCCGCCGAATACCAGCAAGAAGACATGCGATGACCCACACGGCCACAGAGAAAGCAGCACGGTGGTGCATGGCACGCATCCGCGATGTGGCCACGCGCGCCATAACGGAAGCACTGCCGACCTTGTTTAGCATGCGAGACCTTCCTCCAGCCACCTTCGCGAGCCTTCTGCTCGCCGGAGAGTCCACCTCCTCGCTTGTCGACCACCGCCTGAGTCCCGCGACTGCCGCCGCGTGCCTTTGGTCGCCACGAGAGTCGCTCCGTCTTTCCACTGATCCAAACACGGATCGGATGCGAAAGTTCGGGGGCATATGATATTAATTTAAGATGCAGACTCATCTTGTATATTCTTGTATCGATATGTCCTTTTTTTCTTTTATTTTTTTGTTTAATTTTTCTTAATAAATATACCGTCTCCGAGGCAAATTCACAAAAAGTTGCAAGGCCTAAAGTAGCAAGATGGGACCCTTTATTCTAACAAGACGTGGTTAAAACGCGCTATTTTACAAGAGGGAATGGATCTTTATGTAAGAATCAAGGTCCATTTCTTTCAACTTGCAACTCTCCAAGCCTCTTTGTGGACATGTTTGCTATTAGGAACAAGTACGATCCATGACAAGTTCAATCCAACTTGAAAAATGTCTTGTTTGTAGCATTACCTGCATTTTATGGAAGGCTATTACGTGAATGAACTCATGATGTTGATGTGGGAAGCTGACATCTTTTTCCCGTGCGACAAAACTTCCATTTCTGCAATGATATTGCATAAAATCATTCACTGTGCATTTGGTTGGCGGGTTAAGGCGGGTTAAACTGGTAGAAAATAACCTGTTTTTGGATTTTGGTGCTTGGATAGAGGGTTAAACTGGGGGTGGGTTAGAAGTGGGTTTGGGGTGATATGATTGTATTGAAGTTTGAAAAAGTGAATAGTTATTGTGATGTGATTGTATTGAAGTTTGGAAAAGTGAGTAGAAGTGGAGTAGTTTATAATTTTTATATGATATGATGGTATAATATATTATTTTTTGATAGGATTGATGATGTAAAATTGAATTATTTAATTTTTAAAAAAAGGAATAAAGTGGGGCCCACGGGGAGAGAGGGGGATGTGGGTTAAGGGGGGTAAACTCCCCTAACCTGCAGCCAGGTAACCCGTCATCCAAACGGTACCTATGTAATTGTGCTTTGTTGGCCTATAGGTGGTTTTTAAAATGCTGATGCTTCAGACCAAACTTTGATTTAAGATGAGAAATACATAAATGTATCAAGGAGATACAAACACCAAGTTTTTTCTTGCGGTAGCTAGCAGTAGGCGGCATTGGAATCTTGTCAGGTCTTTTATAGTGGATGAGGTTCTTGTTGAGGTGGACCTCTAGATAGGTGGTGGATCACTTTCAGAGGTTACTCTGTAGAGCAGTGCACATGAAGTGGAGATGGATGGGTAGTGGGGCATTTACCATTTCTGGGGATCAGAGCTCTGTTCTGATGCATGATTTTGAGAAGGATGGGATGAAGTCGATGGTGAGTATAGATGGGACACCTTACCCAGATGGATTCCCCCTCTCATTTTCCGGCGAGTACTGGAATGCCGTGGGAAATGACATCGTGGATTTGATGGAAGATTTGAACAGAGAAATTCTGGTTTTGGTAGAGTTAACAGATCACTTATGTTCATGCTCCCAGATAAAGAGATTTCTAAGCGGGTTGAGGATTTTCGTCCATTGCATTGTCTAATGCATTCTATCTTATTGTGGCAATGGTACTGGTTAACAGACTTATAATGGTCATGCATGTTATCATTTGATTCATTTCTTCGGTGTTGTATGCATTTACCCTGGCAATGGTATCTGGTGCTGGGGACATAGATTGTGGTAGATTGGAAATGGGGGTTGGATAGAGGATTGTTTTGGTATATTGACTTCTCCACAGCTTAGAAAAGTAGACACCAGCACTTCTTGTGGACCAAATTGGCTAGACACATGTTCCAAGATATATGGATTTCATGGATGAAGGTTATAGACCACTTCTTTTTGTGCCAAACAACATAAGTTCTTGTGATTATGGTAGATCAAGTTGTACATAATCAGATTACTTGGAGATACTTTTTTTGAGTCAAAAGGCGGAAAACGCTATGGTGTTCGCCCCAAATATATTAAAAAAATAGAGAAGAGAAACATGAAAACTTACAATAGCCAAAACTCGAGGAGTCCTAGAGTGTAAGGAGGTTACATTCTCACCATAAAAACACTGAAAATAAAAAGAAGTGTCATTTCTAGCTAACCAAATTGCCCAGATAATTGCGATTGACTAAAGGAGTTCCTCCCTAGATTGATGCTTCACCACGAATAATGAGTCCCGTAAAGTGTCCATGCTCTGAAGATTCAACCATTCACTGCCCAACTCTGTCCAGGTAGGGGACATATTCATAAAATGAAAGAAAAGATGATCCTCTGTCCCGATCTGTGTATCACAAAGGGTACATCTATTGGAGATATCTGGAAGAGTCTTGCACAACGGTCCCTCATCATAAAGCATTTTTCATGAACCAATTATATTCTACAGTTTTAGCTCCCAAATAAAGTTGCAGTCTCGCACCAAAATATCTGTTTGCGGAGGTGGTGGTCTGGTAATAGTTTGTAAGATCTTTTCACCAAGAAAGAGTTATCCAGACCCAGTGATCTCGACCATCGGTAGGTCTTTCAGTATGTTTATGGGACTCCAAAAAGAAGACGAAACTCTTCTAAGTGTTGGTCGGAAAAATCCGTCAGGAATGAGGCATCCGGTTGCCATCCGTCCAACACTCCCGAACTCTTGTTTCACGATTAGCTGTCAAGGCAAATGGGGGGATTTAGAGCAAAAAGGACCCTCGCTCGTCCAATTGTCTGTCCAAAAAGCAAAAGACCTACCATCACCAAGCACCAGAGGAAAGAGTTCTTGGAATCTAGGCATCACCGACTTGATACCTTTCCAGAAAGCTGAGGGATGGAAATTCGGTTGCTGAGGCAAGGTGCCCGGGGATTCGATGCTATAAATTCTCGGATTAGTCTGCAACACAAGTCATCACTTTTGTCCCAAATCCTACTGACCCATTTAAGGAGCTCCATTCATAGACTCCAAGCAATTGATTCCGAGGCCCCCATCAACCTTTGGCAATGTAACAATCTCCCAATCTACTAGGTGTATACTAGACCCCTCCTGGCTTGATTTGCCCCAAAGAAATCTTCGCATGATCAACTCCAACCGCTGCTTGACACTGATGGGTCGAAGACATGATGACATGAAAAAAACTAGAATAGCTGAGAGAACTTCCCTAACAAGCACCAAACGACCTCCATGGGTCAAGATTACATCCTTCCAACTTGAGAGCTTTCTCTCCATTTTTTCAATGATAGGCAACCAATATGAAGTCTTAAGTCTTCCTAATAATAGGCCTTAACAAGTACCAAACGATCTTAGTTTTATTTGATCTAAGTCTGAGATCGACCCAATATAGATCTGAATAGAGGCAAAGAATCCTGTAGCCGACCCTACTTAATGTGGGAAATACGTTGTTGTTGTTGTTGAGGTAACCAATCCGAAGTCTTCAGTCTACTATTGTCAAGGGGAGATCTAAGAAGCGGATCAGTAGAGAGCTATGCTCAATATCCAACTCCTCACAACAAGCCTGGACATTTAACTTAGACAAACCAAATGGGATAGCCGTAGATTTGCTATTGCTAAGAACTAGTCCCGATAGTTCCCCATAAATTTCCAAAGTCATAGCCATGCCCTTTGCCTCCTTACCTCCTTCAATAAAAAAATGGTGTCATCAGTATACTGCAACAAGGGGACAGAGATGTCATCAACGGTGTAATTGGCAGTAAGGTTGTTTCATAGCACCTGATCCACCATACATGCCAAGACATTAGTAGCGATCACAAAAAGCAAAGGGGCAAGAGGGCACCCCAGTCTCACTCCTCTTTGTGTCTAGAAAAACCCACCCTCACGTTTTCCGTTAACCAGAACAAAAAAGGATGCTGTGGTGACACATCGTTTCATCCACATAATCTAAATGCCGAGAAAACCTCGTCTAGTCATTGCCATCCAGAGAAAATGCCAATCAACCTTGTTGTATGCCTTAGAAAAATCCACCTTCCAAAGAATACCCTTCGATTGAGTATGATCTCAATAGCCATGACCAAGCTGTTTGTAATCTACCTCAGAATAAAAGCTGACTGGAGCGACGGTATGATGGGATCCAGAACCCTGTTAAACCTAATTGCTAGGACCTTTGCTACAATCAATTAGATGGCATTGGAAAGAGCAATCGACCGAAATCCTCCACTTGCTCGGTATCTCCTTTTTAGGCTGTAAAAATAGGAGAGCCTTGTTAAGTCTGTCGAAGCCTGCATTTTCCCTAGCAAACTCCTCCACAACAACTACAACTTCCCTTCTAGCCAGTCCCTGAAACCCACGAAAGAAAAAGACAAGGAACCCATATGGACTAGGTGCCCCATCAACACTCAGATTCGAAACCGCAGTTTTCACTTCTTTCATCGTAAAAGTTTGTATCAGATGATTAGCATGTTGTTCGGAAAGTTGAGAGGCCCCACTTCCGTACCATCTCCATTGCCTACTCTCATTTCTCCTTGAGAAACTATTTAAGTGATCAACAATAGCCCACCCCAGTTCACGATTACCCTCTACACTCCTTCCATTCACCACCACAGAGTGAATAACCATGGATACTTGCTAGGCAACATTTCCATCCCCATTCCTCAGTATTCAGATGATACTATTTTCTTCATTGAAGTGGGTGGGGAGGAGGCAAAATGGTTTTATGTATTACTATATATTTTTTGATGAGCTCTCTGGGCTAGTGATCACTAGGAACAAATCTGCTTTGTCCTGTTTGGCTTTTCTGAGGAGGAGATTGCTGATTGTGGAGCAGTTTTGGGTATTATCATGGTTTACCAACGATTCGATACTTGGGATTGTCACTTTCTAGTGGTTTGATCCATATGGCAGATTGGCTGCTTGACGTAGAGAAGTTGGAACAAAAGATGTTTGGGTGGAACACTTCATACCTCTTTAAGTGAGCCTTCTGATGCTTGTTAGAGCGATTGTTGTTGATATTCGTATCTTCTTTGTATCATATATGTTGTTACCTACTGGGATTTGTCATCTGTTGGAGACGATCATGCGAAGGTTTTGTGGAATACTTCCAACCGGGGGAGTCTTCGATGGATTAGGATGTGACACATGCCCGGGATTCGGGTTACCAATTTACACATCATTCACAATATTATATTCGATATCGATGGTATTAGTCACCTGAAAGTGAGGGAAAATTTTTCGTTTTTCGAAATGACATTCACAATTAAGGTAAACAACCACAGAACTAATAACAAGTGTGTCACCAATTCACATTGTATTAATTTTCATATACAATTGCATGTAACAGAAGAAATTGCATTTTGTACATGTATCTCAAAATATAAAGAAAGAAAAGAATTTTCATCATCTTGTACAAAAGCTATAATTGTGTACAATAACAGAAGCTGCAGAAGCTCAACGTCCAACTGTCAATCTACTGCGATGTAGGCGCCTTGCCTGTCATACATGATAGGAACAAGAGAATTGTCTACAAATATTGGTACAATCAGAATTTATTGAAAATCAAAACATGTATTTCAGTGGTTTCAAAAGAAAGCAAGTAGATAGGTGTTGATATTTAAATTTAACTAGCTACTTGCGTGGAAATTTGCTTTCAAGTTATTTTGTATGTGAACCCCTGATCACCCATCACCCAATAACTTTCCATTCATATATTAATTAATAATCCATATGTAAGGTTATTAACTTTTTATCGCTTATAGATCATGTTGATGGATCTTGGTATTAAGAATGATGTCTATGTCAAATTTTCAAGCTTAGTGGATAGTTTGTGATTTTGGTCTGAGTGTGACCTCACACTATGACTCTAAGGCGTGAAGAATATCGTAGGGTTGGGGTGCCTCCGTAGGCATGCGGTGGAGTATAATGCATCCTAACTAAGTTCCCAACACGTCCACTAGCTTCTCCTAATATCTAAAATAATGGTTCTGAATTCTGATTAAATGTCGATGATTGATGATTTCTATCTCATGTTTGATGATGATGGACTGGCGGAATAGTAAACAATCTTAAGAACAGTGTCAACTTAACTATAACTAAACTCAACTGTAGCCAACTCTAAACAATAACCAAGCTCAACTCCAACTAATCACTACATTTTCCTCGCCAAACCTATTGGCGGAACAGTAAACAAAACTCAAGCGGTGAGGAAGTCTCCTAAGAGACTCTTCTGTCTCGCACTCTAAGTCGAAGTGCGATCCAGTAGAGGGTCAGGCCTACTCCAAAACTATGCCCCTGAGACGGGTGGGAGAAACTCTCCGGAAGAGTCACTCCAAAAACCAGCTCGACCGATACGGACACAAAGAGCTCGAAAAACAAAATCAAGGGTCATCCAGCCTAGGCACCCTACTAAAATGGCATCAACGGAACTGGTCAAAAACCTGGATCCCAACGAAGCGTAAAAACACTGCGAGCTCTCGTAAAAATCGTACAAAGGACTGGAATCCTAGACCCGTGCTCTAGGCGACCGTTGCCCTAACTGGGCTTCCTATCCCTCGCCCAGCTGAGGGTCACCTCACCCTTGCACAATCAGGTGTAATAGTCACCGTGACCGACACTATTAATTGATATCACTGATTCACTATTAATTTCAGTTATTTGTCTACTCGATCCTTTCTCAATCTCTTCTATTATTGACTTACAAATCTAGGTCTTTTGATCGACGATCTTATTAATAGTGATTAATAGATAGTAGAGTATACTTAAAGGATCAATTCACGAAGATTATCAGTCCTTGATCATAGGTTATCATTTCTGCAGTCATGAGATTAGAAGCTGCTTGTTGAATCTGGATCTAAGTTTAAATTAATGTAAAATTCCCTAATTCTCTTATTTTTATCAGGTGATTGGGATTTACTAATTAGATCGATTTATGTTTAATTCGATGCAAATTTCCCCAATGTTTCATCTTTAACACATGAGTTTGGAGTTAATCATTTGCATGCATTTTAGACACAACGTATACAAAGATCCAATTTTTTTAGATTAAAATTTGAGAATCATGAATTCAATCTCTTTCAAATATATATATGTATATGTATATGTATATATATCTAGTTCAGATTTGTGGACTAAGATTTTAATTAAGAAAAACTCTTAAATTTCTTTTAGAATAGTGCCGTTCAGATCTTAGTATAGTAACAGATTTTAATTTCATCTCTTGCATATTTATATCATATAAATGACTAGTACAAAATCTTAAATTTAAAATAAAATTTAAGAACAAGAACTCAATTTCTTCAAATTATCATTTAAGAGTAGTATATGAATTCAATTTATTTATTTAATTACTCACATTACAGTAGTGATTTAAAACTAAATATATAATTTCCTAATCTGTGACATCCGGATCTGAATAAATCGAATCTGATCCGATTAAGAGTTCGAAAGTTCATTTAACATTCAATTAATATTGAATAACTTCAGTTCGATCTGTAGATCGCAGATCGAATCTCGTTCGGATGCAATGGACCAAAAGTCGATCGTATCGTAATGCGTGCCATCAGAAAAGCCGCGACGAAAAAAATCCGAACCACAAAACAAACCGAGACTATCAGTAAATTCATCTTGACGAAATAAGACCAATGAAATCAACTGTTCGTCGATCGGATGTTAGTTGATAATTCAAAATTGCAAAATTTGATCAAAAATCAAGACTGTATTTCGTTAATTTCTTTATCCATCTTGGATCAGAAAAGTGTGAAATTTATATCCTTTGATCATCATACATGGATGGTCGAAACGAGATATTGTACCTCTCAATCGGAAATTCGAGGTGCAAATACGAATGACTTTGATATTCAAATAAGGGAGAGAGATTGGTTTAAAATAAAATTTAAGAACATGAACTCAATTTCTTTTGATTAATAAGTGAACAATAACAAAATCTAATTTGGGTTTTCAATGGCAGAGAATTAGTTCATTTCATTAGTAATAATTTAAAACCAAATAATCCCCTATTTTTCCTTTCTATCTCAGTAGATAGTGAGAATATTTGATTTTAAAACATGTTTAATTTCATAATCCAGTAATTTTTTTAAACATCAATCTTATGCTCAAATCCACAAATATTCTCCATTTTCAGTGCCAAACTCAGCTGCAGAAAACAGGTAATTTGAACCTCAAGTTTTCAACCAAATAATTAATCAAACAGTAGCAAAGCATGCATATAAAACCCCCAAATTTCTCCAGTTTTTAAGACATGAATAATAGCTTATATGGTCTGAAGTTAGGTCTATTAGCATGCAATTTACCCCCAAATTTTCCATCCTTAAACATGAGATCCACAGGTATTTAATGATCTAGAAATTTGTGAAAACAGTGGCAACTTAGGAGATTTGAATTGAGTTTTTAGGAGACATGGATGGTAGCAAGAAGAGGGATAGATTGTACCCTTGGATCCTCCAAAAATTGAAAGATCAAATGGCATGCAATTGGCTGAAATGGAGGCTCTAGTAGCTTCAAGGAAGCTCCAGTAGCAGCAGTTGTTTGCTGCAGCTCCAGTAGCTGACCAGCTGCACTTGGAAGCAACCCCTTCGACAGCTTGATCAGAAGAAATGGCAACATCAGCTGCTGCTGTAGAAGCAGCTGCCTCGGGCAGCAGATCAACAGCAACACAACTGCTAGGGAGCAGCTCCAGCAGCAGCAGCTGTGGCTGAGCTCCTACTGCACTTTGGCTGCAAATGGGGATGGCTGGAGGCTTCCTTCGGCTGGAGAAAAAGGGCTAAAAGAGAGGGTGTTGGAGTATTTGGTTGTGCGCCATGAGTTGTAGGAGGGTAAATGGATCTCTCAGGGATCCATTTACCCCATCCATGAGTTTAGTCCCACATCTACCAATGGTGGGATTTGGAGGCTTTGTAGAGGCTATATAAGGAGCCCCAGGCCTCCTGTATCCATTGAGAAAAAGTAATGCATACATCAGCCCTCTGAGGCATTCTCTCGTGGTTTCATCCCGCTCCTTAGGGAGTAGGGTTCCACGTAAATCTTGGTCTTCCATGTTTAAATATTTTTTTGTTCATGCTTTGTTTATCATTATCGCTTCCGCTTCCTATTTTCTAACATGGTATCAGAGCGGGTTCGATTCTCGAGGAATCATGTTTTATTTATTTTGTCGAGATTCGATTATTTAGTTCTTCAATTGTTTGATTAAAGTTGGAGTACTATTCAAGTCATCAAGTTCCAGATATCGCGTCATTCTTTCAAGTTGCAGAGTTTATTCATGGTTTCAGAATGAAACCCCAATATCTGCCGCATCTCCAGTCTCCCCGCTGCGACCCCTTTGCATCTAGGCGGTGATCTGGATCTCCGCAACCAACCAAATGCGCTGCTCCAAATTCCTTGCAGGGGCGGCGGCGACCTCTTCCAATGAAGATGGCTCCTAGTCGAAACATTCCCAGTCGAGCCCTGTCTTCATGGCTCCAGGCGGCATCCCCGAGTCCAGACACTCTGTGCGGCAAGCCCTATCCCAAGCCACCGACCTCCATGCGCGCTGCCCCCCCCCCCCCCCCCCAAACCCCCTCCTTCGTGGAGGTACCTCCAGCGGGCTTCCCCTTCGGTCCAGGCGCAAGGCGCCAGCAGCATACTCCCCCTTCGGCGCTCGCAAATAAGTCTCCAGGCACGCAGGCGTTCCAGGAGAGTGGAAGCCCGATCCCCAGCCCTAGCCCTCACGCGCCTTCATCCCATCGGCGGCGATGCACACCTCTCGCGCCCTCCTCTCCAGATCACCTGGCAACAACAATGCAATCTCTAGATCGCCTCTGTGATTCCCCACGACGGCGGCGATCTCAGTTGCTCTCCCTGCAGCGAGGCATCTGACGATCCTCCCACGCACGTCTCCTGATCAAGCTACAACGATGCCTCCCTCCTCTATCGGTGGCCCTCACGCTTCTCCTCTCCCCAGCACGCTGGTGGCGCGCTGCAAAAGCAAAAGCCCGTCGAGGGCTGCCCTAGGTTTGCGGCTGGTTCACGAAAGGGGTTTTCTTGTTTGGGAACCCTAAATAGGGTAGCGGGCCCGAAGGCGTTTAAAAAAATGGGCAGAAGCTTTGGGCCTGCATAGTCGAGAGCAGTAAAAAAAGAGGGGAGAAGTTGAGTAAAAAAAATCAGGCTGCTTATTTGAAAGCCCCAAGTGGGCCGTATCTTTTGTCAAAAAAAAGAAAAAAAGGAAAAGAAAAGAAAGGGAGGGGGGCGTACAAAAAACCCGTACATTAAAAAAAAGAAAGGTTGAGAAAAAAAGGGATTGGCCTATTTGCAAAAAAAAAGAAAAAAAGAAAAAATGTTTTTGATTGGGAAAAACCAGAAAAAATGTGAAACGGCGTATTGATGTTTTAATTCTCCCCAGGTTTCTTTTCACATCCATTTTATTGTCTTCTCCCAACTTAGTCGATGTTCATTTTCCGACAAGTATGGGAGAAAGGGTGAGTATATGTGGAGTCTACTAACGATAGATGGTTCTTCCAGGACCTTTTCTACTCTAAAGTGCATACGCGTAATCAAGGTTTTAAAAAACGTGAGGCGGATCGAGGCGGTTTTCCGTTATTGAGGCGAGGCGTAAGCCTCGATTTATAGAGAAAATACATGTCAAAATTATTATTAAGCATAATTATAATATCATAAAATCGTAAACTTCAAATATTGATAAAATATATGATCATAAATCCTAAATTTGTGATCAGGCCTCCCTTTCTGACCAGAGGTTCGACGATTTCTTGGCGTTGCTGGAGTCCTTACGGGAGGTGGGGCCGCCTGGTGGGAGCAGGGATCACTGGAGTTGGAAAGAGGGTTCCTTCTCGGTCAGGGGGGCCTATGGCGTCATTTCTAGACCTCCCTCGGCTGGCTCCGACGTGCTTTTCATAGATTGTTCTCTTATCTGGGCGTTAAGGCTCCCTGAGCGAATTGGATTTTACCTTTGACTGCTCAGGCGAAAGAGGCTGATGACGAGGGATAGGTGCGTGAGACTTCTTGGGGTTCATTCTGACAGGTGCTTAATCTGTAGTGCGGCGATCGAATTGGTGGAGCATCTTTTTTTCTCATGCCCCTTGGTATCGCAATTGTGGCAGGAGATGGGCCCGGATTGTTGTAGCAGCGATGACTTCCAATCTTTTTGGGAATCGGTCCACGCAGATTCGCACAGGCCTCGGAGGGAGCGGATATACCCCATGGCCATTCTCTGGGCGGTTTGGAGGGGAAGAAATGACCTTCTGTTTTCGGGTCAACGTTTTTACAAGGAAAATGTGTGTGTGTTGGTTAATCGCTTGCTGGACGAGTGGAATATGTAATGGGTAGGGCGCTGTTGTTTTGGTTCGTTAACTCTTTGTTTCTCTTTTGCCTTAATTAATAAAACTTGGGACGGACACCACTGAGTGTTTCCCCCTACCTTTTAGATTTAAAAAAAATCCTAAATTTGAATATTTTAAATTTAATAGATGTACAAAGAATACCATATTAACCATATATGTTAGTTTTAATTTGTGATTAAGTAATATTAATATTGTAAATATGTGAATTTCTAATATTCTTACAAAAATATACAGTTTCTTAAACATATATGTTGGGAAAAAACGAATTACTTATTCTATTCCATAAGCCCTAGGCTCTCTTATATAGGAGAGAAGCCTATGGGTAAATTACATAAAGAAGACAACTGAAAAAAATAAAATAATGAAAGGGTACAGGTACTCTATATGCGTCATATGCGTCAACACTCCCCCTCAAGATGGAGCATAGATATCAATCATGCTCAGCTTGGACGCACACTTCTGGAATGGGCCTCGAAGTAACGCCTTGGTGAATATATCAGCAGTCTGATTCTCTGATGTGACGTGAGATGTAGCAATGAACCCTTTCTGAATCATGTCACGTATGTAGTGACAATCAACCTCAATATGCTTGGTCCTCTCATGAAAGGCTGGGTTGTTTGCAATGAACAAGGCGGCCTGATTGTCACATTCCAACATCATAGGAAGCGGTATATCAAGACATAGATCTGTAAGTAAAGATTTCACCCACATCATTTCTGTGTTAGCCTGGGCCATAGCCCTGTATTCGGATTCAGCACTGGATCTAGCTACTACTGTCTGTTTCTTGCTCCTCCATGAGACTAGGGCATCTCCAACATAGACTGCAAATCCTGAGGTGGACTTCCTGTCCTTGGGGCATCCTGCATAGTCTGCATCAGCACATGCTGTGATAGAGATCTCCTTTCCCTTCTTAAATAGCAAGCCTGCACCTGGAGATGATTTTAGATATCTCAGAATCATGTGTATTGCATCCATATGGGCCTGACGTGGTTGCTCCATGAACTGACTCACACGACTCACTGCAAATGATATATCAGGTCTAGTGATCGTGACATACAGTAATTTGCCTACCAGTTCTCTGTACCTTCTCTTGTCCACCTCTTCTGTGTCATCATCATAGAGCTTCATGCTGGGATCCATTGGTGTCGTAGCAGGTCGACACCCTAGCATACCTGTCTCACTCAATAGATCTGTAACATATTTCCGCCGCGACATTACTAATCCATATAGATTTCTAGCAAACTCCAGCCCCAGAAAATATCTAAGGACTCCCAAGTCCTTGGTGACAAATTCGGTTCCCAGCCTCTCTTTTGCCTGCTTAATGCCCTGCTCATCATCTCCTGTAATCAAGATATCATCAACATAAACCATGATTACAATGATACCTCTAGCCGTCTTCTGTACAAACAAGGAATGATCAGCGTTGGAGCGTTTATATCCTTCCTTCTCAAAAAGATCTGAAAGCTTCTGAAACCATGCTCTGGGGCTCTGCTTAAGGCCATAGATGGCCTTATGTAACCTGCATACCTCGGAACACTCCCCCTCAACAGCAAAACCAAGTGGCTGTTGCATATAGACTTCCTCTTGCAAGTCGCCATATAGGAATGCATTCTTCACGTCCAGCTGATAAAGCGGCCAGTCTCTAGCAACTGCAACTGATAACAGGATCCGCAGAGTGGAATGACGCGCCACAGGCGAGAATGTGTCAAGGTAATCTACCCTGTATGTCTGTGTGAAGCCACGTGCAACAAGGCGTGCCTTGTACCTGTCAATGGAGCCATCTGCATTGTGATTCACTGTAAACACCCATTTGCAGCTCACCGGGCTGACATCTGGAGGTATAGGAACCAAGCTCCAAGTTCCTCTGGACTGAAGTGCCGCCATTTCTTCTTCCATTGCTAGCCGCCATCTAGCATCCTGCAGAGCATCATGATGATTCTGTGGAATATCTGTAGCTGAAAGTGCCAAAGCAAACATCCTGAAGTCTCCAGATAGCCTCTCAAAGGACACGACTGCTGATAATGGATATTTGGCACAGCTTCTCTTCGGCTTCCGTAGAGCAATTGGAACATCCAATTCATCTGTATTCTCATCAGGCTCCTGCAACGCATCCTGCTCAGAAATGTCGTCAGATCCATCAACATTAATATTTTCATTACATACCATAGGCGGGCTAGTTGACGGGTCAGGACCATGAGCTGGAGGAGGCCGCCGGGTGTAATGGAATGGTAGTGGTGAGACAAGCGGTGGCGGTGGCGGCGGTGGAGGTGGCGGTGGTGGTGGTGTGGGTATCTGAGGTGGTGGTGTCATGTATATGGCATCAGGGGGTATAGATGGTAGCTGCTTGTCTCCTGATGCTGAAAAATACATAACAGTTTCAAAAAATGTAACATCTGCACTGATCATATACCGCCGACGCACAGGATCAAAACACTTGTACCCCTTTTGAGTTCTGGAGTACCCAACAAAGACACACTTGACAGCCCTAGGAGAGAGCTTGTCAGTACCATGCGACAACTGATGGACGAATGCAACCGACCCAAACACACGAGGAGTAAGATTGAACAGATCCTTGTCAGGATGAATAAGTGAAAACGGAAGCTGTTCATTCAAGACAGACGAAGGCATACGGTTGATTAGGTAACATGCAGTAAGAACTGCATCACCCCAGTAAGAGTAGGGAACATGACTCTGTATAAGAAGTGATCTTGTGACATCAAGAAGGTGACAGTGTTTTCTTTCAGCAATTCCATTCTGTTGAGATGTATGAGCACAAGATGTTTGGTGAATAATTCCTTTTGAGGAGTAGTAATTGGCCAGAAGATTGGTGCACAACTCTAAAGCATTATCACTTCTCACAAGCTTGACAGATGTGGAGAAAACATTTTGTATTTCATTCAGAAAATAGATAATAATATTTCCTGCTTCAGATTTATTTTTCATCAGAAACACCCATGACACTCTAGAGAAATCATCCACAAATACAATATAAAACATGTGTCCCTGATGATCGGGAACACGACTCGGACCCCAGACATCGATATGAAACAACTCAAACTTGGAGTTACTACTCTGACCTGGACGACTGGGAAAGGACGATGATGCTTTCCCAACTGACACGCCTCACACTGAATAGGTGTGTGTGAGAGACCATAGGGTAGAACACGACGCAACTTCTGAAGCGATAAATGACCAAAACGCAGATGCCATAATAAGGTTGATACTTGTCCAGAAGAAGATGATGAGGTTCCAGCAAAAGGAGTCTGGTTCAGTCGGTAGAGGCCTCCTTGCTCATAGCCACGACCAATCACGTTGCCCGTATGGATGTCCTGAAAAATCAAAGAAGATGGATCAAAAATCGCCCGACAATGTAGATCCTTCGTAATCTGACTAATTGACAACAAGTTCATTGAAAAATCTGGTGCATGTAGCACATTCTTGAGCTGCATAGAAGATGTCAATCTAACCTCCCCCTGGCCAGTAATGGGGGAATGAGTGCCATTGGCAATCACCACTGTCCGACCTGGAGGGATCTGAGTGTATCCTGAAAGCAAACTCTGGTCGCCACACAGGTGATGTGTAGCGCCCGAGTCCATAATCCATGGTAAAGTATCTGATTTACTACTGTTCAGTGCAAGTATACTACCTGAAGTACTGGTAGAGGCAGAGGCAGAAGCAGCGGCATCAGAATGACTCTTTGTAGTCGGTGCTGATCCAGATGGTGGAATAATGCCCCTCAGACGGGCAACAAGATCGTCGAACCGTTGATCCAAAGTAGCCGCAGATGGGGGCTCTATCTGCTCAGCAGCTCTCACGGATGCAAGAAATCCATGCTTTGAATAGCATGTATCTTCATTGTGTCCGACTCGGTGACAATATGTGCATGTCGGCCTAGTGCGGCCACCCCTTCCATGGGGTCCACGTCCACGGCCCTGGTGATGAAATCCGCGACCTCTGTTTGCTGCCATAGCTGAAGAATTCTGACTCGCAGCTGTTGAAGGGACTGTAATCCGACTCAGTCTATGGAATGCTTCCTCCATGGGAGGAATAGTAGAGTCGGCCAAAATCTGTGATCGTGCCGCCTCGTACTCAGGATCAAGTGCAGCTAGAAACACGCCCACCATAGTTGCGTTCCTAAATGTCTTCTGCTGTTCTGGCGTGGCTGTCAGGGGCATGAAGCTATAGAGCTTCTCGAACATCCCTCTCAGTGATGTATAGAGAGAATGTAGGGGGCGACCATTCTGCTTGATGGTGAAGATATCATGCTGGAGTTGCAGAATCTTTGTCTCGTTCTTTGCCTGGGAATATGTGGCTGCCAGAATGTCCCACATATCCTTCGCTGTGGGTTGATGGAGGATGTCATTGGCAATCTCAATTGCCAACGTGCCAGATAGCCAAACTTTGGCGTATGCGTCATCAGCCTCCCAGGAGGCATTGGTTCCAATCTTCTCAGCAGGCTCTGGTTCGGTAAGAATGTGCTTCTTACCCGTAGACTTCATCATGCTCATGAACTGCATTGCCCACAGTTCATAGTTGGTACCATCCATCTTCACAATAGGCGCTGGACCACGGAATGCGCCAATAGATGGGATATCTGCCCTGCTCTCTGACATACTGGATACTGAAGACTGGAACGTCTGACAAAATATGTGATTTGTCTACAATGACATGGATGGGATTCGTTGCATGTGTAGACCTCAAGCAACTAATCCCATGTAGATCAAGATGTGTGTGTGCTAGGGCTTAGGGCTTAGCACACGTACACGCGTGCAGGAGGCACGCGCGCACGCAACTGGAGATGCACAGGGCTGGCTTGCGCACTGGCGTAGGAAGATTCACAGGCTCCGCTAGGTGCTGTGGCGCGCGGTCGCGCAGAGGAACAGCACCGGCAGGAAGGCTACCGCGTGCAGGCGCACAACGCTATCGCCCAGTAGCGCACAGCGCACAGCAAGCAGAGGCGCGCAACGATCGCGCAGAGGGATTGCGCACAGCGCACCGGTGCTCCAGCAAGCACGGGCACACTCTCGCGCACAGCGCGCAGAGGAGGAAGAGCAGCGGCGCTGGAGAGAGGCGATCCCCTTCGGTGCCGATGAGATGGAGAGAGAGAAGAAGAAGAAGAGGCCGGCGGGTGGGGTGGGCTAGGGTTAGGGTTTCGAGAACTCCGGTCTAGGACCGTCGCTCTGATACCATGTTGGGAAAAAACGAATGACTTATTCTATTCCATAAGCCCTAGGCTCTCTTATATAGGAGAGAAGCCTATGGGTAAATTACATAAAGAAGACAACTGAAAAAAATAAAATAATGAAAGGGTACAGGTACTCTATATGCGTCATATGCGTCAACAATATATTATACTCATTGTAGCGATACAAGCAATCGAATATCAATTGTTGACATAAAATTTGTTCATACTAATTAGAAACAATCATTGTACACTTGCATGATTTCTTTGATGCAATATTGATTGTAATATAAATGTATAATTGTATAGTTATGAAATGTTATGTTTTGGGAATAACATATTAAGATACTATAACACAATATTGCGATTGTGACTTGTATGTTTATAACTAAAATATGCTTTATAACTTTAATATTATTATAAAAGTGCAACTTTATATAGTTTTATTTATTTATTTACCTAAGAAAATGCACAATAGACCGAGGCGGCACCTCGGGACCGCCTCGACCTCCTCGATACCGCCTCGGATCTCTGAGGCTTACGCCTCAGATATCCAGAAATGAGGCTATAGCCTCGAGGCAGTTTTCTTGGAAAATCGCCTCGAGGCTTACACCTTGGCGCCTCGAGGCGCGTTTTTTAAAACCATGCGCGTAATAAATCCTCAAGTGTCTGAATGGTGCGTTCACTCTGTCCGTCAGTCTGCGGATGGTATACGGAACTCATCTTCAACTCTGTTTGTAGTCCTGACATGAATTGATGCCAGCAGTGCGATGTAAACCTCGAGTCTCTGTCAGACACCACCTCACGTGGTATACCATGAAGCATGATAATGTTGTTTTGCACATATAACCTGGCCAATCTAGATGGAGTGTAGGTTATGTTGACAGCTATGAAATGGGCTGACTTGGTTAACCTGTCAACAATGACTCAAATAGCATCATGGCCACTTGGTATCCTCGACAATCCAGTGATGAAATCCATAGAGATACTCTCCCACTTTCACTCGAGAATGTAATAACTCTGACGGTCTCCTATGCTTAGCCTTGACCATCTGACATGTCAAGTATCTGCTAATATGATGTGCCACATCGCGCTTCATCCCGTCCCAATAAAAATGTCGACGCAGATCACGGTACATCTTCATGCTGCCAGGATGAATAGATAACCGTGAACTGTGTGCCTCATCAAGAATATCTTTGCGTAACTGCTCATCATTGGGCACAACGACCCGACCAACCTTCCACAAAATAGACTCTGTCACTACAAAATCATCACATTCGTCCTTAATGGCATACATATATCTGTCTCGAATCCAAGGATCTGACTTCTGGCCTTCTGTTATGCGATCCCAAAGACTGCTGAATCGTGGAGGTACGGCAATAGGTATGGATGTACTCTCCTGAGGATGCCAATCAGTCATAGTTGCGAGCATATCCCATGTGTAAAGCCAGTTTGTCGTACCCTCTACACGGCTCTCCTGCTAAGCGCATCAGCCACCACGTTTCCCTTATCAGGGTGATAAGAGATCGTGCAGTCATATTCCTTCAGTAGCTAAAGCCACCTACGCTATCTCATGTTCAACTCCTTATCTACTCCTTCTGATCGATGATGTATTTAAGACTCTTGTGTTATGCGAAAATCTCGAAATTCACCTCATAGAGATAGTGACGCAAGATCTTCAAGGCAAAAACAACTGCCGCCAACTCCAAGTCATGGGTGGGGTAATTCCGCTCATGCAGCCTCAACTGACGTGATGCATATGCACACGTGTGACCTCATGGCATCAGTACTGCTCCTAGACCTTCTCATGATGCATCTGTATAGATTGCATAGTCCTGAGTGCCTGAAGAAAGTGTAAGAATGTGTGCAGTAGCCAATCTTTCCTTTAATGTCTTGAAGGTCTGCTCACATGAATCATCCCAAATGAAAGGAACTCCCTTCTGTGTCAATCGTGTCAAGGGAAAAATAACGCGTGAAAACCCGCTGACAAAGCATTTGTAATAGCACGTTAATCCAAGGAAGTTCCGCATTTGAGTGACTGTCTTGAGCTGCTCCCAAGACATGACCACCTGAATCTTCGCAGGATCAATTGCGATACCTGCTCCAGAAATGACATGCCTAAGAAATGAGACCTGGGATAACCAGAACTCGCACTTGCTCAGCCTGACATACAACTTGTGCTCTCGCAATGTGTCCAAGACAATCTTCAGATCATTCGTGTGTTCCCATTCATTCCGAGAATAAATCAACACATCATCAATTAATACCACCACAAACATGTCCAAGTATGGACGGAAGATCATGTTCATCTTGTCCATGAATGCTGCAAGGGCATTGATGAGCCCGAACGACATCACCACAAACTCGTAGTGTCCATATCGAGTCCTGAAAGCTGTCTTCGGATTATCTCACTCGAATCCTCAACTGATGATAGTCAGATTGAAGACCGATCTTTGAAAATATCGAATATCCATATAGCTAATCAAGTAAACCATCAATGCGTGACAATGGATAATGGTTCCTCGCCATTCTCTTGTTCAACTGCCTGTAATCAATGCACGATCTCATCGATTCATCCTTCTTGGCAAAAAGAATGGGAGCATCCCAATGTGAAGTGCTTGGCCTCACGAAAAATCGAGTAATTTCTGCAACTGTACCTTCAGCTCTCTCAACTCGGCTGGTGCCATGCGATATGGAGCCATTGAGATCGGATGTGTATCAGGTAATAATGTGATCTCGAACTCAATCTCTCTCTCTCTCTCAGGAAGTAACCCTGGTAACTCATCAGGAAATACATACGAGTAGTCTGATGCTAATCTGATGTCCTGTGTCATTGGTTCAAGATCGGATATCTCTCGAACAAATGCTAAATATAAATCACATCCCTGATCAACAAGTCTCTTAGCTCTCAACACTGAGATATACTCCATTTTGGAGTCATGTAACGTACCCTCAAGGGTAAACTCAGGTAGATCTGGAATTCTAAAGACAACCGTCTTCCTAAAGAAATCAACTAATGCATGATGAGCTGACAACCAATCCATGCCTAAAATTAAATCAAACTCATCAAGTTGTAGTAGCAGACAGTCTGCTATCATCTCGTGACCACCAATCAGTACTGGTAAGTTGCCGACTATCAATGAAACGACGAACAACTGGACACCTAGCCTATAGATGTGGTAAGGAGGATATAGGGCCTCTGCAGCTCTACCTAATGAAGCTAGTAATCTCAAAGCAGTGAAGGAATGGGTAGCTCCATAATCAAACAAAACATTGAAAGGTCGGCCCAAGGTCGAGACCATACCTTTCACCACAGTAGCTGATGGTCGTGCTTGCTCCTCGGTCACTGCCTGTAAGTGATTCTGTCTAGCTGGTACGATGCTCAAATCGACCACACTCTGTGTCTGTCTGCGGCCTCCTGAAGTTGGAGTTCCTGACACGAAAACTCCCAGTACGTTGTGCCTGCGACTGTAAAGGCTGTGGCTGCGGTCAAGGTTCACCAGAAGCCTGGGGGCACTGAGATCGGTAATAACCCAATAGTTTCACAAGTAGCATCGTACAAATGGGTTAGGCATGGTAGTCGTGTCTGTACTCCGAGTCGGTCATGCTAGGGGTTTCTCTGCTCTCTGCGACCCAAATGGTCGAGCTGAACTGGTGCCACGTCCAGCAAGTGCTCCTCCTAAAGTAGTCGCTGGAGATGAGCGAGCACCGCCTGAAAATGCCGAACCTGAAGGACGAAACCGCGTGGCTGACCTTCTGCTATTGAAACTGTCGTCTAATCAGTCCAAATGATCGCTGTGGAGTAGGTGCCACCCCAGACGAACTCCCAAAGCGTCTCTCTTTGATGTCCTCAAACTTCTTCGTTGCATTAGTATCCTCGGAGATGGAAGTGATACGTAGTCCGTCCAACTTCTCCCGTACCTCTTCCCTTATACCTATGATGAACTTCTCTAGATTCTCATCTGGAAAAGCAGCGGCTGCTGGTTTGTGTCGTGATAGCTCAGTATAGTGAATAAAGTACTGTCTGGTTGTCATTCGCCTCTGATGAAACTCTGCGAATAGTTGGCGCTGGGACTCCTTCCACTTCCCAGAAAAGAAGTGGGATCTGAATCTCGTATCGAAATCGTCCTATGTGGGCTCACGTCCTAACTCGGAAACTGTCGCCTCCCACCATCTCTCGATAAATACTGTCAATGAATACTCCATAAAAGATAACCACGAGTCTCGTGGTGCGCGAATCATCCGAAGTACCTTCATCACCCTCTTCAGCCACTGCTCGACCTCATCTGATGTCTCGGTGCCCTCGAACATGGGCACATTAACTCGCTGATAGGAGGTGAAAATCGACTGATGCCTATGAATAGTGGAGTGCTTGCGTGTATCCTCATCTGCAAAGAGTACATTGTCCTGCTCCCTACCATAATCTCCATCCTCGGCTCTATGTACTGGTATCTCCTCACGTGGATCATCAAACTGAGGCTACTGAATCTTTACTGACTGGGGCTGGTCCTGTCGTGTTCCATCATGAGATGGATGGTAAGTAAAATCAGAGAGCTCCTCGAATCTCATCTCTATGTCAGTCAGTCGGTTCGCAATCGATGTCTGCCGAGCCAAAATATGGTCTTGCTGACTTCGCATGGTAGTCTGCTGTTGTTAAAGATCGGTGAGAGTGGTCAGTATACGCTCTATGCGATCAACCATCTCCTGGTTAGCTCTAGACGCCATGGTTCTGCACGAGAACCAATATTATTAGTCATATAGATTGATGTCTGCAGATACCATCAATTGTGCTTTTCTCTTCTTGGGATACTATATGAAAATTAATTGCAATTCGTGACATCTGCGGTTATTGAATTTGAATGTCATATTTCTCTTTCGGATTCGCGACAAGTCGAAAGACAATCGCTATCCAAGAGCTTAATGCGATTGGAATCCTAATACTGCAAATATATGTAGCAGGGTACCACGGTTCTGATACCAAACTTTGACGCTCGTAGATCCGGGTTACCCATTTACATGGCCTTAAATTTCGCCGAAATTCGGCCGAATTTCGGTCGAATTTCGGTTTCGGTAGGTGACCGAAATTTGGCCGAAATGGATATATCGGTCGACATTTGGGGGGGTCTAGTTCAAAAAACCACCGAAATGACCGAAATTTCGGTCGAATTTCGACCGAAATTCGGCCGAAATTTCGTTTCGGTCCCTCACTGAAACGAAACCGAAATTCGACGTTTAAGGCCTTGCCCATTTACACAACACACACAATATTATATTCGATATTGGTCACATTAAGTTACTGAAATTTAGGGAAAATTTTCCGCGTTTCGAAATGACATTCACAATTAAACCACAGAACTAATAACAAGTGTTACCAATTCACATTGCATTAATTTTCACATATATTTACATGTGACATAAGAAACTGACAATTGTACATGTATCCTAAAATGTAGGAGAGAAAAAACATTAATATTATTTTGAACAAAAACTATAACATGTGTACCGTCGAGAGTATCTGTTAGGGCTGGCTATTGAGTCACGGCTCGATGAGCCAAGCTCGGGCTCGGCTCGATAAGGGCTCGTGAGCTTGGCTCATTAGGTTATTGAGTTGAGGCTGGGCCTGATTTTTGGGCTCGATAGCTTAATGAGCCGAGCTCGAGCCAAGCCCTGCTCGGCTCGATAACTCAATAAGGGGCTCAATAAGGAATATATATATTCTATTTGTGAAATTGTAATGATGTTTATTTTTATTTGTATTAGTTTTGCAACATTGTGAATGAAGGACTATGTGTCTATGTAGTTTACGTAACGACAATATTTGGTGATTATGTTGTAGACTTGGATTTTCTACACTTATCTATGCTAATCTAGGTTATAATTAGATAATTAGTATTTTTCTTTTTTATTAGCAAATAGAATGTTACAATATATATTATAATATACCTTTTATAAACAACTTGGATGGTGGCTTACTGGTAAGGAACACAGTCTTCAAAGAGGAGGTTGTGAGTTCGAGCCCAGGTAACGACACTTTTCCACCAAAAAATAACTCTTTTCCTTAACGAGCCCAGATCAAGCTCGAGCCCAACATCAACTCGATAAGGGGCTCATGCTCGATAACATGCTCGATTGAGCCTTATCGAACCCGAGCTGGCTCGATAAGAGGCTCGAGCTCACCGAGCTCGAGCCCGAGCCTGAGCCCAGCTGGGCTTATCGAGCCCGAGCTCGAGCCAGGGCCTGGCTCGGCTCGTTGGGCTCGATAGCCAGACCTAGTATCTGTGGAGCTCGGGATCAACTGTCAATCTACTGCGATGCAGGCACCCTGCCTGCCATACATGATATGAACAAATGAAATGCCAACAATTATTGGTACAATCCAAATTTATTAAAAAAATAAAACATGTATTTCAATGGTTTCAAAAAGAAAGCAAATAGATAGGAGTTGATATTTAAAATTTACAAGCTACTTGCGTGGAATTTGATTTTCAAGTTATAATATAGGTAAATCCCTTGATCACCCATCACCTCATAACTTTCCATATAGAACATTGTCATATATTAATTAATGGCCTATATGTAGGTTATTATCTTTTTATCACTCGTAGATCATGTTAATGGATCCTGGTATTGAAGATGATAAATCTCCGATCTGATCTTTATTTCTATTTAATTTCTCAAGCCTAGTGGGTCTGTGGTCTTGGTCTGAGTGTGGCTTAAGGTGATGTTCACGGGCGCGCGAGGATACATGCTCGTGTGGTCGTTGCCGCGCAAGGATGCAGACGCGCGGGGCTGCGCAAGGATGCAGATGTGCGGGGCCGCGCACAGGTGCAGACGCGCACATGGGCGTGCAAACGCGCAGGCATGCGGAGGCGTGCGGGGGCGCATGCGCGCGAGGGCGCATGCGTGCTGGGCGCGGGTGCGGAGGCGCGCTGGAGATGACGCGTAGGGTTTTTGGTGGGGGCAAGGATTTAGGGCACGGGCTTCAGTCTAGGACCGTCGCTCTGATACCATGTGGAAAGGGAGAAAGGAAAAGTACTATTCATCGTAGCCCTAGAGCTCTCTTATATAGGAGAAAAGCTCTCGGGCAAATTACATAGATATCCGAAAGAAATACAAAAAATACAGGATAACATCTAAAGAGATAAATATCTCAACAACTTGCTCGTAACGATGTGATATTTCGTCCGAAGAATTGCTATGTAGAGAACATTGTTCCATGCTCTACTTGAATCCTTGCTTTTGTAACTCATTATTTTATACAAGGTTGCAAAAGTCGACCGTTTACTTGGTCAGTCGTGCCACTGACTAAGGATTAATTGATCGTCAAGAGACTAATCGGATTTAGTCGATTTGATTTTTTTAATATTTTAAATATGTAATTCATTTTTTATACATATATTCTTATATATTTACATATATTTAGACATTTTCAATATTGTAATACATTAATAATGAAATAAAAGGATCAATTGAAATGGAACATTAATAATGAAATAAAAGGAGCAATTGAAATAAGTGCATAGAACTTGAATCTGACATGTTTGATTGAATGCTCAAAAATAGTGCACAACTTACTAATGCAATCGACTTTTGTCTTTATCCAACAAATACAAATGTGGCTCGATTTGTATCGGATAACAATGATGGATGACAAACTCGATATTATGTTAGAATTAGTATCTCTAATAAAGTCTAAGTGAATCAATCATCTACAAACTTTTATGAAATTAGATGTTGTTCTATTAAGAAGAAAAGAAATGATAATTATGATCACTCACTCAACACACATGCATGTATAGTTAAGATGTAATAATAGATTGCAAAAATCCTGATTGCTGAAAAATCTCATTAGATAATGCAGCAGATAATTCAACACAACTTTATAGTAATCAAAGTAAATCAAGTTGGCATGTAAATGTTGGAAAAACAAACTGCGGGCAACAATCAACATTCAGCTAATCCTATGATGAGAAACAAAAAACAAATGCAGTTACAACATCAAAACTAGGGTTGAAAGGGGAAGAAACGAGTCACATTCATCTTAATTTGGTTTAAAAAATTTGTTAAAAAACTAATCCTTGTTGATTGGAGGAGAGGAGGTGCGAACGGGATAGGTGATGGAGCTTCTGGCACGACGCGGTCCCAGGTGCTAGCCTGATGCGCGATGGTCAGATGGGAGGAGGCTCGATGGCAAGGAAGGCGATGGGGGCATCATGCACATGGGCATCGGGGGTTTGGCAGTACTTCGGGGGTTTTGGGGAGGATAAAGGGCTTGCAAGCAGACAATAAGGCCTAGTCTCTATTGTTGGTTTATCAAGTTATTGGGTTCACGGTTCACCTTAAATGAGTCGGCCGACTAATCGGTTCGATTAGTCGGGTCAGCTCGATTAATCAGACAAATTAGTTGGCCTAGTCGATCATTTTTACAAGTTTGATTATACTTATGGGTACGACCTAATGACATCCGTATAGAAGTTTGGAGAGTTATAGGCGAGCATGATTTGACTTGGCTCACAAATTTATCAATGTTATTTAGCGAAGCAAGAGAATACCTGAAGAATGGATGAGAAACATTGTGGTGCCTCTTTATAAGAATAAAGGAAACATTCAAAATTGTTCGAGTTATATATTTATCAAACCGATGAGCCATACTGTGAAAATTTGGGAACGCATGATCGAAAGAAAGTTGATGCAAGTTTTCAATGTAACTGAAAACTATCTTAGATTCATGTCGGATCGCTTAACTATTGAAGCTACCTACTGGTTGAGGAGAACAATGGAAATTTGATGCAACGCGAAACGAATAAATAGGGCCTCAATTTTCTATTTTTTATCCTTTAATTACAATCTAATTTTATTTACGAATAATTGAGTCGTTGCAATTTATTTAAAATAAAGAGATCACATGTGATCTCTGTTAGAAATATGTAACAGATCTTTCCAAATCCCTTGAGGGTATTTTTGTATTTTTCTCTTTCTTGTACTCATTAGGGTTTCTAGGTTTGTCCTATATATGGACCCCTAGACCCATTGGAATAAGACAAGAAATCCTATTCTACCTCTGTCATGGTATCAGAGCTTTCCCACGGGCCTCTCTCTCGCCTCCTCCCTCCCGATCCATCGCGCAATCCCTAGCGCCCCCCTCCCCTCCATCGCGCGACCCCCCCTCGCCCTACCTCGACCTCCATCGCCCCTTCCGAACCTCCCGAACCCATCGCCCCTTCCATCGCCCCTCCCGAATCCATCGCCACCCATCGCCTATCGCCCATCGCCCCACTCCATCGCCCCTCCCAAACCCATCGCCCCTTCCGAACCCATCGCCCAGAACCCATCGCCCCACTCCATCGCCCATCCCGAACCCATCACCCCTTCCGAACCCATCGCCCAGAACCCCTCGCCCGGAACCCATCGCCCAGACCTCGACATCTATCGCCCAGAACCCATCGCCCTACCCAATCGCCCTATCGCCCCATCGCCATATCGCACATACCCATCGCCCTATCGCCCAGAACCCATCGCCCTATCGCCCAGAACCAATCGCCCAGAACCCATCGCCCTATCGCACATACCAATCGCCCATACCCAGAACCTATCGCACATACCCAATCACCCAGACATCGCCCATCGCCAATCGCCTCATAGCCCTACCCAGCGCCCATCGCACATCGCCTCATCGCCCTACCCAGTCGGTTCCCCTCTCCAGTACGCCTCCCAGTGCCTTCACGTCGCTCCCATCACCCACAATGCGACTCCAGGACTGCTCCATCGACTCCAGCCTTACGACGACCAGGTTAAACCTCCAGCAACGACTTACATGTCCACGACTCCACGACTCCAGGACTTTCCGGTCTACATCGATTCTTCTCTGTCAAACGGCTCCAGCGATTCTCGTGCACAGCAACACTCCAACGGGCACTCATCAGTCTAACAAGGTTATGCGGCCCAACGACTCCATCATCCGGTGACATTTTACTACAGCCTCATGTCCTCTGAAATTATCAATATTATATAGTCCTTTGCTACTTGTCTTGTGTGGCCGCCATGACTTCTACTCCCTCATCTGTGGACTCCAAGTCCCTGTACCAATCTCAATCTATGATGGTTCAGGGCACTACTATAAAACTCAAAGGGTCCGAGAATTATGTTCTCTGGTCACGGTCTTTTAAAATATTTATTGGCGGTCAGCGGAAGGCCTATGTTCTTACTAGAATTCCTCCAGCAGAGACAGACAAAGACTTTGATACATGGTTTGTCGATAACTGTCAGGTTATCACCTGGATGACAAACAGCGTTGACCCATCTATTGCATCTAATCTCCTATACAAAGAAACTGCAAAAGCAATGTGGGAGAGTCTTGAAAATACATACTCACAGAAAACTACCAAGTCTCGCCTTTCAGATATATATACTAGGATTTGGTCTGCAAATCAAGGAGATACATCCTTGATCGAGTATTACAGACTGCTCACAGGTTTATTTGAAGAACTCCTCATTTTTCAACCGGCATGTTGTGATAAACAGGTTGGGGAACGAGCCGAATGGCAAGTATATCGGTTCCTATCAGGCTTACACCCTCGATATAAATCTGCGAAGGACCAATTTCTTACTGCAGGAGCATTACCCAATCTTGAAACCATCTTCGGCCGACTTCAGGAAATTGAGTCTCCACAGACATCTCCATCTGCTGAGGTATCCACTCACTTTGTTAAGGGACGATCAATCCCTTACGGGGGACGAGGACGTGACTCTGGACGAGGACGTGGTCGTGCCTATGGACGAGGTCGCGAATATTCACGGGCCCAAGGTCGTGATCATACTCCTGCCCGTTTCCCCCCGTGTACTCATTGTGGTCGCCTGAATCATCCATCGGAACGTTGCTGGGCCAAATTTGGCATGCCTTCGAATGCCAACAGTGCGTATGAAATGACTACCCATGATACTGACTATGAGATGGCTGCCCCAAGCCAAGAAGAACCTGTGAATGCTAGTCAACATTCTTTTACTGCCTCTGAATATGCCAGTCTACGTCAACTACTACAGAACTCTCAGACTAATGTGATCACCTCTTCTTCAATAGCCAGCCTTGCCGCAACTGCGAGTACAGTCGCCAACACAGCTACTACATCAAATCCTACATGGATCATCGACTCTGGAGCCTCAACGCATCTTACAGGGGAAGGTAGTATTCTTACTTCTTCCCGACCATCCTCAGTTGTGAAAACCGTACGTGTTGCCAATGGAGCGCACTCGCCCACTACTAATGTGGGCACTGTGGAATTTTCTTCCTCACTAAGACTGACGAACGTGCACTGCGCTCCAGCCTTTCCTCTTAGCTTATTATTTGTCCATAAACTATGCACTGAGCTTAACTGTCAAGTGATATTTGACAAAATTTGCTGTTACTTTCAGGACATCCGGACGAAGCAGATCTTTGGTGGGGGATATGAGAAGAATGGGCTGTATTATCTTGACATCCCTACTGATTCCAAGTTTGCAGGTGCTGTGTCCATTTCCACTGATCCCTTACTATGGCATCTTCGTTTTGGTCATCCATCTGCCAAAGCCCTCTCCATGATGTTTCCAGAACTCTCGTCGCTAAAACCCTTTGAGTGTGAGGCGTGTCAATTTGGGAAACATCATCGAGCATCCTTTCTTGCTCGAACTGAGCCTCGTCGTTCTACTCCTTTTGCTCTAGTCCATTGTGATATTTGGGGACCTTGTCCGGTCCGTACACTCAGTGGTCATAAGTATTTTGTTGTTTTTATTGATGATTTCAGCAGACTATCCTGGGTTTATCTACTTAAAGAACGTTCGGAAATAAATATTATCATCAAAAATTTCTTTCAGTATGTTAAAACCATTTTCTCCACCACTGTACAGATTTTCCGTTCAGATAATGCGCTGGAATTCACCCAAAATGACCTTTCCACATTTTTTGCTTCTCAAGGGACCATACATCAAACCTCCTGTCCCTATACATCCCAACAAAATGGGATAGCAGAAAGAAAATTAAGACACCTCCTAAACATTGCCCGATCACTTCTCTCTCAAATGAAAGTTCCCAAAATCTACTGGGGTGATGCTATATTAACTACAGTTCATCTTAGCAACAGAGTCCCTTCTCCTTCACTAAATGGGTCTACTCCATTCTCTTTACTTTATCCCACAGAGTCTCCTTTTCCCTTACCTCTACGGGTCTTTGGTTGTGTGTCATTCGTTCATAAATTCCAAAATACAGATAAACTCTCGCCACGTGCGATCAAATGTGTTTTTCTGGGGTACTCTCGCACTCAGAAAGGGTATAGGTGCTATGATCCTGATGGTCATCGCTATTACATCTCGGCAGATGTTACCTTCTTTGAGAAAACAAGCTTCTTCTCTCATACAATCACTGATATACCCCTTGAACTTCCACCCCCACCCATCGTCTACAAACGACGAAACATTTCGACAGCTCCAGATGTCCCGTTACCCGTCTCGGTCCTCCAGGATGATATGCCCTCTTCAAGTATCTCCCACAAGGATGTCCCGGATGATCCTCTCGAGCTTCCAATTGCTCTACGGAAGAGTAAGAGACAGTGTACTTCCTATCCGATGTCTCACTACACCTCTACTGATAGTTTATCTGACTATGACAGACGGTATACAGATGCTCTAATGACATTTTCCATTCCACGAGATCATCACAGTGCCTTACAGGACTCTGGGTGGCGACATGCTATGGATGAAGAAATGAATGCACTTATATCCAGACGAACGTGGGATCTTGTCCAGTGTCCTAAAGGGACTCGACCGGTGGCTTGCAAATGGGTCTTCACGACCAAACAAACACCGGATGGCGAAATTGACAGGCTAAAAGCTCGCCTTGTGGCTAAAGGTTTTACAAAAACCTATGGTGTAGACTATTTTGAGACATTCTCACCAGTTGCACGTATGGGGTCTATCAGGACTATTATTTCGTTAGCCGCAAATAAATGTTGGCCTATTTATCAGTTAGATGTGAAAAATGCTTTTCTCTATGGCGACCTTGATGAGGAAGTATACATGCTGCAACCTCCTGGTTATGAAGTCGAGGGGGAGTACGTATGTCGACTTCGAAAAGCGATATATGGCCTCAAGCAAAGCCCAAGGGCGTGGTTTGACAGACTTACCACAGAAATTAGTACAATTGGATTCCAGAGAACAAAATCTGATTACTCAGTATTTGTCAGAAAACAAGCAACTGGTACTGTCATTCTTGCCGTTTATGTTGATGATATGGTGCTCACTGGTGATGACTGCAATGGGATATCAGGATCCAAGGCCTTCCTTCAAAAGGTATTCGTTACTAAAGACCTTGGTCATCTACGCTACTTCTTGGGCATAGAAGTACTTCGCACTACCGAAGGACTTCATCTCTCACAGAGAAAATATTGTCTGGACATTCTTACTGAAGCAGGGGTTCTCGGATGCAAGCCCTCTAGTATCCCTGCAGACCCAAAGAAACATGTCAGCCTGTATGATTCTACCTTTGATGATGTCACTAGATATAGAAGTCTTGTGGGTAAACTCCTCTATCTTACTGCCACCAGACCAGATATCTCCTATGCAGTTAGCAGAGCTAGTCAACACATGGAACAACCGACTTACAACCATTGGCAAGATGTCCTACAAATCTTACGATACTTGAAGGAATCTCCAGGACGTGGCCTCTTCTACGGGGTAAATGGGCACACAGAGGTTACTGCATATGCGGACGCTGACTATGCTGGTTCCCCAGAAGATCGACGCTCTACTACATGCTATGCGATGATGGTTGGAGGAAATACAGTTACATGGAGGAGTAAGAAACAAACCGTTGTATCCAGATCCAGTGCAGAGGCGGAATATAGGGCAATGGCTCAAGCTACATGCGAGATCATATGGCTATTGGCTTTCATTCAGGAACTTGGCATTAATGTCACTACTCCTATTCCTCTATATTGTGACAAAAAATCTGCAACCTACATAGCCACAAATCCAGTATTCCATGAACGAACCAAGCATATAGAGATAGATTGCCACTTCGTACGAGATGCTGTCAAAGCTGGAAGAATTGCTACTCCACATATTAGCACCGATCTTCAACTAGCAGATATCTTCACAAAGGCCTTACCAAAGAAACGACTGCTGTGGATTACTACCAAGTTGGGCATGACTGATAAATATGCTCCAACTTGAGGGGGAGTGTTAGAAATATGTAACAGATCTTTCCAAATCCCTTGAGGGTATTTTTGTATTTTTCTCTTTCTTGTACTCATTAGGGTTTCTAGGTTTGTCCTATATATGGACCCCTAGACCCACTGGAATAAGACAAGAAATCCTATTCTACCTCTGTCAATCTCAATTTAATTAGTTAGAGTCAATTAGGGTAAATTAAGATTTGAATTTTATTCAAATCAATTAGTTAGTCGATTTTATAGTGGGAGAAGGCTTAGTACATTTTAAATAGTTAGTCGATTAGAGTCAATTAGGATAAATAGATTTGAATTTTGAATTTTATTTCTATTTTTGTAATCCCACCCCTCCTATATAATGGGGATGGTAGGCAATTTCTTGGGACAGTTCAAGTTGCATCTTATTTATGACGCCAAAGCTTGCATATCGGCACAAATAGTGCTTATCTAACCTCAACACGCCATGTACGGTCGTTGGAGCGAGATCCTTTGGAATTTTCGCGTGAACGACGGGAGGGATCGCCAGATCATGAGGACGATCTAGATGCCATGCTCTGATACCAAATGATGCAAATGGGATTTTGCGACGGTGAAAAAAAATCAAATTTGCGGTGGAAAAATTATGGTGGAAGAAATCGAAGGGAGGGAGAAGAGAAGGCGTGCCGATTGTACGAGATTCGGGGGAGAATGCGTGAAGATCGCTTGGGGAGAGGAGAGAGACGAGAGAGAATGCGCCAACTAGAAGAGAATGCCACCAAAATCGCTGCCAAAAGGGCTGGTGAAACACTACCTCGTGACCATGAAGTCGCTATCCAGGTTTTCCAAGAAAAGCAGAAGAAATCATCGTCGCCAACGATATGCTTGCTGTCCATATAGTTTCAGGCCTTCAGTCGTCGAATGAATCAACTCCAGCACCACCCATGGCCCTCTCGCAGGCCCTCCTCACCATTCCCGCAACTCCAACACCCCCCTAGTCTCGCTGCATCCCCCTTCCCCCACCAAAAAGACCCCACAACCTCCCCTACGATCCCCAGCCCTAGCTCCCCTGTCGCCACCACCCGTTGCCCCTCGCAACCTCGGTACAACCCCTAGCCCCACTGCCGCCCACCCCGCCCTCCCCACCCGCACCGATACCGCCGCCGACCCCTCCCACAGCCCCCTCGCCTACCCTGCAGCCCCTCAACACTACCGCCGCCGCCTCGACACACCCACAACCGCCTCCTGTCCCCCCCCTCGCCACCCCCTTTCCCCTCCCTACCCGCTGCCTCCTCCATCTTGTCCCTTTGCCGCCACCATTCCCGTTCCTCCCAACCCCCTCGCATCACCTCCTTGCCCCCATCGCCCCTTCGGTGGCCACGCCAGCCTTGCGCCACCACCTATGCCAACCATGTGCCCTGCTCCTTCCTGAACCGCCGCCACATGCAGTGCTGCCTCCGCCCGATTGCGGCGATTCCCCACCGCCGCTCACCTACACGCCCTCTGCGTGCCGCCACCGCTACCCCATGCTTCCAACTCGCTGTCGCCGCCGCCTCTTATCACGGAAAGGAGAAGCCCTAGCAATGGTTAGGGATTCACCCTCAATTGGATCCCTGGAGATAAGGGATATGGTTTGGAAAAGTTGTAGTAAAACCCTTCCTCCCAAGAGTCTTTATCTAAAGAGCCAAGGGGAGAACTTCTCTTATGATCTTTATTTAAATGAAGGGGTACGAAAATTGTAGAGACACCCTCCAATTGAAAAAAAACTACAAATGTAAGGTTGGAAATGATCTTATTGGGAAGTTTGAAGCTACAATTTCAAGATCAATTTCTCCAACGATGCATCAAAGATCAAGCAATTCGTCAGGAGACGATTTTTTTCAAGCGGAGGAGAATTGATGCAGAGCGAAACAAAGAAATAGGGCGTCAATTTTCTATTTTTTACCCATCAATTATAGTCTAATTTTATTTACGAATAATTGAGTCATTGCAATTTATTTAAAATAAAGAGATCGCATGTGGTCTCAATTTAATTAGTTAGAGTCGATTAGGATAAATTAAGATTTGAATTTTATTCAAAGCAATTAGTTAGTTGGTTAGAGTCAATTAGAATAAGTAGATTTGAATTTTGAATTTTATTTCTATTTTTGTAATCCCACCCCTCCTATATAAAGGGGGTGGTAGACAATTGTTTGGGACAGTTCAAGTTGCAATCAATTGAGTTTTATCTCTCTCGTCTCTCTCCTCCCCCAAGCGATCTTTACGCATTCTCCCCTGAATCTCGCACAACCGGCACACCTTCTCTTCTCCCTCCCTCCAATTTCTTCCACCATAAATTTTCCACCGCAAATTTGATTTTTTTCAGCATCGCAAAATCCCATTTGCATCAAGATCTAATTGCAAAGCAGTAAGCTTCAGTCTAGTGCATGAGATCTACAGTTGCTAGGTTGGTCCAGGAACTGGTTGCATTATGTAGGCATCTTTGCACCTGCAAAAAAGGAATTGCTAGAATCACAGAGGAATTAGCGAGCCGCTGCTGTCTGCTGAAACTGAAAGCGGAATATTTAACAAAATGGAAGATGTCATTGACTTGTCTGCGACAGAACTAGAGGAGAGGGCAAGTTGCCAGCAAATTATCGTGGAAGAGGGTAAGAAGCAGATGGTAGAATGGAAGCAGAGATCTAGGCAAAAATGGATGAAGAAGGGAGATGCAAAGTCAAAAAATTCCATACGATTACCAGTAGAAGGCACAAAAATAACTTGATCCACGTCGTGGAGGCGGATGCCTTGCACGTGGAAGGTAAATATGCGATTGGAAGAGCACTGATAGACTACCTTCGTTGAATCTCCTGTAAGGAGATGAATTGGCCTTTGAGATGGACGAGCACGAGGGCACCTCCAAGTTCTGATTCTCAAAGTGCTCAGCTAATGAGGCCGTCCAAGCGTAAAGAGGTGAAAGAGCAGCTTCTGGGAGTTAAACACTTGTGGAGCATCGATATCGGATAGCCATGTCTTTTCTACCTGAATTTTGGGATGTACTAGAGATGATGTGGTGGCGGTAGTGGAAGAGGTTGCGCATGGCAATGTTGGTTCTGATAAGATCAACACAGGGCTTTTATTACTACTTCCAAAGAAGGTGTCACAACATGTTGAAGGTTTTCATCCCATTTCTCTATCGAATGATATTTACCTTGTGCTTACCAAAGTTCCGGCCAACATGCTAAATGCCATATTAGATGCTCTTGTTTCCCATATGTAGTCTACCTTCATCCCTGGGAGGTACAAAGGGGACAATTTGGCTATGGCCACGGGGATTGTGTATGACTGAAAAGACGAAGGACGTGTGGGTTACTAGGAAAAGTAGATTTCTTTAAAGCTTATGATAACATGGACTATTAGTTTATATGGTCAGCTCTCATGAGGCGTGGCTTCCCAGACATTTGAACTTCGTGGATGAAAGGTGCTTCATCACTGCATTTTACTCGGTACTTGTGAATGAACACCATGAGGGGGGGTTCTTCCGACCACATTGGGGAGTTCGTCAGGGTTGTCCATTAGCATTCATGTTTTTTGTTCTGATATTTGATGTTCTTGCATGCATGGTTGAGCAAGTGGTTCACGGGGGAATAGTTGCGGATATTCCATTAGTGAGTTCTCTATCCACATCTTGCATTACACGGATGATACTATCTTCTTTATTGAGGGAGGCAATCGAAATGGCCATAGTAATTGACATTTTCGGCGACCTTTCTGATCTGAGGCTCAACCAGAGCTAGTGTATTGTGGTTCCCTTTGGTCTCTCAAATTTTGATGCATCATACCGCAACGTGAAGGAGAACATTGCTTGTGGTTCTCTTCCGATTTGATACTTGGGTTTGCCACTTTGCTCTGTCTGTCTCTAGTTGTTAGACTGCTGATTATCAAAAAACTAGAACTAAAGTTTGCTGGGAAGGCATCCATACTGTCGTGTGGTGGACGATTAGTCCTTGTTAAGTCGACACTCGTGGCGATCTCTGTTTTTTCATGTCTTCTAGACTGCTGTCAGTCAAGATACATCATTGCTTGGAAATGATCATTAGGAGATTTTTTGGGGCATATCTGGATAGAACACATCAGGCATTTACCTTGTTGAGTGGGAAACTACCACTCTCTCGAAGGCGAATGGAGGCCATGGTATTCCTCGCTTGAAACGATGAATAGAGCTTTACTACAGAAATTTGTGCCAGGGATCTAGGGAGATAGTGAGGACGTGTGTTGCAGATTAAGGCATTGTATTTATGGCATATACAATCAACAAGCCCCAGTCCAACGACAGGATATCCTTACCTTAGCTTTCTTGAAGGGAATTTGCAATGTATTGCCTCAATTTCTTTTACTTTTCCATCCTGTCCTTGGGGACAGGTGCTCTTCTACCTTCTAGACGGATGATTGGTCTGAAGGGGGGGTGTTGGCAACTTGTTTCCCGCGTTTGTTTGCATTAGCGATGGATTATCATGCGATTGTTTTTAAGTATAGGATGGATGGTATTTGTTTGCTTTCCTTCCACTCGGAGTTCTTTGATCAACACCTGTAGGTCATTATGCACCTACTAGATGAATTTAACAGTGTGGATGGACCTACGCATGGTAGAGATCGTTGGTACGGAGAGATAGAAACATCATGGTACAACGCGCCTACAAAGCTAGACTGCAGTTTTATTTGGGATTTGAAGGTCCTAACATGCATTAAAGTCTTCCTTTATGGCATGGGAGAATCATGACCAAAGACAAGTTGTCAAGACATATTATTCATGCATCGACAATGACTATTCCATATGTGCAAGGTAGTTGGAGATAGTTGATCATATATTTTCTGATTATGAAAAGGCAAAATTTACCTGGTTGGAGTTGGGTGTTGACTTGGGTGGATACCAAAAGCCTTCCGGACTTCTGGGAATCCATCTTTTGTGCCCGATAAGGATTTGTTCTCTCTAACGCCTTAAGTCTTCGGCTGTGCTACATTTGTTTATCACTAGACTCCTGTATGAGACAAGTTGTCTCCTCGGTCGATCAAGTGCATTTTTATGGGCTATTCTTGGACCCAAAAGTGATATCGATGTTTTGATCCTCTCCGACGAAGGTACTATGCGAGTGTTGATGTCACCTTCTTCGAATATGTTATGTACTTCTCTCCCACAATTGACAAGATGACTTCACTTGAGTATGATACGGAGGTTTTCCTGTCACCTCCACCTCCCGCTCCATCTCCGCCTACTTCGATCAAGACCTTACCTTGTATATACACAGGAGACCTAGAGTTACTGAACCCCTACTCCTGTGCCTTTCATGCCATCCAATACGTCGTAGGTAAACACTGAACACTTGGTTTCTACTGATGACACATTTGACATTTCTATTTAGCATGGTGATACCATATAACATGATGATGCAATCGAGCCTGCGATTACTGTTCAATAAGATATGCCTTACCATTCCTTTGCGGGTCTTATTCGTCCTATTGTACTTTGGAAATGCGACACACGTGTGGCACACACCCTCTCTTTTGGCATCTCTCTCTTGCTTTTCTCAAAGGACTATAAGAAGTTTACAGTGGGACTGTCGGCTGTTAATGCGCCACACACACATTGAGGTTTATAAGATAGCAATGGTGGTGGGTTATGGGAGAGTATATGTCGGTGTTGCAGTTCATAGGCACCTGGATCTTTATCACTACCCTTGCCGAGGCTTTTGTGGTTGGATGAAAGTATCTTTACAATGAAGTATCAGGTGGATGGTAGCGTGGATTATTACAAAGCCCATCTTGTGGCAAAAGGTTTCACCCGGTGTCATGACCGTCCCCATAGGATCCGGGTATTCAGCAAACCGATTCCACACACATACATTTCCACATTCGAAGCACTCAATATAATTGTAAGCATGAGAAAATAACACAAAAGAATACTGGAATTTAAAATTTTCTTTCATTTCCATTCGTAACATGTCCATCATTCATTAACTACAATCCATGCCCATAAAATATTACATGTATGCATCAAATAGTGGGTCCATACATATATAGTATATCTCATATCTTTCAAAATGCTACAAGTAAAGAACAATGAAAGCTACAACAAGTCTTGCACCACGAAAGAACCGTAGCTGCACCCAAAAAGACGTAGCTCCAAGCCGCTCACTGCTACGGTTGCTTTTGAGAACATGCGGAACCCAACGCAGAGATACATTATGAGCAAAATTCCCAGTACGATATAAGATTTACAACAAGGTATTAAAAGTGTGCAAAAGAAACAACTAGGTAATTCGTCCTTACAAAGAAATAATTTATAAACATTTTCAATAGATATGAGTAACCCAAGCTTTATGGATAGTATGTGGTCTTGGTTCGTGTGGGACCTCACACCATGTATCTAAGGCAATAAGAAGGCTTTAGGGTTGGGGTGCCTCCGTAGGCATGCGATGGAGTATAATGCATCCTAACTAAGTTCCCAATACGTCCACTTAGCCGCACTTGTCAACTGTAGCTCTGAATCCCAAATCAAATTCCAACCCACATAATCATCGCAAACCACCCAAGTCCACTATGTACGTAAGAGTCCGCGATGGCATAGGGCACGAGTCAGGGCACTGATTACTAAGATCATCCTTATCATAGCCAGAATCACCAAGACCATCTCAATCCTCATGCACATGAGACATGTATTTCATTCCCAACTTCATTAATCACATTTTCCAGAACTCTCCGCTTAGTGCTCCTACCTGAAATACCTACCAACCCGTGTGGCCTACACCAACTAGTACACGAGTGTTAACTCTAAGTGAACAAGCGAAATACTAGACTACCAAACATAACTACTTGGATTGTTCTCGAAGCATTAGGGTAAAGGCATGCAAGTGCTGAGATTGAACACCGCGTAGTGACTCCTCAGTGTGCCAAGCAACATGTCCCCTAATCAACGCAACTGCTGGGTTCGTGGCGCCTAAGTTTCTACTCGGAACCCCCAAGGATGCATGCCCCTCCCTAGACGGCAACTATTCCACAACCCACATGTCACTTAAAATCAAATCACCGCGGCTTGAATAAGAATCCAACAAGAAAAACATCCGCTGAACATAGATGAAAATTACGGATCTGGACATGTAGTCGAAGTCACCAATTTAATGGGCAATATTTAACCCATGCATCCCCAAATCACTCAGACTTGTGAACTGGCGGGGTTTCATGTATTGTTCACAAAGAAGAAAAAGACAGACATCGTGTACTATTAATAAAAAAGAACCTCTTTTATATCTCAAGCAGAAATATTATTATGGAAAGCAATTCGTTCAAACGCTACAATAACATGACACTTGCATAAACACATTCTTAATGAAGAGTTTGTCCGGCCAAAAAAAAAGAAATGCACTTACTCTTCAAATCAGGCACTGGCAATTTATACTGGAAAGCAGGAGTCTAACCTATATATAACTGGTAGATGAAGCCAATACCAACATATTGTTGCATTAGAATCATCTGGTCTTTCATATTAAATTCGACTTATCAAATCTCAAATAAGCACCAATGGAAATTCTTGAGATGAAATTCAAAACGGATGTGTATGATCAGATATTGATTTAGGCATACCATAAACATTTTTACCATCAGCACGAACACCAGGAAGTGATCAAAGTCTGGAATCTCTGGATTAGTGGAAACTCTAGAGAGTTAAACTATCTCAAGATTTGGAAGAGTCCTTTTGCAGGACAGATCAGATTTCCTTTTCGAAATAATCAAGTTCGTGCTTAACAGATGTAGCTTCAGAGATACACAAGTAACAGAAATACTTTCTTCCATGCATATTCCTCATCGATTTTTTTCTGACAAGATATTTGGCATTTAAAGTGGGAGAGAGTGAGTCCGAAAATCAAAATCAGCATCAACTCACACCCCACATCCCTTTGATTGTCAAAAACAAAATGCATTTCATAGTCTTGCAAGGTTCATACTTTTTTCTGCAAGGTGATGGGCACAATTTAAATGGTGACAGGAAGTAAAAAATGATATCGAAGATCCGGGTCCAGATATTAATTAAACCATCATAAGTGCAGGACCATTACTTAATAGCTTGTACCAAACATGCATGAGAGAAGAATGACATGTCACTAACTGTTTCAACAACATAATCAAAACATAGATGTTTCCAATGGATTGCCTACGTCACAATAAAATAGGCTGCAACAGGTACACGACACATAATTAATTTAGAAGATAAAGATGGCATATGCCAAGCATGATATGGAAAGCATGAGCAAGCCCAAAAGGTCACGAAGTTTGAACCAAACAAAGAAGAGGGCTAAAAGCACACATACGGGCACCAGTGTTGTAAAAGTCGCCTGACTGGCCCGACTAGTAGGTCCGACTAGTCTAGTCAGTGGGGTGGCCGACCGAGTACCGACTAATTCCGACTACGCACACTAATCGACCAATTTTTGCTTGGAGATATCATATTTTTTTAATGTTTTGCTTTTTTTATAGGCAAACTTATTATAATATGCTAATATTTTTTTAAACTCAATTACTTCTTTTATTTTATTATGGTAGTATAAAAATATACAAAATCTATGTAAATATATGTATAAAAATGGCTTATATACTTAAAATAATCATACAATTCAATGCCAATTAAAGTCCTACTAAATCCAATTAGTCGCCCGACTTCCGATTAATCCTTAGTCAGTGACCCAACCGACCGAGTACAGATTACCGGCATTTACAACCTTGACGAGCACAGACCTACATCACCCCTCGGAAATGCATACATCTCTAAGGATATTCAAGAAATGCATGGACACCACAACGATAGGGAAGAGGAGTATCGTACCTAAAAAAATCGCGATGTCTGTTTCTTCATTCTAGGAGAACGGCTTGTTCTACGCTTCGTTGGCGACGCGAACCCGCACACGACGGTGACCTCAACCTTCTCTACGTGGTGATGGCTTCGAATCGCCGATCCGACGTATTCCGACGAGCTCCGGCAGTGCTTCGACGAGGGGGAGGGAGGAGAAAGGGGGATGCTCTTGAGTTAGGGCATTTGGAAGAGACAGGGTTGGTTTTAAGTGGGTTTTATATGGGGAAAAAATCGGATTAGGATCTTGGTTCGGGTCTGAATTTGACTCGAACCCGATCTCGCTAAAATGATCGTACTTCGGACTCCCGAGCTCGGATTTTAACGTTCTTGGACTCGTTGAAAAGGTCTCAACAAGCACTATTTGATGTAATGCTTAATTATATTTTTTGGACAGTGGATAAGAATAATTTTTGCAAACAATTTTGGGTCCCACTACGAGGGGTCCCACATCATAAAAATCTCAAAGGAAGTCTTGCCTATGAGAATTAGTATAATCCTAACTGATTCTCAATCCTGACCTTAACGTATAAAATCTCAAAGATGATGGAACATATAAAAATCTCAAAGAGAACGAAACCCATAAAAATCTCAAATGAAATTTGATTATGATTTCGATTCCATACATGCAAATAAATGAGGATACTTCTCCCTCATATCAATCTCAGGCTCCCACGTCGCCTCCTCAACGTCTTGACTTCTCAGTCACAGGACTTTAACTAAAGAGATCTCTTTCCGCCTCAACCTCTTGATCGCATGGTCCAGTATTTGAATCGACTCCTCAGGGAATGAGAGGTTTGGCTCCACTGTCAAGTCCTCGTAGCTGATCACATGCCTAGAATCTTAGATGTACTTCCAAATATTCGACATATAGAACACGTCGTTAATGCCCTCAAGATATGGGGGAAGGGTCACTATGTAAGCCATCTTCCCAACTTGGGCTATGATTTTGAACGACCCCATCAAGCGTGGTGGAAGCTTGCCTTTGACACTGAAACGTTGAACACCCCTCATCGAGGATACTCGTAGGAACATAAAATCCCCAACCTGTAATCATGAGGAATACTTCAAACACACAAGGTTGATTAAGAAATCGATCTTTATGGTATGAATGTAAGACACTATACCTGAAACTCAAGGTCTCGACGCTGCTAATCGGTGTAGCTCTTCTGACGGCTCTACGTAGTCAACAATCTCTTCCTGGCGGTCTCTACAATTCTAGATGTCTCCTCTATGATCTGCGGGGTGAGGGTGCTATCACCCACTCGCTGTCAACATAAGGGAGTGGTGCATGTCCTCCCATATAAGGCCTCAAACAGTGTTATACTAATGCTGGTGTGGTAGCTGTTGTATGTGAACTCAACTAGTGGAAGGTGATCCTTCCAGGATCCTTTCCACTCAAGAGCGCATGCTTGTAGCAAGTCATACATGGTCTGAATGGTCCTATCGGAATGCACATCTGTTTGTGGATGATAAGCCGAACTAAGACGTAGCTCGGTACTCAAGGTTCTCATGAATTCTCCCTAGTAGTGCGAAGTGAATCATGAATCTCTGTCTGATACTACCTCCTTGGGTATCCCGTACAATCGAATGATATGCTAGATGTGTAATCGAGCTAACTCAACTGGAGTACATGTCATGTTGATCGGAATAAATTGGGCTGATTTGGTTAACCGGTCAATGCCCACACATATCGCATCATGCCCTCCTGTGGTGCGCGGAAATGGTATGACAAAATCCATGGAGACACTCTCCCATTTCCATACCGAGATGGAAAGAGGTTGCAGTAAACCATGGGGTATGTGGTGCTCTGCCTTCACTATCTGAGAGGTAAGACACCGACTGATGTGTTCGACCATGTCTTTCTTCATGCCCTCCCACCAAAAGTCTTGGCGGAGGTCTTGGTACATCTTGAAGCTGCCTGGATATATAAGAAGTCTTGAACTGTACGCCTCATCCATGATATCTTTCCTTAGCTCCTCGTCACCTAGTACACACACGGTCCCCCTTCCATAGGATGGATTCACGGACTCGGTATCCGTTGAACTCATCCTTCAAGCATCTGTCATACAAGTCATGGATCCTCTGATCTATCTGTTGCCTCTGGACAATCCTGTCCCACAGGCTACTGTACTTTACCGACACATTACTGCATTGGATGTACTCTCAAATGGATTCTACTTACTACGTATATTGAGCACATCCCAAGTCTGCAACCAAGCCGTTGAACCCTCAATGCGTGGCCACTTGCTCAAGGCATCTGGCACCACATTCCCCTAATCAGAGTGGTCAGAGATGGTACGATCATAGTCCTTCAATGCTCCATCCACCGCCTTTGTCTCATGTTCAGCTTCTTCTAATAAAAAAAATGAATTTTAGGCTCTTGTGATCAATAAAGATCTCAAAAGTCACCCCATACAAATAGTGGAGTCATATCTTCAGTACGAAGACTACAGCTAACTCCAAGTCATGAGTGGGGTAGTTACGCTTGTGGATCTTTAGTTGCCGTGATGCGTAAGTCACAACCTGTCCTCGCTGCATCAACACATCGCCCTGCCCTTAGTTGGAAGCATCGATGTAAACCGTGAAGTCCAAGGTACCAGAAGAAAAGGTGAGAATGGACACAAAAGTCAACCACTCCTTGAGCGTTCGGAAACTCAACTCACATTTTTCATTCCCAACAAATGATACGTCCTTCTGCGTCAATTAGGTGAGGGGTAGGGCCAACTGGGAGAACCCTATGATAAATCTCATGTAGTACTCGACGAGGCCAAGGAAACTGCGGATCTCTATGACCGTCTTGGGCTGCTCCTAAGACACCATTGCCTCTGTCTTGGGAGGGTCGACAAACACCTCCACCTCTGAAACCACATGGCCTAGAAATGACACCTCAGAAAGCTAGAACTCGTACTTGTTGTATTTGGTATACAACTGGTACTCTCGAAGTGTCTCTACATAATGTGAAGATGGGACTCATGCTCGTACTCATTATGGGAGTAGACTAGAACATCATCAATGAATGCGATTACGAAAATGTCTAAGTACATACGAAAGATTCGGTTCATCAAATCCATGAATGTGGCAAGTGCATTCGTAAGTTCAAAAGGCATCACCATGAACTCGTAGTGACCATATCTAGTACGAAACGCGTAATTCATCACGCCTACATCCTTGATCCTCAACTAGTGGTATCCCGATCGCAGATCGATCTTGGAGAGTACAGTTGCTCCGTGTAACTAATCAAAGAGATCATCAATTCGTGGGAGTGGATAACGGTTCTTAATCGTTCTCTTGTTTATCTGTCTGTAATCTATGCATAACCTCAAGGACCCATCCTTCTTCTTCACGAAGAGGACTGGTGCTCCCCATGGTGATGTACTGGGGCAGATGGATCCCTTCTCCAGCATCTCTTATAATTGCACTTTGAGCTCCTTGAGCTCAACATGTGCCGAGTTGTATAGAGGGATATAGATCATATGTGTATCTAACAATAGCATGATCTCGAATTCTATCTCCCTCAATGGTGGTAGTCCAGGCAGATCATCTGAAAACACATCGGGGAACTCACGCACAATTCTAACATCCTCGATCATCTGATCGTATGCTGTTGAGTCTACCATGTAGGCGAGATAACCTACACATCCTTGGTTGAGAAACTGGTGTGCCCTCAAAGTTAATATGCACTCGATTCCACCCTTAGAAGTACGTCCTCCAAATTGAAATGGAAGCCCTCCATGTAAATGTAAGATCACCGTCTTCCCAAAACAACCCAAGCACGCGTGGTGCCTCTCCAGTCAGTCTATGCCTAAAATGATATCGAAGTTTTCTAACTGAATCAACATGAGAAATGTGGGCATCTCGTGCCCACCTATCTGCACGACTACATCCTCCACTACTTGACGGATGATAAAGGGCTGATCCCCCTGAGCCCTTGATGTAGTACAAGACATGGATGGTACCTTCACCACAGACTTGTCCAGTATGGGCACCATACGAAGTGCAAGGAAGGAATATGTAGCCTCTGAATCAAACAATGCATGTAAAAAAATCCCATGAGCTGAAATCATACCTCCGACGATCGATCCGGAAGCGTGGACCTACTCTTGTGTTACTATGTTCAGATGCCCTCATGATGGTGTGCTAGATCCTGCAGCGCTGTATACTTGCGGTAAGGCTCGCTGAAGTTCACGGCCTCTACGTCGGAATCCCGAGCCCTGTAACTATCCAGAAGACCCAACTGTTATTACACTCTGTTGCTGTTGCACGCCCGAGCTGTTGACATGCAATTAGCATTGGGCCTTCAAGTGGCCCAACTGTCTACAAAGGTAACAAGTACGACTGCTTGCTTGGGGCAATCTCCCTCCAGAAGCAAAACTGCCTCCCTCGGGTTTACAACTCTGTGTTTGTGTAGGGGGGCGGGAAGCGATTGAACCACAGCCTGCCATTGTCTACCCCAAGGTAGGGGATGGTGTGAATTTGCTAGCTGATGGTGCTGTCGTTGTCGGGTTGTGGCGATGGTCTCTACGGAACTGAGAGAAGTCCTGACATGCGACTCTGCTAGGATGGGGTGGAGGCAACTGTGACCGACCTCCATGTAATCGACTCTGCATAGCCTCCCACCTCGTCGCCTTTGCAGTAACCTCCTTGATGGAGGTAAGGTCCAAGGTGGAAATTCTGTCTTGAACCTCCTCGTGCATCCCTTGGATGAACTTCTGCAAGTTCTCCTGTAGGTAAGCTGTAGTAGCAGGGGAATGGCGAGACAACTTCGTGTAACAAATCAAGTACTCTTGGGCTGTCATGGACCCTTGGGTCAGCTCGACGAGTTCTCTCCTTCTATCCTTTACCCAATGGTCTGGGTAAACTCTGAGCGGAACTCGTCAAGGAAAACCTCCCAAGTGATGGGTTTGATCAGGTGCTCCATAGTGCATTCCACTGTTGCAAAAGTCGGCCGACTAGTCGGCCCGACTATGCGACTCGGGGGGGGGGGGGGTGGCCGATTTGAATAGACTAAATCGGGCTATACTTGGTTGAGGCCGATTAGTCGGGCGCCTAGTCGGTCTAGTCGGCCGCTTAGGCGGGCGATTTTTACATAGACGATCCGAGCTGGGATCCGGGTTTTGAAATGAAGGGTTACTGTTAGACAGTAACCCTTCACTCACACGACAGAACGTTTCGACCCCCCCCCCCCCCACACGGCTCCTGTGTGCGATAACCCCATCCTCGCCGGTGCCGCCCACAACGCGTTCAGCGCTTCGTCGCCTCCGGTGCCGCCCCCTCGTTCTAGGCTCCAGCATGTAAAGGGTTAGGTTTTTTTTTTGGCTTTTATTTCCTCTTGTTTTTAGGTTGATGATGTTAAAGTTAAATGTTAATATTGTATTGTTAGCAAACAACAATGGTAGGTTATGTATGTTTTCTTCAAATTTTTTTGTTTTTGCTTAGGTTGATCTTAGATGTTATAGCTTTGATTTGCTTAGGTTAATGATGTTGAACTTAGATGTTAATATGTTAATGTTACTGTTAGCAAATAACAATGTTAGGTTTTCTTCAATTTTTTTTGTTTTTGCTTAGGTTGATCTTAGATGTTAATATGTTATTGCTTAAAATTTCTTAGGTTGATGTTGTACTTAAATGTTTTTATGTCAATGTTATTGTTAGCAAATAACAATGTTAGGTTTTCTTCAATTTTTTTTTGTTTTTTCTTAGGTTGATCTTAGATGTTAATAACATGTTATTGCTTAGATTTGCTTAAGATGATCTTAGATTTTATTGTTAGGATATATTTTCTCTTCTAATTTTGGTTAGCTTTGTGTTTGATGATTAGTAATTTGTGAGTTTTTGACTATGTAGATGGATACACCTCCCGCGAACGTCGCTTCTGGTAGCGACTCGTCTTTTTACGTGCCATCGGGATCAACTGATCCTGCATGGCAATATGGTTATCTTTCGAACCGTACAGATCCGAATATAGTTACTTGCAGATTGTGCAAGAAGGTTGTCAAGGGAGGTGTGTATCGGTTCAAGCAACATCTAGCACACCGTAGAGGCAACGTGGCTGCATGTCCCAAGGTGGATGAAGATACAAAGAAGAAGATGATCGCATATCTTGATGACGTTGCAAGGAAGAAGAGCCAGAAAGCCGCTGATGTTCAGGAGCTGAGAGAGGATGTTGATATCACTGGAGATGCGGGTTCGGCGAAGAGATCACGAGTATCCGACTCGTTGGAGCAGAATGCCGCATTGGAAGGATCATCACGTCAGATGACCATAAAAGATGCATTCTCCAAAGAGCATCGTGATAGGGTCACCCCGTATATAGCCAACTGGGCATATACATCGACGATTCCTTTTAATGCACTAACGACGAAGCACTTCATGCAGATGGTGGAGGCGATTGGGAAGTATGGGCCTGGACTAAAGACTCCCACGAGATATGAGCTTAGTGGTCCACTTCTGAAGGATGCGGTGAAGAAAATGCACGATGACTTGCAATGTCATCGTGATACGTGGAAGTCGACATGATGCTCTTTGATGACTGATGCATGGACGGACATGCGTGGAAGAAGCATCATCAATTTTTGTGTTAATTGCACCTTGGGGACTTCATTTTTAAAGTCCATAGATTCCTCAAATGAGGCCCACACTGCGGAATACATCTTCAAGCTGGTGGATGAGTGTCTTAATGAAGTGGGCATAGATAATGTTGTTCAGATTGTGGCGGATAATGCACCTGCCAATGTAGCAGCGTGAAGATTGCTGCTCACCAAATATCCACGGATTTGGTGGACTCCATGCGTCGCGCACTCCCTTGATCTTGCTTTGGAGGAGATAAGCAGAGAGACGAAGGTGAGGAGTGCAATCACAAAGGCAAAGAAGCTTACGATGTTTATATACTCTCACACCAAAACTCTAAGCTTGATGCGCAAGTTCACCAACAAGAGAGACATTGCAAGGCCTGGGCAAACAAGATTCGCAACAACTTTTCTTACTCTTGAGAGCCTGAATGAGAAGAAAGACAAGTTTAGATTGATGTTTTCCTCAGAAGAGTGGCGGAATTGCAAATGGTACAAGACCAAGAAGGGAGAAGCAACGAGTTCTATTGTATTCAGCCTTACATTTTGGAACCACATTGCACACGTCGTCCGAGTTTTCACTCCATTGGTTCGTTTATTGCGTGTTGATGATGCAGATCGACGTCCATCCATGGGCTTTGTGTACGGAGGGCTTGAAGATGCCAAATGACAGATAATTGCATCATTCAATGGCGTGGAGTCATCATACAAATTTTTTGTGGATGCTGTTACCTCCAAGACCAAAGGGAGGCTCGATACTCCATTGCATCTAGCGGCTTATTACTTGAACCCATTTTTCTTCTACACCGAGTCTCATGGTGATCCGGATGTTGTGGTGAGGAGAGGGTTTAAGGAGTGCATGGAAAGATTTTATCCAGATTTGGATGTACAAGATGCAATTACCAGGGACGAGCTTCCAGCATACAGACTTGGTCGTGGTGATTTTGGCAAGCCTTTAGCTGTGAGACAGAGGATGACAAATGACAACAGTTATGACCCATGTATTTTTAACTACTGGACGATTCTTTCTATGGAAATATTATAGTATAATTATATTGACGAATTCTCTATATAAATAGCTAATTGGTGGTATAACCATGGAGATGACACGCCTCATTTGAAAGCCATGGCCATCAAGATCTTGAGCTTGACGTCTTCATCCTCCGGATGTGAGCATAACTGGTGTACATTTGACTCGGTAATGACTTCATTCCACCCACCAAATTTGATTACTAGTAGTAAACTATAGCATAGTAATTGATATAAATTTAAAATTTGTATTTTGATGTTCAGATCCATACCAAGAAGAGGAACAAATTGGAGACGAAGAAGCTAAATGATCTTGTGTATGTTCGTTTCAATTCAAACCTGCGGGAACATCGAGTTGAAAAAGCAAAAGATCCTCTCTCATCTCATTATCGTGCATACATGGCTGAATGGACTGGAGGTGTCGATGCTCATGATGAGGAGGTTTTTCCAGGTTCCGGATTGACATGGGGTGCTGTAGCACATGCTAGTGGTGCTGAAGAGAATTTGGAACCGAGAAGGAGCCAACGAGTTGACCGTAGCAAGGGAGCTTCATCTTCAAGCTCCAATGCTACGCCGATGAATGAGAGCGTGGAGTTACATCTTGATGATATAGAAGAAGAAGAAGAAGAAGAAGAAGAAGAAGAAGAAGATGATGATGATGACGACGACGACGGAGAAGAAGAGATGGATTTGGATAATGACATTGCGGATTGATTCGATTGACTTGTCTTCCTTTCCACTTGTATTATTTTTTTGGACATGTTGTATGTGTTTTTGAACATTTGATCGTGTTATGTACCAAACATTTTGAATATTTGATCTTAACTTCCTTCATTTTTTCTTCTCTTGCTATAATTTCTTAAGCTCTTGAAAATATTAAATTTGCTAAAATTATGAAGATAAATGATAGTATATGTATTAAAATTTGATTTATATATTAAAAATAATTAAAAAAAATCAAAACCGACTAATGCCCGACTAAATCCGATTACTCTCCCGACTGTCGATTAATCCTTAGTCAGTGACCCTGCCGACCGAGTACCGACTGCCGACTTCTGCAACATTGGTGCATTCCACTACCGCTCTGCATATCCAGTAAACGAGTACTCCGCAAAATGTACTCAAGTTTCCTCAGGTGCATGGATCATCCTTCTAACCTTTACCACATGTGCTATCCACAACTCCACATCATCGGGCGTGATGGTACCGAAGAACTGTGGTATTATCGCTTGCTGATATGCTGCATAGGTACTTCGATGCTTCTGAAAGCATCTGCATCCTCCATCCGCTCAAGCTCTATAGAGAATGACAGGTCGACACTCTCCTCGTCGTGAGAGGGACGGTAGGAGGAATTCTATTGCTACTGTAGTCGTTGTTCGATCGCCTCTTGGTGATGTTGGATGTCATGTACCACATGTACCATCCGGATCCACACGAGACGACATGGTTCTACATAAAGAACTACATCATTAATACTTGCTTTACCTAAGAGAGACATTATGCCATGTATATAAATCATTACTATTCTCCTTTGGACTCGTGTTGGGTCAGGAGACTCTCAACATAATCCTGTATTTCGAACACCAATGAGAAATGATATGCGTGGAATGGAATGAAGTACCACTGGTATGATACCAAACTGTCGAAACCGCCCCCTAGGATCTGGGTACCCGACAAACTGATTCCACACACATATATTTCCACATTCAAAACACACAATATAAATGTAAACATGAGAAAATAGTACAAAAGAATACTTGAATTTAAAATTTTCTTTCCTTTCCATTCGTAACATGTCCATCATTCGATAATTACAATCAATGTCTACAAAATATTACATGTGTGCATCAAAAAATGGGTCCATACATATATAGTACATCTCATATCTTTCAAAATGCTACAAATAAAGAACAGTAAAAGCTACAACAAGTACTTTACCAAGAAAGAACCGTAGTTGCACACAAAAAGACGTAGCTCCAAGCCGCTCACTGCTGCAATTGCTTTCGAACTTGACCCGTATCCGATCTCGCTAAAATGATCTTAACTCGGACTTCCGAACTCGGGTTATAACGTTCTTGGACTCATTGGAAAGGTCTCGATAAATACTATGCAGTGGAGTGCTTATTTATATATTTTGGATGCTGGACAAGAGCAGTTTTTACAAACAAGTTCGGGTCCCACTACGAGAGGTCCCACACCTAGGCATACGTGGTAGACTATTAGAACACTAATCGGTACCGTCGTCATTTTAGTGTATGCAAATGACATCATAGTTACATAAAATGGCATACATGGCGATGTAGAGAAAAAACGTTCCTTGGACAACAATTTACCACCAAGGACCTTGGAGAGCTTCTATACTTCTTTGACATAGAGTCTGCTAGAATTCACATAGGATTTATATTAAGTAAAGAAAATACGTGATTGATCTTCTAGAGACTGGGATGGTAGATTGTAGACCTGCCATTAGTCGTATAGATCCCAACATGAAGCTTCTTTATGTAATCATCACCATACAAATATTTCTTTCGCTGTGAGCAGAGTCAACCAATTCATGGACTGCCCAGTGCCCACATGGATGCCGTCACAATAATTCTCTGGTATCAAAAATTCCCACTAGTTATATGGCTGCTCTTCAACAACGGGACATCCCTTGATATAACATGTTGCTCACTATGTTGGTTGTCCTAAAGATAGGAAGTCAACCATTGCTTTGCTGTATTTATGGGTATCTCTCTTATCTCTTGGAAAAGCAAGAAGCAGATTGTGGTGGTTAGATCGAGCATTGAATCCGAGGACATGGTCATGGCTCATATTAACACTGAGATGATGTGGGTTAGGTTTGACCAACCAGTTGAGGTAACAGACATCTTTATTCATTGCTAACAATCTTGCATTCTATGAGCGAACCAATCTTATTGAAGTAGATTATCACTACACTAAGGACTTGATATAGAAGAGCTTCATTTCTCTGTCCCATGGCAGTTCAACATAACAGATGTGATATGTATTCACCAAAGCTACTGCCATGGGACCATTCCAGAAGTGCTCATCCGAGCTAAGCATGATAGATCTATGCTCCAACTTGAGGGGAGGTGTTATAGTAATTAGACTGTTATAGTAATATGTAATATGCCAACCGTCTGTTTCCTTTTCTATGTGTAGCCCAACCGACAACCTCCTTTATCTTAGAGTATCCTCTCCTCTCTATATGAAGAGAACCCTAGAGCACATAATAAAACCTATCTTCCCTTTCACATCCTCTAGCACATCTATGTCCCACCGTAAACAACATGAGATTGAACATAATAGTGTAATTGGGTGTCTACCATCTAAATACATAAATCTATTACTCCACCTCAAGTTGGAGTTGGAAAATAAGCTAAAACTTGTTACGAAAGTAACCATTAATACATCTTACATGACACATCTTTTAAAATGCTTGGAGGAGAGTCACGAAATGAGACGATGCTGGGAGGAGACTCTACACAGAGATGGCAACATCAAGAGACTCGTTGGAGGACATATGGAGTGCTGATCTTCATGCAGTCAAGTAGATGCGCAACGCGAGTACGAGATGATCCTAAGAAGTAGTAGTATGAGTTGATCCAATTAAGAGGAGTCAATCCCAAGCTTATGTAATAGAGTGGTCCTCTCCCAGTCTCCCAAACGAAGATCTTGAACGCATTCCTCTCTCCTATACAAAAACTTGGAGAGCATGCTTCTTCTATGATAAACATGCATAAAAGCCCAAGGAATTGGTTGCTTATGGCTGGATCAGACGTTGGGTATGGATCTAGATCCAACCTTAAAACCCAGATGGCTCGACCTCCTCCATCCTCAGTAGTAGAGGGCATCACTTGCTCAGTAGAAGAATAATGTTCATATATGATGAGTAGCACATGTCCTGACAAGCTTATGTATCTTATTAGGAGCGTCGTGGCCATTGTAGAAAGGGGGAGCATTGGGTTCAATTTTTTGTTCTTTGAGGACGGCATTGGTCCAAATATTGGTGGATTGTGAGCATCACTTGAAGCTTGAGTTTCTTCTTGAACATCAAATTGTATAGTCGGCACATGAATCTTGATTTTCTTTCTTGCTTTTGATACACCAGAAAAGATCTTTTAATGCCTTATCAACATTATTCGTCTTAGGAGAAATATAGCTGGCTTTTTTTATTGAGTATCCTATCTGCACTGACATAATAACCTATGCCCGCTATGTCTTATAGGATATCCTGAGAACATATTTCACTGATTGCGGGGGATGACTTGTCAGTAACATGAAAATTATGTTCAAGATATACTCATCCAAAGGCCACAACTGCAATCAAAAGCAGGTTCTAATAAAGAAAAATAAATAAATCACCGTGCAAAATCTAAGCAAGTCACCATAAGAATAGCACCTCCTCTAGCAGTTTAGGCACATGAAAGGTTGCCATAGTCGGTTGACCAAGTCAATTAGATGGAATGCATGTAATTCGGCAGCGGGAATTGACTGGTTAGTCAGACCAACTAGTTGTTATGTGGTCGACTAGTCGGTCAACTTGCATAAAGATGAATGATTGATTTTGTTTTTTGTTGAATACCGTGTAAATGGGTAAACATAATTCAAGAGAGAAAAAATAAGAAGGATTGCCTGAGTTAGTCATACAATGACATGAACGTCTTGGTCATCTTTCATTTGATTATCTAAAAGAGATGTTTCCTTTATTACATAAAGATGTAAGTTTTGCAGAACTTTTGTCATGTTTATTTGAAAGCAAAGCATACTAGAGTGACTTATTCTATCTCCGAGAGTAAGACGAGACCTTTCTGAGTTGGCTTATTCAGATGTTTGAGGTCCCTCTAGCATTCCTACTCTTAATGGTTACAAGTACTTCATTACATTTATTGATAACTATTGTAGAAGCACATTTGTTTACTTACTTCGTAACCGTGGTGAAGTTGGTAGCATTGTGAAATATTTTTTCACTCTTATTGAGACACAATATGCGAAAGTGATGGAACGGTTCATGTCTGATAATGCCCGTGAATATTTGTCTAAAGAATTACATGATTTGTTTAATGATAAAGGAAGTATTCATAAGATTTCCTACATTTATACTCATCAACAAAATGATGTTGCAGAACAAAAGAACAGACATCTTCTTGAAGTTAGCAAAGTGATCTTATTTCAAAGAAACCTTCATAAACGATTCTGGGGAGAGGCGGTTCTCACTAATGCATTTCTTATAAACATGATGCCCTCAAGACGAGTGAACATGGCAACTCCGTTCTCTTTTGTTCAGCCTGAGGGTAAGCCATTTGCTCTTCCTCCGAAGACATTTGGGTGTGCTTGCTATTTTTACAATTCTGCACCCGACACGAAGAAACTTGATGCTCGTGCAATTGAAGGTATTATCTGGGATATTCCCCTACTCAGAAAGGCTATAAATGCTTCAATCTTAAAGATAGAAACATACATGTGACTAAAGATGTCACCTTTATAGAGCATGACTCTTATTTCTCTGAGCATTCCCTTCACGGGGAGAATGGAAGTAAAGATGAAGGAAATGTCCATGATATTTATTTTTCTGTGATACATGTAATGATTCTTTTAAGTTCTTTGGGCAACTCCATTCCGACTAGCACTAAGACAAATGAGTGAAAGCTATGTTCTCCTCAATGGCATGAAAAAAACTATAGTAAGAAAGATCAACAAGCGACTCTATTGCAAGCTCAGGGAAGAGAAACCAATCCTAATCCTATTCTATTCCTTGATGACCCATGTTGCTCTTCTACCTCTGGGAACTCTAACCATGATCTAGAAAGTGGTATGGAAAAGGAAGTCTATGACATTGATGAAGATGATAAGGTTGACGACTTGGTCATATGTGAAGGGGATTCGGTGGCACAAAGGTGTGGACGTAGAGAAATAAAGCCCCCATCGAGCTATGCAGATTGCACAAGATATCCTATAAACAAATATGTTGGTTACTCCAAACTCAGTAAAAATTACAAGTGCTTTATATCCTCTTTATCTGCATTTGTGATTTCCAGGAATGTTGCAAAAGCTTTTATTGATCCTCGATGGATTCGTGCCATGGAAGAAGAAATGGAAGCACTTAAAAAGAAATGCACCTGGGACATTGCGGACATCCCTAAAGGGGTGTATATGGTTGGTTCAAAGTGGGTGTACATCATAAAGTACAAGCCAGATGACCAAGTGGAGAGATACAAAGCTAGACTTGTAGCAAAGGGATTTAATAAAAAAATATGGTGTTGATTACATAGAAACTTTTGCCAGTGTGGCAAAAATGAATACGGTGCTTGTTCTTTTTCTTGCAGTCATTCAGGAATGGAAACTCCATCAGATAGACGTGAAGAATGCTTTCTTGAATGGTGGAGATCTCCATGAAGAAGTTTACATGCATATGCCGTCGCGGTATGAAAGGATCAGAAAGTGTTGCAAACTAAAAAAGGTACTATATGATCTAAAATAATCACCTAGAGCATGGTTTGAGGAGCTTAGAGTTGTAATGACCAGATTGAGATATCACCAAGTAAATGTAGACGATACTCTATTTGTCAAGAGGAAAACAAATAAAATTTATTTGCTTCTTGTCTATGTTCTTGACATGATTATTACTGGGATGATGAAGAGGAGATTGAGCAGTTAAAATGTGAACTTGCAATGGTGTTTGACCTGAAAGACTTTGGAAAATTAAATATACTTCTTAGGCATTAAGATGACAAGATCTAGTGATGTGCTTGTCATATGTCAAAGGAAGTATAGTCCGGATCTTTTAAAGGAAGTTAGAAAATTAGGATGTAAACCTACCACTACTCCGATTGAGGAAATTCACAAGCCGAGCTTCGATGATGGGAAGCAACTTGAAGACTCTAAATGTCGGTACCAAAGACTTGTTTGGAAGCTTATCTACCTCATGCTTACTAGACCTTACAACATTTATGCTATGAATGTAATGAGTCAATTTATGCATGCTCCCACTGATTTACACATGAATACTGTTGAACGTAGTCTGTGCTATATAAAAGGGAGTCCTGTAAAAGGACTTATATTTGCAAGAAATGGTAAGGTCGAGATTAAGTGCTACACCGATTCTGACTGGGCAGGATGTGTTAATACGAGGAGATCTGCTACTGGATATTGTGTGTAACTGGGTGGAAACCTTGTGAGTTGGAGGAGTAAACGACAATCTGTTTGTACAAGATCAAGTGTTGAAGCTGAGTATAGATCTGTAGCAATGGGTGTCACGGAGATGTTATTGCTCAAGATTATTTTGACCGACAGTAGGGTTGATCTAGATATGCCTATGAAGCCTTTCTGTGATAATAAATCAGTCATAAATCTCTCCAACAATCCCGTGTTGCATGACGGAACAAAGCATGGTGAGATCGATCGATACTTCATCCGAGAAAGAATCAATTCCAACGAATTGATGATGCCATATATAAAAATTGAAGAGCAAATTGCTGATTGCTTCACCAAGGGGTTGTCAAAAGCCAAGTTTGATAAGAATGTTGACAAGTTGGGCATGTTTGATCTCTATGCCCACCTTGAGGGGGAGTGTTGAGTGCCATCATGTAAATGGGTAAACGGATCTTGGGAGGGGATCCGCTTTATCTTGAGCATATATGTATCTATCCCTATCTCATTTCAAAATATAAGAAAGACAATAGACAAAGCCCTAGTTGCTATGAGTAACAAGGACTCTTCTTCCCCATGGTTTTTCCCTTGTGGAGGGTTTCCGCGTTCACTATCATCTTTGTGTGCTTGCTTTTTTACATTTTTCAATATTTGATATTTTTACAAAGTTAATTAAAAGTTAGATGCACAATATTTTTAATATTTGATTGAAATTCAATTGTTATTCGTTAATGTGACACTATTTAAGCACTAACAGAAATGAATCATTTTCTCCTAGAGATGGTCTATTCTCAGGAAAAACTTTGGGAAGTCAAATGCTGGTAGTACAAATAACTCGAACAGTTCAGCTCTTACAGAGGCTCAACTTTCAACTCGACAAGCAATTTCTATGGCCCTTAACATGCCTATGATTGGGAGTTTCTCAGCAATATGCTCAGGTACCAACTATATTTTCAAATGGTCTTTTTTTTGCGAAGCCAAACGAAATTTTATTTCAATTCAGTCATAAAATAAATACAATATCTAAACTCTTGTATTCTCAAATGCCTATGATTTGAAGGAAAGGCGAACCCTGGAAATGGAACAGGTAGCACATTGTTGACTACTCCTTCCACTACTGGATGTCCAACCGGCCAGCCGGGGCCTTCTGAAACCACACCTCTCTGTCAGAAAGGTGTCAACCAATCTGTACAAGCTGCACCACAGGGAACACAGAAAACGGGAGGTTGCAGCGTAAACAAATCTCAGACAGCTCAGGTGAAACCATCAGGTCCTCTAAAGCCTTTGACTGGCCCTAGCACTCTCATACAGAAGGCTGCTTTTGCTGCTGGAGGGCGAATAGCAACTCCTTCTACTGCTGCATCCCTTTTCAAAGCCGCCCAGTCCAAGAATGCTGTTCACATTAGACCTGGGGTTTCGCTTGCAATGACCCCAGTTCCTGGAGCCAAACCTTCTGTTTCCCCTGTTGTCTCCCGTCCAGCTAATGTTTCTCAAAGCTGGCCTCTGCCATTAGGGAATCCTTCCGTCACGACACGTGCTGGTTCTAATCCTGGGAGCCAGCAAGCCATGTGCAGTGCTACACAATTTTCTACTCAGCCTGGACCTAGTAGTGACTTATTGCAGCCACCTTCCCAGCAGCACAGGGAAGAGCGAAAAGTGGCAGTTCCTATTCTTGAAGATGCACAAGGAAATGTTGAGCAAATAGAACCATCCAAGGGGGTTGGTAAAATTATGACAATGCAACAGAAGACGGCTATCAATCATAACCAGGTGCCTGTAGTGAACCTTGATGATGGTGATGACATGGATGTGGTGGCAGAAACCAGTGGTCAGTCCCAGAATTCTGAGCAGCAGATGGTGAAGACCACTGATTTTGTTTCACACAGTCAGCTGGAGCCTGCTAATGAGAAATGCACCACAGACGACGTAATTGGGCCGGCAAAGGTAAAAATCCACAGAAATCCAGGTACTATTGCTATGGAAAATTCAAATGTAATTGATGATGATGGAAGTTCTATGATCAACCCTGCTGACAGTTAAACATTTAGTTGACAAGAACGTAGATAAAGGAGGAAATGCCGAGAAAAAGCACAGCTGATGAGGAATGTGGTAGTATTGAGAATCTGAGATACATATTGGTATCGGCTGTACGAAAAAAGTCAAGGGCGGAGGCTCATAAATCAGATAGCAGACATGTTATTTAATGGCAGCCATATATTAGAAAGCAGTATATTGAACTAAAGAATGAATTAAATTAGGAATGAACAGACCTCCAGAGCACATGATATGCTTCCACAGCAACCAACAAATTTTGCAATATGTAAACAAGTATGTTTCAGAGATACCTAATTTACTTCACTGATTGGGCAATATGCGCTGCATTATCAGCCTTCTGATTCTGAAGCAAAATGGACAATATAGATAGAAAGTAAAATCCATTGTTAGTGCTGCAGTTCATCCTTAACATTTTGTTTCGTTGGCATGCAAGTGGCTAAAAGGGTTTTTCTATAATGTAAGATCTTTTTTCATTTTTTAAACCCAGATATTCTCTTAATCAACTCCGTATTTTCTATCGAAAATGTCTCGTGTCTTGTGCAAATGCTGTACTGTCATATCTTGGACGCAGGCTTTGTTTCTTTCTCTGTTGAGCAGATCATTAAATGGAGTATTATTTAGACGGTCTTTATGGAATTTTCACATCTAGCTATTTATTAGCACAAGATCAAATTGCTGTTGGCGGGCATACACCTCTTTTCACCCAAGTGCGTGGAGTCTCAAATACCATGTAGAATAGGATGTGATAATCTAATAGTGGGTCATGATGCTCATTACACAATAATGTAGTTGGAGAGTGCATGTTAATGACCGATGGAATAAACTTAACCTGTGCTGCTCATTACAGCAGCCCCTATTTTTTTTAGCAAAACTTGTGCCTTTGTTCGAGCACCGATAACATGTGTGCCCTTTCGTTAGTTTGATCGTATATAAGATAAATTAGATCATGATTTATTCCAACTAAGGTTCATTTAAGAAAGCTTCAACCCACATGACTTCCATATCTTCCACGTACGTATTCTTCTCGAGAACCCAACGATCGAGCTTAGGCAACAAAGCTTTGAAGCTCCAAGACATCATCCCACTTTGTCGTGGGACACTAGAAGGATGATCATCGTCTTGCTCCTGGTTGATCTTCATTGCCTTGACTAGTTGATTGCCCCTTTGTCTGTTCCTAAGGACCCGTTTGGTTGCTGGGGTCCACCTCTGAAAAGGATGGGGAGATAGATAACCTGATTTGAATAGTAGGTGTTTGGATAAAGGGTGGGGTGGATGTGATATGATTTGACGTGTTGATTGATTGTAGTTATTGTCATTACCATTGGGTTTTGACTATTTGGAAAACACTCTTTCTTTTATTAAGCATGATTTTGTCCCGCTATTTTCACATATGACATTTTCAAGTTCACACCACAATCTATTTATGACAACAAAATCTATTCTTTCAATCTGACAACAGATTATCATAGTTAGGATTTTGTTTTGAATGTGCGTCTATTTTCTTTGCATTCTTGAACGTGTAATTAAATTTACAATTGTAAAGGTAACATTCATAAATTTCTCCGCTTGCACAACCAACAAACCTCATATTCGCTACAGTTGCACTATGTACAGATTACGATGCATTGGAGTAGGAAAATGCATTACAATGTGAGGGCACACAAACACGAAATATTTATCCATAAGAAAATAACCAACACACGTCAAGAGTAGTCCCACCTTAGCATGATCACATAATCTAGTTAAAAGAAATACACAAAAACAAGAATCAGACCACATGCTTATCAATCACGCAGTCTTCAACCACCTCAATTCCTGCACCTCTCATTTGCAGTCGCAGTGACTCAACCATCTCCTCCAGGGAAGCTCTCCTGCGTCATGGATCTTCTAGCTCCGAGTAGAGACATCCCAATTCGTTTTCTTTTTCTCCTATCTCTTTCAAGGCGGTTTCAAGCTTTCGACGAAGTTCCCTATTTCCTATTCCTTTTCCCATAATCGATGAGCCAAAAAGAAAAATTCATCTGCCAGATTTTCCATTGTCCTTGGTGCACGCGCAAATGCCTGATGATGACCGCATCGATTCGTTGAGCACATGTAGAATAGTCGTCTCACCGGATCCTGGTTCCCATCTTCGTACTTAAGAACCAATGGCTTTCCACATCGGCATCTTTCGGTTGACTGCATTCTTATTTTTCTATAGTACAAAAAATAAGGATTACATGAGCCGGCAATAACGCAGGCAAATAAAGATTAATTTAATGTGTAGAACATAGAGGGTCAACTTGTACATTAAAAAATCTCAAGTCTACTATTCCACTACGATTGTCTCCTTCATCTATTAATCCACATTGCGTGAGCGATTCTATTTCGCAATACCTCACCCCGACGAATATCATCACGAAGGATGCCAACACTCCGATTTTTGGTCTTCATTGACCTCCTCGGGCAAGATGTTCTCTTCGTCTCGGATATAGAATCTCCGCCATTCAACCGTATAAAGTTATGAATGATGCAGGTAGCTCTTACGACATTCCTTTGTATGTCAAATGAGTATGATGGCATATCTCGCAAGCAGTGGAACCTATTCTTCCATACACCGAAGGTGCGCTCCACTACATTGCGCAGACTTGCGTGACAATGATTAAATAAGTCCTTATGATTTTCATATTGACAACGACGTGCCCGCCAAGTAGGAAGATGATATAGGGCACCTCTGTATGGGCGATGAATGTGTCCGTATTCGAGTAACCACAGTCTACTAATTATTTGCAGCCCTCTGGGACAACAAAAGAGCCACTCTCGACAGAATCACGAAGCACAGTCATATCCGTACAAGAACCCTCCCAACCAGTAACGACGTACGTAAAACATTGGTTGAAGTCAACTGCAGCCATAACATTTTGTGCTGGAAATAGCTTTCTACAACGATACGTTCCTTCTTCATCACGATGAACATGAGCTGGAATGTAAGTCCCATCTATCACTCCTATTACTCCCTATGCGAAAGCGGGAAAATGAGAAAAGAAGTAGGTTAGCATAAGGAAAGTTGTCTACATTCAGGAATTTACTTTGAAGTATGGGTAGTATCAGGGGTCTGAAATGATTTTCTCCGGGGTCACGGGCGGAGCTAGTCGAATATACTCCTGCTCCAAAGTCAATATCTTCGCGAGAACCCTTTTTATGTGGCGTGATATGGACTCTGGATTTTTTTCTTCTCTTGATTAATTCTAGCCGTCTGATCGTGGATTGGTTAGATTAACTCGTTTTAACCCAAGGAAGTTAAATCTAGATGTGTCAATTTAACGGTAAGGTTCGTGGGGTAAGACGGAGCAAGTTTATAGGATCGAGGAGGAATTATGATGTTTCAAAGGTCGTGAAGGTAATTGACAAAGATTATACGTTCTACCGGGTAAAAATCCCAAAATTAAACACACACAAAGATATAAAACAAAAATCCATAAAAAAATATATTCAAAAACCCACATAAAAATATAATAAAAAACAAGCAGAGGACAATTTTGGAATTAAATTCATAATCTATCCTCTGTGCTCCCTGTGTTCGACTGCTGGAAGGATTCTTGGATGACTCTATTAGAATGACCATTGGTGAAGGCGTATAGAAATATACAAACTTGCTCAACCACGTCCATGTATCTCGTCTGCGTTAACCCATGTTCTGATAGGACACGGATGAACCTTCTCAGCATTGGCGGTCTCATTCGGAAATTCTGAAATGCTCTATCATCATGGCCCACAAGCATCTCATTAACCCTCGTCCGCTGAGAGACCTTGTATGCAAGGGTCGGGGAACTCGTCTGGCGGACGACTTCCACTCCCACTCCTCTATCGCAATAGCACCCACTATACCAATGCATGCTATTATTGCTTGATCCCTGACATTCTCAAATGGATTGTAGCTACGCAAGGCCATCCCTAACAAAGGACTTATGCCCAATCAGAAATTATCCTAAGCAATGCAACAAGTAGTGATGTTTTAGGTAGGAGAGACGGACTTTGTGTCCGCATTAAACTACTAGTCAAATCATTACGTAAAAGAGAAGATAACTAGAAGATGCAGGTAATCACATGACCACATCCTGTTAGAAAACATGATAAAATAATCCAAACTAACTTATAAACACAATTACAGGTACTATGCACAAATGAACGTAATAGATATGCACAACTTGAAAGACTACAACCTGCCAGAATATATGCTTCTTGCAGATCGGTTAACCTACGTAGATAAATCTTGACATAAGTAAATAAAGTATTAAAGAGCTGAAGCTATTCACAAGACCAGAACCTGCAAGAAAGATAACGAAGTTATTTGTCGAGTAATAATCACATTAGCCTCTAACTCTGGTTTGCAAAAGCTTCTTCCTGCAGATTAACAGAACTGCCCATAGCAATGCGATACAATAAAGCTTTGGCAATAGAGAAATAAAATTATCATAAACAACAGAGGTTCGAAAATGTTTTAACACTATCTAATGATGGTTGGCAAAGTGGGTAAATTCTACTTGAAATGATATCCTTCAACGACGAATGGTCCTCTCAATCCAATCATTCAGCTTATCGGGGTCACCTTTGACATGGTAGAAAATATTTCTACCACTCGTTATAGCTAGCTTCTCTGCAATCCTTTCAAACTGATCGATGTCAAGGTCAGGCCTAAATGCGCTTACTTCCCTACATGCTGCATTTGCCAGTTCATCAGGATCATGTCTCCCCTCAACAAACTTTTTCGGCAGAGTGCTCATAAACTTTTCTAGCAATTCTTGTCCTGATTCAGACATCGTCCCTCTACTCATGGATTTTTTGCTATTTCCTGTTCGACTACCAGCAGTTTTCTTTCGAGATGAAGGTGTAGGAGTCATCTCCTCGCTATCATATCGTCCAGTGGCAATGGCATACAATCACTAAGATTTTCGTCGAAATTCAGTTCCCTTTGCCTTGCTGCTTGTCGTAAACTTGATGGCCTCATCGCTTGCTTGTCCCTTGCGGGTCGCGTTGAGCTTGCATGCACTCCAATAGCGATGTCCTTTGGTAGAAACCTCTGAATATCACCAAAGTATAGAAATGGCTTATGACGATATTTGCGATATCTATCTGCAAGCTATTTTGGGAAGTTGAATTAGCAATAACAGTTAAAAAGAAATCGATCCGAATTCAAGGGTAACAGGATACCTGATGCCATTGCTATGATGTATGATGTCGGGGTTGATCAAACCACGAAAGAGCCCTGGATCTTCCTCACGAACGTATGCCTCTCACGCTCTCTCTTGTCGATGGAAAACAATAGAGAAGAGAACATATGTCATTTGGGGACCCTTGGCCTTATTATATTTGGCTAGACAACCAAAATGGTTGCCAATTCACCTTCCTCTTTTGTCCATCATAAAGAGATTTTATTCTCTGATTAATTGGCAATCAAAGGTGCACTAATGGTAATTGTTAATGTCCATATCAATGGGATTTTCAAATCCCAACAATCTCCCACTGGACATTGATAATGACCATGTAATGTGCTTACTGTACGAGCTCAAAATTATTGCCACCAATCGAGATATAACTGAACAATCTTGTCCATTGGTTATGATAACATGAGATCAAGGAGGTATTCATCGTATTGAGCACGATTAGACCCATCAATGGTCACCAATATTAACACAATCAAATGACATAGATCAATGCCAAATAAATGAATAAATTTGGATCTATATCCAAAGTTGCATTTATAATGAATGGTCCATTTTCTTAATGGAGACCCCTTAATGAGAGAATGTCAACATCAAATACTTTGTTCTGCGCAGAAATTTATTGAACTTCAGATGTTTCAAAACTGTAAAGGGTTGAGAAGAACAATACAAACTCCCACTAGAAATGGATATCTTTATTTGATACAACACCCATACGAATCACATGTTCATGAAATATATTGGGTGTCACTGCTTTCGTTAGCGGATCCGCCACCATGGAATTTGTCCCAATATGTTCTATAGAAATTTGTCCACTTTGTACTTTCTCTTTCACAACCAAAAACTTTATGTCAATATGCTTTGATTTGGTTGAGCTTCTGTTGCTGTTGGAATAAAGCACTGTCGAATTATTATCACAAAATAACTGTAATGGTTTCTGGATCCTGCATACAATACGCACCCCATTGACAAAATTCTTTAGCCATATTCCATGATTCGATGCCTCATAACATGCTATGAATTCAGCCGCCATAGTGGAGGATGCTACAATTGTTTGTTTAGCACTCCTCCATGATATGGCTCCTCCAGCCATTAGGAATACATAGCCTGAAGTGGATCTTCTGCTATCTTGGCATCTGGCAAAATCTGAGTCGGAATATCCAATGATCTCCAGTGTATCCGACCTTTGATATGTAAGTCTGTAGTGTTTTGTTCTCTGAAGATATCTCATGACACGTTTGGCGGCCCTCCAATGATCCATGCCTGGATTCACCATGTATCTGCCTAGCATGCCCACAATAAATGCCAGATCCGGACGTGTGCACACTTGTGCATACATAAGACTCCCAATTGCAGATGCATAAGGGATCTTACCCATTTCCTGAATTTCAAGGTTATTCTTAGGGCATTGATTGAGACTGAATTTGTCTCCTTTAGCAACTGGGGTATCAATTGGTTTGCAAAGCTGCATGCCAAATCTTTGAAGCACCTTATGGATGTAGTCCTCTTGTGACAATCCAAGTACACCTCGATTTCGATCTCGGTGTATCTGGATTCCTAATACAAAAGAAGCATCTCCTAGATCTTTCATTTCAAAATTATTTGAAAGAAATTTCTTTGTTTCATGCAACAAATTCAGATCATTACTAGCAAGAAGTATGTCATCCACATACAAAATCAAGAAAATGTGTTTACTCCCACAAAACTTGTGATATACACAATCATCCACTGGATTAGTCTCAAAACCAAATGAGATAATTACTTGATGGAATTTGTGATACTATTGACGGGATGCTTGCTTGAGTCCATAAATGAATTTCTTTAATTTACAAACCATATTCTTTGCATCTCCCTGAACAAAGTTTTCTGGTTGAACCATATAGATCACCTCCTCAATGTCTCCATTGAGAAAGGCGGTCTTAACATCCATCTGATGAAGCTCAAGATCAAAGTGCGCAACTAATGCCATGATAATTCTAAAGGAATCCTTACTAGAAACATGAGAAAATATTTCCTTGTAATCAATTCCATATCTTTGAGTAAATCCTTTAGCTACAAGACGTGCCTTAAACCTTTCAACATTACCATTTGAACCCCTTTTGGTTTTAAATATCCATTTACAACCAATGAGCTTCGCACCTTCTGGCAATGGTAGAAGGTCCCAAACATGATTGTCTTGCATTGATTTGTATTCCTCATTCATGGCTTCGACCCATTTTGCAGAGTTAGAACCTTTCATGGCCTGATGGAAGTTGATTGGATCATCTTCCCTAATTCCATCTTGTTCTTGAAGAAATACTATATAGTCATCCGGAATAGCACTCCTTCGTTCTCTAATGTATCTCCTTAAATTTTGAGGTTGTTGATTTTGATCTTGTGTAGAAAAATCCTCTATAAGGGGTTGTTGAATATTGTCATATTGAGGTTCTTGATTTGTTTCTTACCCAATGATTGGAATGCATTCTTGTGCATTTTCAATCACAACATCAGGAATCGTGATTGATTCCTCTTCAAAGACAATATCTCTAATATGCATCTTCCCTTCCAAATCAACATCCTCAAAAAAGATTGCGGTTCCCGTTTCGAATATTTTCTTAAGTGTGGGATCATAAAATTTGTAACCCCTTGATCGCTCTGAGTAACCAATAAAGTAGCTGCTCACCGTTTTAGAGTCCAATTTTTTTCTCATTTGGCCTATACGGTCTTGCCTCAGCTGGACATCCCCATATACGTAAATGCTTTAGACTAGGTCTTTTACCAGTCCAGAGCTCATATGATGTTTTTGCAACTGCTTTTGTTGGTACTCTATTCAAAATGTAAGCCGTTGTTTTTAATGCTTCTCCCCAGAGGGACTCTGGTAAGGAAGAATGACTTATCATACTCCTCACCATATCCTTAAGAGTCCTGTTACGTCTCTCAGCCACACCGTTCATGCTAGGAGAACTTGGCATAGTATACTGAGGAACAATTCCACATTCTTCTAGGAATAAAGCAAAAGCACTAGGACGTTGTTCACCTGAACCATCATATCTGCCATAGTATTCACCACCACGTTCAGATCTGATGCACTTTATCCTTTTGTTGAGTTGGAGCTCAACTTCGGCCTTGAATGATTTGAACACGTCTAGAGCTTGTGACTTTTCATGAATGAGATATAGGTAACCGTATCTTGAGTAGTCATCTATGAATGATACAAAATACTGTTGACCATTCCATGATGCCGTAGGGAATGGACCACATATATCAGTATGTATCAATTCTAAGACACTAGAAGCTCTATTGGCACCTAATCTCCTTGATTTGGTTTGTTTTCCCTTAATACAGTTGACACATAGATCTAAATCTGTAAAATCTAATGAATCTAGGATGTTATCCGATACAAGTCGTTCAATTCTAGATTTAGGTATGTGACCCAAACTCTTATGCCAAATTGATGCTGAATTTTCTGAGGCGGTTTTTCGCTTAGTGCCTCTCGATTCAACAACCATAGATTCATTATACGAGGCAATGGTATCAAGCAAATAAAGTTTATCACTAGAAACCAAGGAACCAGTACCAATCATAGCTGAGTTAAAAGAAAGACTAAATTTTCCATTTCCAAAATTTAGAAAATAACCTAAATTATCCAATGCAGAAACAGAAACCAAATTTTGCCTAAAAGATGGAACAACGAAAGTATTCTTTAACTCTAGATATTGACCAGTTCCTAGTAAAAGCTTAAAAAATCCAACTGCCTCGACTTCTGCCTTCTTTCCGTCACCTATGTAGATGTATCTTTTAACATCAGTTGGTCTTCGGTAGTTCAGGCAGCCCTGCATTGAAACACTTATGTGAGTAGAGGCACCAGAATCTAACCACCAAGTGTTTCTTGGAACTGAAGCTAAATTAACTTCAGAACAAACCAAAGTATGAACCGTACCTTTCTTCACGCGCCATGCATGATATTTGGCACAATCTTTCTTTACATGTCCAGATTTCTTGCAGAAGAAGCAACTAATTGCATCCTTATTCTTCTTTATTGGACCTGTCACAACAGCTTTACTCATTTCTTTCCTTTTCTTGCCCTTATCCTTAGAGTTCATAGCTAAATGAGCACTTTCTGGCTTTTCATGCTTCAACCTGTCTTCCTCTTGAGCACAGTATGAAAGGAGCTCGTTAAGAGTCCACTTCTCCCTTTGGCAGTTATAACTGACCTTAAACTGGCTATACTATAATGGAAGAGACAACCGAACCAAATGAACTAACAAATCATCAGATATTGTTAGTTCTAATTCCTGTAACTTTGAAGCAATATGAGCCATTTCAAGAATGTACTCCCTCATGTTTCCCTTGCCGGTGTACTTCATGGAAATCAAGCGCTGTAAATAAGTGCTTGTTTCCGCCTTATCGTTTTTCGCAAAACGCTCTTCAATTTTATCAAGGTATTCTTTAGCCGTAGTTATATTTTCTTCAGCAATCCCTCTAAGGGTTTCCGGAATGCCGCGCTTTATGATCATGAGACACATGCGATTTGAGCGCTCCCACCTCTCATAGTTCTTCTTTTCATCAGAAGAACTATTTTCCGTAAGAGGAGCGGGAGTCTTTATCCGAAGTGCAAGGTCTAGATCCATGCAACCAAGCAATATCATAATGCTCTCTTTCCATACCTTGAAATTTGTGCCCTGAAGCACGGGAATGAAATTCAAAGTGGCAGAGATAGTAGATACGGAAGCAGAAGCTATAAAATAAAGAACAAAAGAAAACAAAATTAATGTATGGTTCATAAATGTGAATTTGCAAAAAAAGCCATAAGAAAGGCAAGATACCAAGCACATCACTAACTATTAAGTCTTTGGATAATAATGTTAGTTGTAAGTGATACTCTTGATGTGTTGATCAATCGCCAATGATAAATCCTGTCAAGAAGTGAGACCATCTTTGGATGTGTCTCATTACTCACATGTTTTTTATAATCATTGCTCAATTATCATCACGGGTATGTGATACACTTAAATAAATATTACCCCTCCTTTGGGAAGGATAATATTCATAAAACATACAAGATCCATCCAAATATCTCCAACAATACAATTTTGACGATAGAGGTCACTTTGGTGACTTATTCGCTTCAATTATATTATTGGAGATATTGTAATTATGTCTTATGACTGATCTGGAACAAAAAAACTTGAAGCCATACATAAGTCATATATTAATGACAACAATCGTTTTTTAAGCAGATATTTGATTTGTCACCACAGACACAAAAAAAGATTAAGGCAATTTATTTATTTATTTAAAGCCTAATGAATTTAGTCAGCAATGTCAAAACATGATCTACATTAATATAACTTACTAAACTAATATAATGAGAGGCCTCATTGTCGTGAATGGATTATAATGTTTCACCTAAAAAAACTAATATACAAATGACAATAAGGTACTAATTAATTCTACTATGAATGGAAGAAAATAATGTGGCAACGTCAAAAATAGTAATTTCCATAAATGAAAATCCATAACCACATATGTTTCCATAAATTCTGAAGGTATTATCATCTTCACACACATAAAATAAATGTAATTAATATAAAAGACAGGCTTTGAATTGTTCCAAAAAAAACAGACAACCACGATTGCAAACTTGCATTATAAGTCTAAATTATGCCTTTTAATTTCAATTCTTAATCATGGACATGAAAAAAAAGGTAATTGAAACTGTGAATGATGGTTAAAAAAAACAAAAATGATTTTTTTTAAATCAATAAGGCATCAGAGAGCAATCCCAACGTGGGTGAATGCCATCAAAACCCTTTTTTATTCAATTAACCACACAAGTAGGAACGGATGGTTAAAAAAATTAACAAGGTAAATAGATTTTTAGTTGTGCCAAATTTCCGTAAACGGAAATCCCCCATTCAATAAAAAATATACATCTAATCAGAACTGTATACACGGGATCTCCATTTGTATAATAATAATAATAATATATTAAAATCCTGATAGAGCTTAACAAAAAAAGATCGTTTTTTATAACAAACGAAAGCAATAATGATATTCAATGCTAACAGTTGGAGATATAATAACCACGCATTTCTATGTTAGAATCACTCGAATGAGGATTGAAGAATACCTTCGATCCGAAGCACATAACACCTTCGATCCGAAGCACATAACACGATTTAAAAAAAATACGAATATGTACATCAAGATATACATGTAAAACCCTATGAATCGAAATCGGTATGGCTCTGATACCACTTGTTAAAAAGAAATCGATCCGAATTCAAGGGTAACGGAGTACCTGATGCCATTGCTATGATGTATGATGTCGGGGTTGATCAAACCACGAAAGAGCCCTGGATCTTTCTCACGAACGTATGCCTCTCACACTCTCCCTTGTCGATGGAAAACAATAGAGAAGAGAACATATGTCGTTTGGGGACCCTTGGCCTTATTATATATTGACTAGACAACCAAAATGGTTGCCAATTCACCTTCCTCTTTTGACCATCATAAAGAGATTTTATTCTCTGATTAATTGGCAATCAAAGGTGCACTAATGGTAATTGTTAATGTCCATATCAATGGGATTTTCAAATCCCAACAATAACATGTTTGAAAGCCTAATGAGAAGTTAAAAAAATTACATTACCTCAAACCAAGCATCCTCTGATGGAGGAATAGGCCTATTGTAGATGGTACCCCAACCCCAGCCAGACTTGTTGCGGAGGTAGAGATACGAGGCATAGTCCTTATTCATGTTTTTCCATCGATGTTGGAGTTGCACCTTCATGTAGCTAAGGCAGCTCAATTCATTGAACCTCCTCACGATTGAATGCCATCCAGGGACTATAAACGTGCTCCCTGCCCATGATGTCTCGTGTTCTAACATCGCATCGACGAAAATCCTGTCCACTATAAAGTTCCATTGTGCAATGTGTGCCGAGCCTACTATAGGGACCTCAAGTGGTCCGTCCATCACTCTCTTTCTATGTTCCGTCCACACATACATAAATTTATCTTTAAAATCATATTGCTAACCAATTATGATGCAAGATTTCTAATACAGAGGACCTCTGCATCAGAAGGCCATTTCAAGTAGAACGATATAACCTGATTGGGCTATTAAATGGCTGAACAATTTCAAAAAAATTTGTGGAAGTAGCTCGTTTGGGTTGTAATTATTTCTTAAAATTTCTAGATTTACCAACTAAACACGCATCAACTACGTTGCGAATAACGGAAGTAAACACACATCCCAACAAGCAAACACGACAATCAGAGAAACACAAATATAAGAGGTGGCTGCTTTGCTAACTGGAAGACACATTAATTCGAGATGGCTGGTTGACACATATATAAAAGGTGGCTTCTTTTCTAGTAGCCTGCCTTCTGTATTAGTAGTAGGTGGTGATTAGTGGTAGACAGACATATCTTAACGGTGACGGTAATCAACGTAAACTTGCCATGCAAGACATGGATTATCGGGTAAATGTATAAGAAATGTGTGTACAGGTTAATTAGCATGTTTCATATTGGCAAGATGATTAAATTCTGTAACTGCCAAAATGGCGTATATAACTTTACTACAAGCCTTGGGCCGAAGGCAGCATAAAGAGCATTAGCCCCCCGACGTATAAACGAAGCTCTGCGCTTATAGCTTATCTCTTCAAAATATTGGCAATTGGTACTTATGGAACTGTAGTTATGGAAGGCAATCGCGTGCATAGTTAGGAATTGGTATGCGATTCTAAACAAACTGCAGGATTTAAAAGAGGCGTGAGTTCTATTTCTTTTAAAATGTTGAGAAACAAAGGTCTCATTTGTAATTACAAAAGGAGCACATGTTGTCTCTACAGCAAAAGGCCCATAAATTAAAATTATATTGTAAATTAGGTTTAATACAACTACAAGTGAGTTGGTTGATACCATCCTATGAACCAGAATTTGAAGTTCGATGTCTTTATTCCGTCAGTAACCACAAGATCCTATATCTGTATTTCTCACAATTCGCTTGATTTTGTGGCTTACTTTTATGGCGAATTGTAGCAATCATTACATATGAGGATGGGCATAGGGGAGCGGGCAGGAGCGGTCGACTCACGCGAGGATGCCTGCCCCTCCATCCTTGTGCTCTGTGGAGTTGGTGGCGATGGGAAGTGGTTGCAAAGAGGAGTAGGGGAGGGGCACGCCTCAAGCAGGCTTTCCCTCGAGTAGTCAAAGATCAAATGCTGTGATGAAGGGCAAAGGAGGCGCATAGCCTGATGATCTACACGGTGAACATCCCCCTGTAGATGGAGATGGGATAGCATAAAGCGCTGAGGGAGGAAGGTAGACAACAATGGTGCAGGTCTTTGATGTGAACCATCCCCCAGGATCTACCCTTTTCCGTCTGGTAAAGGGAAAGTTGATGTGATCATTCATTATTTAATGCCTTTATGTTGCCTTCTCGCACGGACATCCAACCCGCGTCCTTCCAAATTGAACCCGAACACCCTGCAAGCCAAATGCATGCCCATGTCTGGGTTATCCGGGTAACCTGGGTTGAAACAACAATCGAAACGAGCCCTAAGGGTCCACATAGATCGAACTAGATCAGATTCTGGCTTAATCCGTGTCCAATCCATACTTAACGATTTTTTGATTTTTTCAATCTAATCCAATCCATTAAATATGCAAATCTAATTTAATTTAGGTTAATAACCAACATCTCCTCTAATTAAGCAAATTTCTGGAGAAATCCTTTTGTTGGCTTCTTTGAGAAGTCACTTCTAAATTATCTTCTTTGAGAAGCCATTGTTGGCTTCCTTGAGAAGCCATCTTCAAATTTTGACTTCTTTAAGAAGCCGTCACATGCTCTAGTGTATTCCATTGGCCTCTATAAATAGGGCCCTTGAGGTTGGAGTGTAACCAACACCAAGAAGGGATAAGAGTACAATGTGTAAGTGTAGAGTGTTAGAGAGAGCCACCGAGTATATTAGAGATGAAAGCATAGAGAGCTTGAGTGGTGTATAGCTAGAGAGTATACGTGAGTGTATGCATGTGTGTATTGTCAATGTATGTTTCAGTGTATCATTATATTGTCCTTGTAGTCTGATTCCAACAGTCCAATCCACCGGATTACGGATTGTTTAGATCGGATAGGATTTTTCATGCTCACCTACTGTCACATAATAAGCTATGATTAAGTTTGTACCGCACTGGACATGGTATTTGAATCATGGTTCTAAAATTGAGAGTATGTATAAATGTAAAGAAAGTACAATTAATTTATGGGAAGCAAAAGAATACGAGCTTGCTATGGATTTAGTATAAACAATCATTATATAACTACATATAAATAAGATACATTTAATTCATAAAAACTGTAAAAGGATCACATTGACTTTGAATAAAATTGCAAGTTCGTGTATATAAAATAAGAACTACAACTAACCTGTAACTTACATGCTTGGCTGAGCGGTGCGAAAGGGAGGGTTGTACAAGAGGACCCGAAGGGTTTTTCTTTTAGAAAATTGGAAGGACCCAAAGGATATTGACAAGAATCCGATCCAATCAATAAATGAACGGATTTGTAATTTCAATCTGATTCAATCCGTTAGACTTATAAATCCAAACCGATCAAATCTAATGACAACGGATTGGATCGGATTACTCCGATCCATGTGTGGCCATGTAACAATTGCCGTCATGACTACTCTTTGTCATCGAGCTCTTGCCAGATACAATAAACATAAATGCTCATTTAATTTACATAGTTGCACATAAGATGAAAACAACATGATACAAGTACATATACCAATGTTTGTATTATTTTATACACATCAATTTTAAAATATTTACAAATGTGGAAAAAAGTGTTATCTAATCCTTAGTAACATATAAAAATATAAAATGGATACAAAGTGGATAAGAATAGACATGGAAATACTTTATAGATTAACTCAAGTAAACATACATAGGATAGTTTAGACAGAAAAATAAATATACTAAATAACAACAAAAATTGACTTATTGCAATGAGTAATTGAATATTTGTTGTCATATGCTATTTTATGGTAGTGAATGTACTAATTTCATTATAAAGCTATGAAATAATGAAAAGTAAAGTATATATATGATTTATATAGTTAGAGTGGTATCTACATACTTACCCATTGTAGACTTGATAAGGATATGGATGCTAAAATATGTATAAAATAAATACAATATTGGATTGGATATATATATATATATAATTTAGTAATTATATTATTTTAAACTATTCCATTAGTGATATTATTAACGAATTATTTAGTATGACACGAGCGCGGAGGAGGAGGCACATGGGCGGGGGGGGGGGGGGGGGGCTTTTAGTGGAGGGAGGTGCTCATGGCAAAGGGGGAGTGATGACACGAGTTTTGCAAGGCCTAAAAATTATCCTCATTGAGAAGAGAAAACAAAATGTCGATGACGCTACCACTCACAAGACCACCTGTTCAATCAACAATTCACCCACACAAGAAATAAACAATCAAGTAAGGGGCCAAAATTTATTATACCCTACGATAGAATTTATAGTGGACAAGTACAACAAGGGTCCAATACAGGGAACAATGGAGAATATACAATCAAAATTGGCACAAAGACAATAAATGATTTTGGGGTTTTTAGGTTTTTTTTGAATTTTTGTGGTTTAATTTTTTAGATTTTTAATTTTATGCTTTTTTTAATTTTCTTTATGATTTTTTGATTTTTCTTTTCTTTTTAATTTATAATATAGATATATAAATAACTATGTATGTAATATAATATATAATAATTATAAATACAACAAAAATAACAAAAAAATACAGAATATAATACTTTTGTGTTTTATATATTTTTCTACTTTTTGTGATTTTTGGAAATTTTTTTTCTAATTTTTAGGTAATTTTAAAGTCCAAAATATCCCAAAATAGGGATTAAATAAATAAGCCAAATTATTTTGGAATTTAAAAATATCTAAAAGTTTCAAAATTTTCAAAACTATTCTTAATATATGATAAATACAATAAAAAATATAGAAATAAAAATAAAGATTTTTGGAACTTTTCAGAATTTTTTATAATTTTTATAAGTATTTTGGAGCTTTTTAATTTTTAAAGTTTTTATTTTCCTATTTTTAGTGGTTTTTGGTCTGTAGGCTCAGACGATCATAGTAATCAATATATATTTTTTTTAATTTTTCAAAGCATTTTTATATTTTTTTGTATTTTTAAATGCAAATGGGGACAGATTGCTTGGTTGATTATTTTAAATAAATGGAAAATAACTATAATATCTAATCAAAAATATGTGTGTTATATTTATATGTCAGGTATATATAACAATTTTCCACAAATTTTTAGAGGCTTGGTGCTATTTTTAACAAAATAAATTCTATAAAAAGAAAATGCATAATGGTAGTGGTATTTAAGAAAATATTTAAAGTTTTGGGACCCTAGCCAAAAATCATAAAAAACTTGGAGGTAAAAAATATTTTTTTCCAAAAATATCCTAAACAAAACCTAGAGGGGTATTTTTGTAATTAATATAAAATCAAGGGGATAATATACAATTTTCATAGAAAATATTACACTAAATCTGCAAATTAATGGAGTGAAATGAAATACAAATTTTGTGAGTGTCCAGAGCAAAATAACCCCCCTCATGCACACATGCACGTGAGGTGACATGGAATGGACATGAATGCAAATATTTAACCTACAAGGTGTGAACTACAAAATATCCAAAACCTTGTACACTTCGGACAAAAGATTAAAGATTAAAACGGAATTGCAAAACTTATAGGGGCCACATTTGAAATTACCCCTACGCGCAGGTGATCGAACGGTGGATGATAAGCCACTTATCCACGTGGCACTTCATAAATGACCAATAATGGTTCATGGATTGGCGAGTCTGATTAGTTCTCCACTAGAGATCAACGGTGCTGGTGCTTCACGATCTTACGACTGAGGTTTAAACTCGAGCTGATGGAGGATCGGATGGATGCTACTACTCACGAAGAACAACGAAGAAATCCAGCCAACCCTCGCTTCGATCGCCAAAATGTCTGAATTCCGGGCCTCCTCGAGCTAATGAGGTGTTCTTCGTGTTCCTGGAAGTGATCCGTAGTTGGGAACATGTTAAAATCTCCTGAGCTCATCGGCGGAACTTCGACGGTACTGGAGACCTGAAGGGGACGTTCCTGCCTCGAACACCCCTTAAGAGGAGTTCTTTCTTGCTGTTTCCTACATGGTCAGAATGGTGGACAAAAAACAAAACTGTGGACAGCTTCAAGTGGCTGATTTGGATGAGGATGAGATGCGATGACTATCTCTGGCGAGCGATGGAGATGAAGATACTGATATCCATACCCACAATGGATCTGGGTGAATGGTGATGTCTGGGGAGAAGGAGATGTGTAGAGGAAGATGTTAGATGTGACCAGAGTGGCGGAGATCGTTCGGAGTGGGTTGAAACTGAGGGCGGAGCCGGAGCTCCAGCGATGGGATTTTTTTGGATTTTTATAGAAAACGAGATGAATTGAAATGATGTAAAAAGCTAAGTAGATTACTGTTAACCTAAGGAGTTAAAAAGACAAAGGATAGAGGTGCTCATCGAACATGTAATGGTTGGGAGCAGAGCTCACGGCAGAGCTCGAATCTACCTTGGGTTCGATGCTTTCTTCACTGCTGAATGGCCATAGAGGGTCCTGCTGTCACTAGGAACTTGATCTATATCTAGGTTTAAGGTTTAGTTGGCGGAAGAGGGATCAAGGAACGGTGGGAGGCATATGATGTGACTATATACCCGATGACCTTTTCTTGAGCAGAGCACTCGATTCAAAGGTTTTTGGATCGAAAAATCGAGGACACGTGAAACATGGATGATCGAGGCGACAGAATGGTGAAGGAATCGTTCCAAATTGATGACTGTAGCGATTGGACAAAAAGGGAGAAGAGAAGGTTAAATGCCAGGCTACAAGACCTAGGGCCTCGGTCAAAGAGTTGACCAAGGTCAGCATACGACATGCCCGGATTGGGCCACATCATTCGCAAAAAGACAAAAAAACAAAAAAGAAGAAGAAATAAATGTAAATAAAATAGTAATTTATTTATTTATTTTTTGGTTAAAATATAAAAATATTTATAATTTTATGTAGTATTTATGGTGATTTTTATTTATTTTTACAAGTTAATTTATTATAGGTTACTTTTCAAGGGTTTATTTATATGTATATTTTCCTATGTTTTGAATATCTTATTTTTATTTTATATTTTAGATTTTATTATTTTTTATACCTAATTTAAATAATTATAACTAATAATATACTCAAATATATTTTTATTATATTTTTCTGATGTACTTTGTACACTTAAATAAATATGGGTGTTACTTATATAGGTATAAATATAGTATATCCATCTATGTAGTTTGTATATTATTTTATTTTAGTGTACTTTTATTGGTTTTATTGTATTCTAAATACTTACATATACTATAGAGATTATTTTCAGAATTATAAAAATATAAAAGTATGAAAACATAAAGAATAAATAAAATGAATATTTTATTCAGGTATATAGTACAACAGGGGTCCAAAACATACTTTTTGCATTTTAATTCCAAATTAAGTGAAACCACCTTCATTACATAGCTTATTAAAAGCTATATACAATTAAGTGTTCTTTTTATGCTTTTGAGTTCATATGAAGAAGATATGGATCTTGGAAGGTTGGATTTTGGATTTTTATTTTGAGTGTAGAATGTACAATGTGTATTATTTTTGTGTGAAGTAAATTCCAAATTTATTATGTATTTTTATCTACAACTTTCATGTACAAAGTTTCTTAATCTGAGGTATAAATAATAGAAAATAAAATGGGTCCCAAAAGTGAATTATTTAAGACTACATAATTAGGGTTTTTATTGTGTTTCTGGCCTTTATCTCCCCCTACTTTATTCCTTGTCGACCCAATCATCATGATGCCTAGGTTTCGGGTTTTAATATCATAAAATACCTTTGACATTTTAATTCCTTTTCTTTTCATTTGTTTATTCTTTTATTTTGGCATTATACAATGTGTTTTATACAATATTTATATAATAAATTATGAATGTTATTTCATGCAAAATAATGTTATATACATGTATTTGGTGTTAGCAATGTGAGCCCGAGGCGAACCATTCCTGCAATAAATGTTATTGTAATAAATGATTTATCAATAAAAGTTATTGATTATGTTTCACTCCCTTTCTGATATTGAATGAATGAATGCACTATAAGGTCCCTCTATACAATAAGGGTTATGTACCATGGCCAACTTGATAATCATACAACTGTTGATTCATTGATTGAATCATAGAGGCTGATGCTTGGATGAATATCTAAGGAGTTAGATAGAGGACTCATCAAGCATAATCAATGATTGACAAGTAATGATCTCCAGCCTGAGAAGGAGATGGCAATCCGTTCTCATTAGGCTGATATCTGATCGACCTATTGATGCAGGTCCTCTGCATGGGAATAGTGATTCGGTATCAGATTAGTTGAGTCAATGGGTTGACTTAACGAGATCGAGATAACCAAAGACCTATGATGAATGCTGTCACATCACAAGAAAACATCCTCCGACCAGAGAAAGATGTATTGTTATATGTCTGAGTGTGTACATTTGGCAGACCAATAGGTTGATGACCTAACCAAGGTCTATACACCGGCGAGCTGGTGTGCATGTACGGGCATTTGAGTAATACGATCTCTCAAAGGGATCATACAGGTTCACTTGTGAATCGGGAGACATGAGCTCACTCATGAGGTATTGGGACTGATCAAGTTCCATGTATGGTCGTCATGCTTTGGAAGCATGACATGAATTTGAAGGTAAGATATGTGCTTTGTGAAAGCATATGATCTGTACCATATCCCAAGGACCAAGATTGAGAAACTTAGTGATCAGACCATGAAGATGACAGTGTAAAAGTGATCTATATTTTCAGGATGATCATGAGTCTTCCACTATGCAGGATGTACAGGTATTGGGAACACCTGAGGGTGATTTGATCATAAACGATTGTATAACCATGACGCTTCCATTCCGAGGGAGTGATGAAACAGGTCTGGATTTTAGTGACTCCTCTCAGTAGAGAAGTGACCTAATCTTGGTCCATGTATTAGACATTGATCTGAATGAGATTCGGATGCAATGAGAAGATTAGGTTTACGGTCTTGATTTAATCAAGCATCTATGAGAGGTCCATGGGATCTGGATTTGAGATGTGATCTCAATATCCAAGTCACTATACGTGGAATAATACAATCGCCCTGTCCTTATCTCCAAGTATCTGAGGAGAAATAGCATTGTTCTTGAATGGTTCAAGAATAATTCCATAAGATCTAAACATTGAGAAATTGATAATTAAATGTGATTTAATTATCATGATGTATGAGGAATTATCCAATATAATTAAATGTGATTTAATTATTATGGATAAGAATAATGTGGATAGCAATATCCAATTATTCATAATATATTATAAACGTGATTTATAATGTATTAGAGAGAGTTAATTATAATTTATATTTGTAGATTAATTATTAATGTGTATTGGATTACACATTGTCTAATTAATTGAAAATGTAAATTATATATTGTTTTGGATTGTGAATGAGATTCACAATTTTCCAATGTCAAGATTGCAATATTTCCAAATTTAATTGTGAATTATTTTTGGTGAATAAAATCCCAATAAAAGTTGTTGGATAAATAATGGAGAAAAAATCAAGGAGATATGCAATCTCATGGAAATCCATGAGATTGCCCTCCCCACTTAGAAGGAGGTGGCGGCACCCAATTCCCTTGTGGAATTGGTGGCCGTCCACCCTATTTCATGGGGATGGATGATCTCCTTTGTATTATACTCCTTATTTGATTGATTTAATTTTGGTATCAATATATATTTGATTTATCAAATATATTTAATCTAAATTAAATCACAAGTTGTTGGTTTTTACCAACAACAATCTTGACCATTGGATTGACATAAATCAATCTCATCCATTGATTTTATATGTCCCATGGATTGAGATCCATGGATCCCAAAACCCTATAAATAGAGAGGCATGCCTTGCTCTCTAGTACATGCTATTTGGTAGCACATCTCTCTCTTTCTTTCTCCTCCTACACGCCAACCCTCTCTCTCCCTCTTCTTGGTGGCCGTCCACCATACCCTAGAGGAGAGACTCGTCGACGCCTACGCCACCGCGCCGCCGCTTCGACGCTCTGTGGTTCTCCGTCTACTTGGAGTGCTTCGCTCATGAAGGAGACGTTCGATCTCGTACGACGAGATCAGGAGCAACCGTGCTTGGATCATCTTGTTGGATTGCGAGGACTACGCGATTCATCCCCGCGCTCGCAAGCCGCTTCTCTGACGATCGGACTTGAGACAGGAGGTCTCTTTTCGTAGAGACTTGATCAACCACGCTTCAGGAGGTATTGCATTATACTTGTTGTGGTTATAGATGAAACGATCCGAGAATCGTTCTTGGATCATGTGGTTTCATTGCATAAAAAATTTTAAATTCCGCTGCACCGAACAACTAGTACGACTAGTCGTTCTCCGTCGTATCCGATATGACGATCACGCTTCCGTGATGTGCTTGAGGATTTCTCCATATCCTTTAAGTGATATCAGAGCCTTAGGTCGATGGTTTTGGATGCGATCCACAAACCTAGGATGACTTGGGTTCGATGAAGTCGCGAAAAGTTTTTATTGCATTTGATTTTTGCACTTCTATTTAGTGAATAAATTCGGCACTGTTTAAATTATTTAAACACGAATTAAACACTTGGATTATGTTCCCCATTAAATAAGGAAACCATAGGATCTTAGTTTACATAATTTGGATTCCGTTTGCTCGAGATATGGTTGTTTTAATGAACATGTATGCACTATTACATGAACTGCAAACCTTAACATGATTAAAGAGTTAATTACTGTTTAGACTTGCCTTGAAATATGTGAAATATCACTTGGATTCTGTCCTAAATCAAATTAGCAATCTATGAAAATTGATTTTGTCTAATTTGGATTTAATATGATTGAGATATGTTAATTTTAGTAAGTAGGGATCACTGCTGAAGTTACATTCCTAATCAAGAACCATGTGATTGCCAATTAATGAAATTAATTGTTAATTTCAAGAAATAATTATGAAAAATATTTGAGAAATATTGGAAGATGATTATTTCGTTAATTGACTTGGTCTCAACCAATAATTGATTAGATTTGATCTAGATCATAATTGGAAACTCAATCATCAAACTCCTTGCTTGAATAAGATTGGGAATTTGTCTAGCAAATTTCCTTTTAATAAAAAATTGTTTTGATTACTATATGGTATAATTTCGGTTGAAGAACTGATTATCATCTCAAGTACAAATTGATCTATTTGGCATTATCCTTTCCCGAGGCGGATATGGTGTCTAGTCGGAGATCGCTGGGGTAGCGGGTTGCAACGTATGTGGTCCGTCCCACTCTCGCCGGTACTGGCCATGACATCGGGTAGGGTCTGGATAATGCCGAAAAAATCAAGATGTATTTTCTAATTATTAAAATACGAATTAATACATACTTTGAGAATAATACCATATATATTCAAGTAAAACAATCAAGTTTGATTGATTGAATTGAATTGATAATTACTTTAATATGATTGAATTAATTATGTCCAATTAGAATACTCTTAATATGATTAGAGTTGATAATTCCCTTGGAAGAATTAATTATATGAATGTGATTCATGATAATTAATTAAATTTGAATAAGAGGTGGAGGATCAAATAAGTGACATCCATGGTCTCCCGTCCAGGCGAAGGGTTTCCGTCGCCACAGATTGTATATAGGAGACGCCTGTACGAAGTGACATCTCCTATATACAAGCGCATCTGGATCGGGCTCTTTGCTTCTCGAATGAGTAAGGCCGTATGCGTAGTGACCCCAATACCGGATCCTCATATTATTGGGGCGATATTGGATTGCACATATCGAGTTCTATTCCTGTTGATGGTTGGTTCAATTAATGACGGGTCAACATCACCTTAGGGGTGATGGGTCCGGGCATTAAAGACCGAATTGGGAAATGTAAGTTGGACTTGCAAGGCGGAATGTGTTCCCGCTTCTCTTTATTGGAGTTACAGTTTCTCATATTATTGGGATGTAATAAAGATAAAGAGGAGATCCCAGTTCTTGCTTGAGATATAGCGATAAGTATATCTCTTACTTTGAAAGTGATTAAGGGAATGAACTTTTAATGTTGACAATGCAAGAATAATTTGATTTAAAAACCTTAATCAAATATCATAAATTTGAATATATGATTATATGTTCTAATATAGTACATTCTCAATTTCAGAAAATGAAGTCCATGAACCCACTGAGCAGGCTTCTGGAGGTCAACCAATTGACCGGACCAAATTACTCGTATTGGATCCGTAATTTGGAGCTTGTACTCTCAGCTGAGCGCATCAGTTATGTGCTCTCAGAAGACAAGCATGAAAACCCTAAATCTAAGGAAGAAAAAGCATTCAATGACCAGTATGATGAAGATCATGTCTTGGCTAGATGCTACATCTTGGGTTCTCTCTCCAATGTTCTTCAGAAACAACATGTGGAGATGCGTACTTTCCATGAGATTATGCAGAATCTGAAAGATATGTTTGGTGACATTAACCGCACCCAGCAGTACAATGTTATGAAAGAACTTGTTCGCTGCAAGATGCAGGAAGGGACTTCGGTTCGTGAACATGTACTCAAAATGTTTGGGTACTTATCGGAGCTGGTGACTCTGGGGGCAACCATGGATGCAGACATGCAATCTGATTTCATTCTGCTATCGTTGCCCAAGTCTTTCAATAACTTTGTGGTGTCATTCCACATGAATAAGTTGGAATTGACAAATGCCGGGCTTCTTGCTGCATTAAAGTTTGCAGAAGATGTGATGAAGAAAGATGGTCCCGCTGGCAGTGCAATGGTTGCACAGGTCAGAGGGAAGCGTGTTCGGAAGCATGGTTCTCGGAAGGGCCCGGCCCGGAAGAGAAAGAAGAAGGGACAAAGTGTTGGCTCGTCTTCTAATGCATCCACTCTAATGGCATCGAAGAAAACTGACGTCTGTCACCACTGCAAAAAGACGGGGCACTGGAGGCGTAATTGCCCGAATTAGCTGAAGTCAGTCGACAAAGGTAAAGCCCCAACAGGTATGAAATCTACTTTTATCATTGAAACCAGCTTTCTCGTCGGACGAGAAGGAAGTTGGGTTGTTGATTCTGGTGCTTCTGTTCATGTATGCAATTTGTTGCATTTGTTTCAGGAAACTAGAAAACTTGAAGAAGGGGAGATAGTCATCCAGATGGGATCTGATGCAAGTGTTGCAGCAGTCGCCATCGGGACTTGCCGACTATCATTATCTAGTGGAAGAGTCCTAGTACTTAAAGAGTGTCTTTATGTACCTGAAGTCAGAAGGAATTTAATATCTGTATCTAAGCTACTTAGAAGTGGATATTCATTCCTGTTCTGTAATAAATTAGTCATAAATCGTTATGATAAATATATTGCAGATGGCATTTTGACTTCTGGAGGACTCTATGAATTGTGCATTGATAAATGTGTTATGAATGTTACAACCACTAATAAAAACTCTAAAACATCCAGGGAGGATGAAAATCTCTCGAATGAGATTTGGCATCAAAGGCTTGGTCATTTTTCTATTGATAAGAACACTAGATTAATAAAGATGGACCTTTAGATTTTCTACAAGTTCAACCTTTGCCTACCTGCAAGAGTCGCATTCAAGGAAAATGACTCGGATGCCTTTCCGTAACAAGGTTACAAGATGTGAAGGTATTATTGACCTAATACATACTGATGTATGCGGCCCCTTCAGTACCGCAACTCGAAATGGATATCGATATTATTTGACATTTATTAATGACCATTCGTGATACGGGTTTATCTTCCTATTACGTCATAAATATGAAACCTTTGAAAAGTTCAAAGAATTCAAGGCTTTGGTTGAGAACCAAACCGATAGGAAGATTAAACGAATTCGATCTGATCGAGGTGGCGAGTACCTCTCAGATGAATTTAAGGAATACCTTAAAGAGAATGGAATTATTTCCAATCTCACTCCTCCTGGAACTCCCCAACTTAATGGTGTTGCTGAAAGACGCAACAGGACCATCATGAATATGGTCTGTTCAATGATGAGTAAAGCACATTTACCACTTAGTTTCTGGGGATATGCAGTAGAGACTGCAATATATATCCTGAATAAGATTCCTAGCAAATCTGTACCTAAGACTCCTCATGAGCTCTGGTATGGAACCAAACCTAGTGTTAATCACATGAGGGTTTGGGGTTGCTTGATCCATGCGAAGAACGTGGACGCAAGTAAGCTAGAATCTTGCTCTCGTGAGTGTTACTTCATTGGGTATGTTAGAGATGGTATTGGATACCAACTCTTTGACCCTGAGACTCAAAAGGTTTTTGTTTCTAGAGATGTGAAATTTCTAGAGAATGATTTCCTTAAAGGTCAAGATAAATATGAAGTAAAAGAATTCATTGAATCCCCTGAGGATTCTGAGCTTCTTGAGCCAGAAACTGAAGAGATGAATAAAGATGAAACAACCATACCTATTCGAAGGAGTTCAAGGGTGGTTGCACCATCTGAAAGGTATGGATTCCATGTGTCAAGCAAAACTGACAATGATCCTACTTCATTTGATGAAGCACTCGCGGATCATGACATGGATAGATGGATGCTGGTAATGAAGTCAGAAATTGACTCCATGCATAAGAATGGTGTATGGACCCTAGAGGATCCACCTAAAGGGGTAAAACCCATTGGGTGTAAATGGATCTTCAGAGAAAGAGGGGACCTGCTGGGAAAGTAGAGACTTTCAAGGCACGACTCGTAGCCAAGGGTTACACACAGAGAGAAGGCATCGACTACGATTAGACTTTCTCTCCTGTGGCTATGCTTAAATCCATCAGGACATTGCTAGCTATAGCTGCATATCTTGACTATGACATCTGGCAGATGGATGTCAAGACGGCTTTCCTCAATGGATACCTCGAGGAGGATATCTACATGGAGCAGCCCCAGGGCTTCATGACTGAGGATGGCAAAGTATGCAAGCTGAAGAAATCCATCTATGGGCTCAAGCAAGCTTCTCGTAGCTGGAACATCAGATTTGACGAAACCATAAAGAGTTATGATTTTGTGCAGAATCCTGATGAACCTTGTGTGTACAAGAAGATTAGTGGGAGCGCCATTGTGTTCATCGTGCTTTATGTAGATTACATCCTTATCATTGGAAATGATACATGGATGATGACCAGTGTGAAGATTTGGCTGTCCCATACCTTTGAGATGAAAGATCTTGGAGAAGCCTCTTACATCTTGGGTCTGAAGTTGTTTAGAAACCGAGAGAAGAGGATATTGGGATTGTCACAACATGGATACATTAAGAAAATTCTTGAACGATTCCGTATGGATAGTTCCAAGAAAGGATTCCTACCCTTAAGACATGGTATCCACCTGTCTAAAGAATGGCTCCACAAACTATTGAGGAAAAGAAAGCCATGGCTGGATACCCCTATGCACCAGTTGTAGGAAGCTTAATGTATGCCATGATGTGCACTAGGCTAGATATCTGCCATGCAGTGGGAGTGGTAAGTCGTTACCAATCCTGCTATGGAGAACACCACTGGAATGCAGTAAAGAACATATTTAAATATCTAAGACGGACGCAAGATTACATCTTGGTCTATGGAGATAGTGATCTTCAAGTCTTGGGATATACAGATTCTGACATCCAATCGGATATTGATGATCGAAAGTCGACATTAGGGTTTGTGTTCCTGTTGAATGGTGGTGCTGTAAGCTGGAGAAGCAAGAAGCAGGACACTACAACAAATTCAACAACAGAAGCCGAATACATTGCCGCATTGGATGCTGCAAAGGAGGCGGTGTGGTTGCACAAGTTCGTGCTGGAGCTTGGCGTAGTTTCCTCTGATACTCCCATCCCGCTACTATGTGATAACACGGGAGCCATTGCCCAGGCAAAGGAACCCATATGGCATCAGAAGAGAAAGCACGTAGAAAGGAAATACCACATCATTCGGGAGATCCAAAAGCGTGGTGACATCATCATCACCAAGGTGGCCTCTGCCGACAACGTTGCTGATCCTCTTACCAAACCTCTAACACAGAAGGTTTTCGACCAGCATGTAATGAGTATGGGTTTAAGAATTGTTCCTGAATGGTTCTGAGGGCTAGTGGGAGATTGTTAGCAATGTGAACCCGAGGCGAACCATTCCTGCAATAAATGTTATTGTAATAAATGATTTATCAATAAAAGTTATTGTTTATGTTTCACTCCCTTTCTGATATTGAATGAATGAATGCACTATAAGGTCCCTCTGTACAATAAGGGTTATGTACCATGGCCAATTTGATAATCATACAGTTGTTGATTCATTGATTGAATCATAGAGGCTGATGCTTGGATGAATATCTAAGGAGTTAGATAGAGGACTCATCAAGCATCATCAATGATTGACAAGTAATGATCTCTAGTCAGAGAAGGAGATGGCAATCCTTTCTCATTAGGCTGATATCTGATCGACCTCTTGATGTAGGTCCTCTGCATGGGAATAGTAATTCGGAGTTATCAGATTAGTTGAGTCAATGGGTTGACTTAACGAGATCGAGATAACCAAAGACCTATGATGAATGCTGTCACATCACAGGCAAACATCCTCTGACCAGAGATAGATGTATTGCTATATGTCTGAGTGTGTACATTTGGCAGACCAATAGGTTGATGACCTAACCAAGGTCTATACACCGGCGAGCTGGTGTGCATGTAAGGGCATATGAGTAACACAATCTCTCAAAGGGATCATACATGTTCACTTGTGAACCGGGAGACATGAGCTCACTCATTAGGTATTGGGACTGATCAAATTCCATGCATGGTCATCATGCTTTGGAAGCATGACATGAATTTGAAGGTAAGATATGTGCTTTGTGAAAGCATATGATCTGTACCATATCCCAAGGAGAAAGATAGGGAAACTTAGTGATCAGACCAAGAAGATGACAGTGTAAAAGTGATCTATATCTTCAGGATGGTCATGAGTCTTCCAGTATGCAGGATGTACATGTATTGGGAATACCTGAGGGTGATTTGATCATAAACGATTGTATAACCATGACGCTTCCATTCCGAGGGAGTGATGAAACATGTCTGGATTTTAGTGACTCCTCTCAGTAGAGAAGTCTGAATGAGATTCAGATGCAATGAGAAGATTAGGTTTACGGTCTTGATTTAATCAAGCATCTATGAGAGGTCCATGGGATCTGGATTTGAGACGTGATCTCAATATCCAAGTCACTATACGTGGAACAATACAATCGCCCTGTCCTTATCTCCAAGTATCTGAGGAGAAATAGCATTGTTCTTGAATGGTTCAAGAATAATTCCATAAGATCTAAGCATTGAGAAATTGATAATTAAATGTGATTTAATTATCATGGCGTATGAGGAATTATCCAATATAATTAAATGTGATTTAATTATTATGGATAAGAATAATGTGGATAGCAATATCCAATTATTCATAATATATTATAAATGTGATTTATAATGTACTAGAGAGAGTTAATTATAATTTATATTTGTAGATTAATTATTAAAGTGTATTGGATACACATTGTCTAATTAATTGAAAATGTAAATTATATATTGTTTTGGGCTGTGAATGAGATTCACAATTTTCCAATGTCAAGATTGCAATATTCCCAAAATTAATTGTGAATTATTTTTGGTGAATAAAATCCCAATAAAAGTTGTTGGATAAATAATGGAGAGAAAATCAAGGAGATATGCAATCTCATGGAAATCTATGAGATTGCCCTCTCCACTTGGAAGGAGGTGGCGGCACCCAATTCCCTTGTGGAATTGGTGGCCGTCCACCCTATTTCATGGGGATGGATGATCTCCTTTGTATTATACTCCTTATTTGATTGATTTAATTTTGGTATTAATATATATTTGATTTATCAAATATATTTAATCTAAATTAAATCACAAGTTGTTGGTTTTTACCAACAACAATCTTGACCATTGGATTGACATAAATCAATCTCATCCATTGATTTTATATGTCCCATGGATTGAGATCCATGGATCCCAAAACCCTATAAATAGAGAGGCATGCCTTGCTCTCTAGTACATGCTATTTGGTAGCACATATCTCTCTTTCTTTCTCCTCCTACACGCCAACCCTCTCTCTCCCTCTTCTTGGTGGCCGTCCACCATACCCTAGAGGAGAGACTCGTCGACGCCTATGCCACCGCATCGCCGCTTCGATGCTCTGCGGTTCTCCGTCTACTTGGAGTGCTTCGCTCACGAAGGAGACGTTTGATCTCGTACGACGAGATCAGGAGCAACCGTTCTTGGATCATCTTATTGGATTGCGAGGACTACGCGGTTCATCCCCGCACTCGGAAGCCGCTTCTCCGACGATCGGACTTGAGACAGGAGGCCTCTTTTCGTAGAGACTTGATCAACCATGCTTCAAGAGGTATTGCATTATACTTGTTGTGGTTATAGATGAAACGATCCGAGAATCGTTCTTGGATCATGTGGTTTCATCGCATAACAAATTTTAAATTCCGCTGCACCGAACAACTAGTACGACTAGTCGTTCTCCGTCGTATCCGATATGATGATCACACTTCCGTGATGCGCTTGAGGATTTCTCCATATCCTTTATTTGGATAGGGTTTAAAGTCCAAAATAAAAGAATAAAGGGGATGAAATCGAGATTCATCACCCCCCTATACTTGCCTTTTCTAGTCCCTAGCAAACACTTATGCCTATAAGTGCAGAAAAAGAAAATAAAGAAAACAAAAAGAAATAACTTGGATTGATTTTAACTCTTAAACTTGTCTTCACAAAATTAAAGTTTGGATATCAGTCGGACCTTTGGTCATTTAGGTTTGTTCGGAACCTTATTGGGAATTGGACTTGAAACACACCAACCCTTAAGAACCACAAAACTCTGCTCAAGTCTCCTCAATAGCCATGCCAGAATAAGTCAACTCATACACAAACCCTTATGAGTATCAATCTATCTTAGACAATGTGTGTGATATGTAGCTCTCCTCCGCTGAAGTGGTAAAAGTCAGTCTTCTCCAACATGCTGACCCTAATTCCCCAATCCAACAACTCTTTCCTCGAGAAGCAGGGTATTTCCTTTTAAGTTCAAGTGCAACAAGCTCAAGAAGAGGAGGTGGAGAGAAGAATGGATGGTAGTCAGTGTAGCTACCTATCCTAAGATGCTTGACCGGTGTAGCAAAGTCATCCAACTGCAGGCTCAGATACATATGACTTAGAAGTTCAAGCTCGCTTATTTGACTGTACATTTATATACATACTCAAATGGGAATTGATTTTCTTGGATTTTGGCCCATCTTTTCTTTTTGGAGTTTTTGATTTTTGCAATTTTTTGAATACTATATGCAACAAAATTTACATGAGGACTTTTTCCTCTTGAGCTAGTAGACTATCCCTCTTTTGAAGCATTATTGCAACCCACAACTTCTGTCATAAGACCTCATGGCTATTGGATCGGGTTGGGAACAATGCCCCCAAATTTGTGACTTCGATGTTTCCATTGGATTATGTCTCATTCCGGTAAATCCAACCCTTACCACTTCAACTGAGGTAAGAAAAGTGAGAGGTGCAGGTGTGCAAGCTAGGTTATTATCAACAAGAGTCATGCATGTGTTCTGAAATATTTTACTTAGGCAGTAAAGATGACATGGAATCAAGTCTCGTGATCTCAAAGAATTAAGTCTAAAGACCTGAAGTATCTCAATTCTAGTTCCTACAAGGTTCACATGATTAAGTAGATTAAGATCCAACTAAACTATCAATACTCAGATTTTACTTAGAACAATTCAATTATCAAACTTAATTTGAAAAATGCAAATGCTATGTACAATGCAAAGAAAATATTTTTGTGATGCAATTTCTAATTTTGAGCTTTTTATGGATTTTTGAATAGGTTTTGTAAATTTTTATAAAATTTCAAATATATTTTGTAAAATTTTATGCGTTTTTAATTTTGCATTTTTTAGTGATTTTTTAAAAATAAAAATTTTTGGCAAATAAATATGTGCAGATATTTACATGGGAGTGCTTCTTGGTATTTACAAGAATAAGGATTTAGGAATTTACAGGTTTGTATATAGAAGATTTGTAAACCGTTTTTATTTGCTTGAATTATGTACCCAATTCTTAAAATAATTTGAAAAGATTGTCACAAATATTTTGAAAACATTATTTTGCAAACTAATTTGATAAATATTTTCTACTATAATTTACAACATTTGAAAATCATTTTGCAAAGATTTTTCAAATAGTATAGATGGATTTTTCAAACTATTTTTGTAACCATTTTACAAACCATTTGCAAATTGATTTTCAAAATATTTTATTTAAAATAAAGAAAAGAATTTCTTACAAACAAAATATTTTTACAAAGGTTGAAAATATTTAATAAAACATTTTCCAAATAGTTTTCAAAAAATTTTAAAAAAGATTTTGAAACTATTTTTGAAACATTTTGCAAAAAAAATCTTTTAAACCTGACTTATCAATTAGTGATACAAAGAATTTACGTATATTAATTTTTATTAACTAGACATATTATTTGAAAATACAAAAGTACGGGTTATGGCTAAAGTATATACAGAGTATATACGACTCCACTATACTTATCTTGAGCTATGTCGTCATAGATCGGAGAGAAAAGGAGAATACATAACTCGTACTACGTATAGAAAAGTTTATTCTACAACGAAGGAATAACGGATGAATCAATGAAGAATGAGAAGTCAACTGTCCCCCTTATACTTAGGATGAAATAATCCTAAGTATAGCAGGCCGTGTCTACATGCGGGGAGTGTTGAAGTTGGGAATAAACAGATCATCGACTCGACCCGTTCCCCCCATACTTAGGGTCAGATATCCCTAAGTATCGACATAAAATGTAGAATTGAGGGGACATGTGAGGGATCCAAGAAGGAGCAAATCAGGGTGCTCACCCCCATACTTTGGACACAGTATGCCCTAAGTATATCAGTGAGGATAGGGGTGAACACGTTTTCAAAAGAAAGAAGAAAAATGAAAACGAAAAGAAAAAAGAAGAAAAAGAAGAAAATAAAGTTGTTTTTGTGATTTTTGTGCCTTAAGTGTATGATCCATTGATCTCGGGCATATCATCTTGATATATGACAACAACAAACATGAATGTGTCTGGCTTTATATGTGGTTTCGACAACTATCCATTTACCACGAAGGATTGTGCGTTAGATAATGGTTCTGATATCGAGAGACTTCCATTGTCACACACATTGTGGATAATATACAACCCTGTCCACTTGCTCTTCAGTTTGCCATGAAAGATTTTTAACCGCGCGTCAAACAAGCAAATCTTTTATCCAGGCTCGAAAGTCTTCCATCGGATGTGTTTATCATCCCATTTCTTTATTTTCTCCTTGTACACGAGGCTGTTGTCGTACGCGTAGTCTTTGAATTCAAGTAACTGGTTCAAATAAACTTTTTAGTGTTTGCATGCTTTCTTGGAATATAAATTGCATAAATTCAATGCCTATAATGATTTGCGAATTAATTCCATGGGTAGATGACATCGCTCTCCATAAACAAGGCGGCAGGGAGACTTGCCAAGTGGAGACTTGTACTGTGCGATACACCCAAAGAACTGAATCCAAGAGTTGGGACCAATTCTTCCTATCTGGTCGTACAATTTTCTGCAGAACAGTCATAAACAAAAATAAAAGCCTAGCAGGGGTATTTTTGTAATAAAAATAAAGTGCAGGGTTCTGCATGCAAAATATCTCAAAAGCGTACATTTATTTTACAAATTTAAAGACTAAAAGAAATAAAGGAAGCTAAAGGGGCTTCTACGCAAAGTATCCAAGCGCTTCATGTGGGCGGATACATGAGGTGACCTAAAAAAGGACCTGTTTGCAATATACAATAAGTTGAGGGAGTTCCTTGTAAAGTTCACATAAATATTTAACTGTTACTTAATATTTACAGGACTAAAATAGAAATAAAAAAAGAGATAGGGTCTTGTTGATATTTACCAATTAATGCGTCATCGGATGGAGTGCAACGTGCCACATAGCTCCACTAACTTAGATCAACAACGAGGTGGTGCACAACAATTCGATCTAATTCCATGGCCCAAATTAGATCCGGCGGGGCTCTAGATCTGACGACTCTCGAGAGTTCATGAAGAACACCTCAAGAGCTCAACTTGGGTGAACTTTGATCTGATGATTCTCCTCTCTCCAGCCTCCTCTGTCTCTATTGGAGCCCTCAAATCGTTCCTGGTACTGCACCGCATCTGCAGGTGGCTTAAATGGGTCTGGTCCCCATCGCTAGGGGCCGAGAGTTTGAAGGTTGCCTGGAGCTCTGAGTTGAGCTCGACCTCAAATCCATGGGGTTCATCAAAGCTCAACACCAACACAAAATGTTCCTTTGGTTTGAGGCAAAGATCCTTGACCAAAGTTTGAAGATGAATGTATAGTGGATGGAGGATACGAGGAAGCTTCGGTGGTGGGTAAAGGATGAGCCTTGAAGCTCTGATTCAGACACAATCAGGGTGATGGATATTGGGGAAATGGAGAATATGCATGGGATGGAAGATGAGGTGACTTGGCAGGTCGAAAAGAGCTAGGCCACAATGAATTAGAGCTAGAGCATGAAGCTCCAATAATCGAAGGTCCTAAAATTAAGCTAATTTCAAGACTAAAAGATAAAATTAAATGATATACTACAATTCAGTAAAGAAAAGCTACCTAAAATGTGAAAGAAATCATCTCAAACAAGTGAAAATACCCTAAGCTACATGGAGCTTGGATCTCCACCTCTACCTCTTATGCTTGCCGACAAAGTCCAAGGAGGACCTCCTATCATTAGGACTTCAACTTGGATTGATTCTGGAGTTACATGGGGCAAATGAGATCGAAAATTCAAAAGGGGTTGAGGTGGAATATAGAAGCAGAGATGGGGTGAGCTTCGAGGGGTGGTTGCGTGCAAGGAGAAAGGGTTTGGTGAGAACTAGTGTTAGGGTGCGTGTTAGGGGAGATGGAGGAGCAAAGTAGTGGGTTGTTCGAGAGGAATGGTGTAGTAAAGGTGTAGTGAAAATGGGGAGAAGAAGTGGGTCTCCTGACTTCTGATAGAAATCAGAAAGGAGGAAGAAACTACTGACTGAAGGTCAACAGTCGGAGCTCCATTAATGGTCCACGTGGACCAATTAGAAAATTAGAAATCCTTTATTAAATCAATAATAAATAATAAATGATTTTACTAATTTTATGTAAAAACATAAAAAATATGTATTATTTTATGTAATGTTTTATATGCATTTTTATTTTTTAGAAGTTAATTTATAATGTGCTCATATTTACATGTATATAAATAGGTATAAATACATGTGTTTAGTGGATTTTCTTTTATTTTGTATTCCATATTTTATTATTATATATACCTATTTTATATATTTATAACTTATTTAAATACATATTTACATATTTTTATTGTATTGATGATTTTATTTATTTACTTAAATAAATAGGGTATATTATATTGTGGGTACAATTTACCTATATATTATATTACTTTATTATTTTAATGATTTTCATGTTTTTATTTTATGTTTATTAATTCAAATGTATTTCAAATAATATTTATAATGTAAGAAATATAAAATCTAAAGAATGAATATATTGTATATAATATACATGTATACAGTACAATAAGGACAAAAAATCAACTTTTGCATCTTAACTCCATTTTTAATGAAACTACCTTCATTAAATAGATAATTTAATTTTATGAACAATAAAAGTGAGTTTGGTCAATTTTGAATCTGCATGGAAGAGATACAAGTCTGGAAGTTTTGTTTGTAATTGTTTGTTCTGTTTGTCCAGGTGCACTTTGTATTATTTTTGTGTGAAACTAATTTGTATTTTTCTTTGTATTTTTATTTAAAATGTTCATGTTGAGGGTTTTATTATTTGAGGAGTGGGAAATAGAAAATAAAATACGTGCCAAAAGGCTATTTATTGAGTAAAAGAATTACGGGTTTTGAGATATTCTCTGTATAATTTGACTACACTATCTCCCCCTACTTTATTCCTTGTTGACCAAGTCGATATTAACATGGTCTCGGGGTCTAGGGTCATTCAGTGTCTTTGACATTTCATTTCTTTTTTTCTTTCCTTTAATATTTTGGAATTATATATATGTATTTATACATTATTCATCAGTCAACTAGTGAATGTTATTTTGTACAAATTAATGCTATATACATGCATTTATATAGGGATTTAAGGCTAAAATGAAAGAATAAAGGTGATGAAATAAAGATTCATCTGCAACCCTTCCTTCATTCAGTGCAATCTCTTTGCTTCTTCTGCCCATCGCCATGTCCTATAAATAAAACTCCATCCTCTTTTTGAAGTTTTTGATCCGACTTCCCCTCGTAACCCTAATAGGAATTATCCGAGTAGAGTTCTTAGTAACTGGGGGGCTCCTCAATCCTTGTCGGTGTGGAGAAGAGGTGGATTTTGGAGGTCCACCATCATTAGAGCTTCTTCCGACCAGGTTCCTCTCCTCCCTGAAATAGTCCGGTGTGAGTTGTTATATTATGTATTTTAGGTACATTTTCTTTTATGCATCATAGTGTAGCTTTTAGTTTTAACAATTAGATTTTAATTTTGTTTAATTTAGTGATTTTAGTTGGTGGGAGCGTTCTGCTCCAGTTTTGATTCCATGTGCTCCACTTGTTCTCGACACACCATTTCACTTCCCAATCGTTCCTCATTGCTCTCTTTGCAAAATCCCCATCAATCCACCCTTGATTCCTCATGAATCAAGGGGAATAGAGCTTATCCTTCATCCTGTAGAAGCGGCTAGCTTCCATAAAGCTAAGGAGCCCATCGGCGAAGAGATTGGCAGCCGGAGTGGAGAGATAACATCGATTGAAGTCTGCTCATGTTGTGTCCTTAGATGTTTTTCCTGAACCTTTGAGAGCCTTTGGATCAGTCCCCTTGGATCATGCCGAAACGAAGCATTGCCACCATCATTGACCGAGCTATGTGGCACGTGCAACACCGATGTATGTGCCACTTCTGGGGTAAATTGCTAAAACCCCTAGCCACTTTTTTATTTATAATTAAGCCTTGTAAGTAACATGTTATGTTTAAATATTTGTGTTATATTTGCATAGGACCCCCCATAATTCTTGGATATTACAAATAAGTCCTTTGCTAGGTCACCTTGTCTCCCTACGCGAGGCGCTTGGCTTTTTACATAAAATCCCCGCCGACTCTTGGTATTTGTAATTAGTCTTGGAACTTTCCAAATTAGTGTTATATTTTTGGAAATTTGCATTGAAAGCACCTGAGTTTTACTTAATTTCAAAAGTGCCGCTTTTAGGTTGCATATTTATTTCTTTGCTTTTCTGTTTTTATTAAATAAACTCGTTATGTTATTATTGATGGGGAAAATATGGTAGATGCATGATATGATACTTTTTCACATCATATTTTTATTTGGAATTTTATTTTGTTTTCTTATTTTCTAAAATTCAATTAAGAGCTCTTCATTCCATGTTTGAATATTACAATCCAAAAATTATAAAACCTTCTTTAAAAATTCCAAATATATTATAATTTATATTATTACATATACTACCTTCAGGTTAAAATCACTAAAAATATAAAAATAAAGCCTTAAAATTGTAAAGCCCCAAAAACATTATAAAAATCAGGAAAAATTCCATAAAATTCCAAAAATATTATTTTCTATTCTATATTTTTCTTATAATACGTAATATATAGTAAGTTTTTGAAATTTTGGACCTATTATCTATTTTAAATATCCAAAATAATTTAGCCTATTTTTTATACTCATTGTTTTGTACTTTTTAATACATTGAAAATGTAAAAAAATCCCAAAAGAGAGAAAAATATGAAAAATACAAAAAACATTTCATTTTTTTTGAATTTTTGAGTATATATATTTAAAAGAATAAACCCAATATATAATATATACCTTATAGTACTTATATACTATATATTGTTATTATATATAAATCTATATTGTATTTAAAACTTTGAAAAAAATAAAATGTATTGTTCCTTTATTTATGCATATCTATATATTTATTATATGTATACTATTTATAATATTATTGTTACTACAAATATACATAATAATTCTTAAAAAAAGAAACTAAACTTTTACAAAATTAAAAAGAAAATAAAAATTAAAAGTTAAAAGTATAATATATATAACAATTGAAAAATATATAAAAATTAAATATAATTAAAAATCCATAAATAATCAGAAAAATCTAAAAAAACATATAAAAAATTATTATTAGTTATTAACTAATATTAGTTAGTTATACCTATCGTCAAGCTTACGCTCAATGGTTCGACCCCTACTACTTTGTCACTATACAAATTTTATGGAGTATAATAAATTTCACCATGTATTTTATTCATTGTTTAATCTATATCGTCGGTTGATTGTTGATGATTTGATTGATTCAAGTTCCGAGTGTCGAGAGAGTTGTCGATACAGGGATTGCCAGATCTAATCTGTCAGAAACCACATGCCCTCTAAGACCGAACATTAAGATCCTTGGTCGATCACATCAACAAAATGACGATGTTTCCGGGGAGGAACACATTGGATAGTTTATACTAGCTTGTGCATATTTATCTATTTTTATTTCTTTCTCAAATAATTGTTTATATGTAGTTATCATCTCTCTTTATTGACTTTTATGCGAGCACAATCTTCTAAGAGGCAGAGGTAGCCGAGCAGAGCGAAGAGCAGCCCCTTCTTTGCAGGCCAGTAGGAGAGAGCATGAAAGAAGACCGAGGAGTGAGCAACTAATTGACCTTAGTCTACACTTTATTTTATTTTGTGAGAGAGAATTTTATTTTTGTATTTTATTTGTAATAATATAGGGATAGCCTTGGACACTTGGATATTCAGACATTCACAGACCCATTTCATCAGGTGTCTGTTCACTTGGGGATCTGCTCGATTTTTTCACGGTTTTTCTCATCTTCTATCTTTTGTTCTCCCTATTTTTTTTCTTTTGTTTCCCATGTTTTGAGTTTTTTTGTTTTTGTTTTTTTATTTATGTGCTTGAAGCCCCTAGATTCTAGAATTTTATTTAGTTAAGCTAGGTAGACTTAGGTCCATACACTTAATAGAATTCTGTACCTATATATCATTATACTTAGTTAAATTAATAAATCGATGCTTCTCGAGTAGAAGTTCCTACTTGGATAGTTTTTGCTTGCACATATATTATAGATTTATTTCTATGCGCAGATCATTTTGCATGCAGATTGTTGCAGTTAGGTACACATCCCTATATTTAGCATCTGCATTCATTGTTTTTTTTATGCATTGACTTTTCCGAACTGCTTCCACTATTTCTTGGATTTAGGCAATAAAAGGAAACGGAAAATTTGTTAGACATTTCTTTTTTCAAAAAAGATCAGAAACAATGATAACTAATAAAATTGAGACTGTTATATGAACTTGACCCTAAATTTAAACATAAATAACAAATATCTTTGTTTTAGGGAGAGTAACCCCCTCATTGTCACATGAACACTCCAGACCGAGTGAGGCATGTACATGTAAGGACTAGAGCCCCCCTCTCTAGACTTGTTCCTTAAGTGCTTGGGTCGGCTCTTGGGCCAAGTTATTACTGAAAGCACTTACCTCCGACCTTAGATGAAGTGATTCTGTGTCCTAGAAGATGTGTTACACCGTCTCAAACATAGACACTCTAGATGACTGCACCTATGAGCTTGTAAATAGTTGCTTGTTCAACTGACTCTAAAATAGAAAGAAAAAGGATCGAACCTTTATATTCTTCACAATTTTGAGTTGGTGAATTGAGGGGTTTTTTTTTATTTGTGTTTTTTTTGTGTGTGTTTTATCACTCTGTGTATTCACACCTTTTCTTGTTCATATTTTTGCTTGACCATCGTGCTCTCCCTAATCCCCGCCACTTGAATATCGAGATGGCTTACTGTAGATATTGTTATTCGGACTTCACAGATTCTTCTCATTCCACTCTAGTTGGTGCACCTCCATTTTGTTAGGAGGAGTATTACCCGAATTTTTCTTTTGTACATATCCGCGCGTGCAACCTACACACTTTAATTTTCCCTATCCATTAGGGTAGCCCACTCACCCACAGTATCAACCATTGGATGTTGGCCAACCATCCCCACCCACATAGTCACATTTCCCACCATCACCCACTAATGAACATGAATTTCACCTCTTTAATAATCAACAATTATAGTATAGGAGATGAAAAGTGGTCGATCAAAAACCACATCTTTGAATGTTGTGGAACAATTTTTACTTGGCAAGTAAACCAAGATCGAATACATGGAGGGGGCTATTTCTAGTTGCGTGGTTTTAAATCAATTTAAATAATTAATTAATTGCAATGCTAATTTCTATGTCGGGAAAATATAATGTAATGCGATGATGAAGATGGGATGCAGTGCAAAGGAAATAAACAAAAATGATTATTCAGTGTAGGGTCTGTGACTCAAATCTTTAATCCCAACAATGTTGATCAATATCCACAAAATAGGTTCACATATCAAAATGGATTGAACTCAAGAGATACCCAACAATTTAGCTCCAGGCTACAAGATAAAAGAGGTTATCAACGAGTTCACACAATGATTTTATTGAAAAAACTTTGAGCTTGAAATTCCCTGTGATTAGTCCTCGAATTGATAATCAATTAATACAAAGGAATATATCAACTTGTAAATATTAAATCCTCGACTGGAGCCCCTATGCAGATTAATTCCTCAATAATGATCAAATATGCATGGGAGTTAATCTCGCAAAATATCCTCAATCGGGTTCCTACAAATTTGGTTAAAATTATATAACTACACAACTACATCGATAATTGATCCTGCTTATGTCAAAAAAGATTTGCAAATAATAATTATAAATAACCAACCTCATATTTGTCTACAAGATATATAATATTAAAGAGAATGTAATAAGCTTCAAAACGATATATTATGCATAAAAATCAGAGTTTAGATGAAGAAGATATGCTCAAATAAAGTTCAGGGACTAAAATGCAATAGAAAGTTAAGTTTTTTCTCTTAAAGAAGTCCCTGGAGGGACTTATTTGCAAATGACCAAAGTCGGAGGAGCCTTCCTGTAAAATACCCCAGGCAGGGGTATTTCTACAATTTTCTAAAGGAGCGAGGATGTGAGCGCAATTTACCCATCCACACGAGTGACACACGTGACGCAGAGGCCCGGGGGGCATGGTGCGGAGGCTTGGTCACTGAGCATATGTTGCGATGGTAGGGGCTTCGGAGGATGGTTCGAGTGCCGACGTAGTGGATCAAGAGCCGATGCTACATGTGACACCCAGGAGGCGATGGCAATTCTCCGAGCCTTGAGGTATGGGATCGAGGCGGGGGGAGGGGGGGAGGGATGATGTGGAAGAGCAATGACCGTTGGATCCCCCAATCCAACAGTTGCTGATCGAGTAACGTTGGAGCAGAGGCGGCGTAACTAGTACAGCGAAGGGCTGTGGGGGAAGCGGTCACTCACGACCGATACACAACCGATGCAGAGCGACAAAGGCGAGGGGGTGTGGAGTGCGTGAGGTAGAGCTACTGCTCGAAGGTGGTGCGACGGACTCACAGTGGAGCTGTGGGCATAGGGTGGTTGGCAGCCAGTGAAGAGCGATTGAGAGGGAGGCAGGTGGTGGAAGCTGCGGTCGGAGGTGTGTGGACTAGAGGCGGAGCTAAAAAGGCAGCGAGGCAGTGATAGGATGGTGGTCAAGAATAGGAGAGGCGAGGTCGAAGAGGCAGAGGGGACGTGACGCAAGCAAAGAAGCTCGATGTGTAGGAACGGAGTTGATTTGGCAGAGATGGAAGGTTAGGTGGCGATTGGTAGCATGCCAACGGAAAGAGGAAAAAAAGAAGATGCTAGATCACCTGGGAAGTAGGAGGAGCTAGGGGCCATCTGGTGATCACTCAACGCTCGATGAAGAGGCAGAGCTTGGCTGCTGCATGAAGCAGCTGCAGCAAGGTCGGAGGTACGGTATTGGATCGTGCAGAGAGGATCGATGATGCGCGGAGGAGCTGTTGTCACTAGAACCACCACATAGCTCACGATGATGGCGGATATCGAAGAGGGCTAGCAGCTGGGGGTTAAATTGAAGAGGGGGATAATGACTGGAGGGGGAAGCACAAAATGGTGGAAGTGAATGTCTGCGTAACGGTCGCAGTGGATGTGGATGGTGGCGATGATCATTATAAGAGAGGGAGGAGCGTTCGTGCAGGGATGACGCACAAAAAGAGGAAGGGGAAAGGCACGTGCGGAGAACGTGCCTATGAGAGAGACGGTGGGAGGCGGGTCACGTGCTGAGCACGTGACCTAGCTGGACGGGTCAGGTAGAGAGAGAAGTAGAAAGGGATCACGTGCTAGGAACGTGACCTAGGGGAGGAGAGATGAGATAGGGAGAGGGGGTACCACGTTACATGCCCAGGGGCTGTCAAGTGTCACCCCAAAAAAATTCAAAAAAAAAGGCAAGAAAAAACAGAATAAGATCTCGGATCAAAAAATTTCCTTCATGAAAGTTGTTCGTGTCGACGAGATCTAGATCTTGAAGAAGGAAAGTAAACAAAAGAGATTATCTGTACAAAGTGGTAATTTTGTTGGTTTTCCGTGTGTATAGAAAATTGCTTTTGGTGGTTTTGTAATTTTTTAGTGATTTTAGAAGAGGATAAAAATTATATAAAAATAAGAGAAAATAAAAGATATTTAATTACACATTAATCTATTTTTTTAGATTTTTATAAAAAATGAAAATATGTAAATAAAATAGGAGTACAAAACAAGCGAATTTTTTACAGACTCACAGAGGTCACTCGGACACAGTCGGTTTCTTTGATTTCAGTCTTAATTTGTATTTGGATTTTTATGCCACGTGATAGAACTTTAATCAAAGAACACAAATGAAAAAGAAATAAAATAAAATGGGTTAAGTATATAAAAACTTAGGTCAAAAATCATAAAAAGATAAAACATGCAAATGAGACCCAAAACCCAACTTTCACATATAAGCTCCGATTTTTATGAATTTGGTTTTGTTTTGAAGGTATTTGAAAATGGAGTACTTTAAAAGTAAGTAAAAAATCAGATACTGTATGAGGAAGATATACATGTTTTAGTCCGTTTGGTGTGAAATTAAGTTTTAGGTTTATTTATCACTTATTTAAGTTGGCAAATTTTTTATTTTCCTTTGTTCTTGTCAGTAATATCTACTAAATGGAAGTAGTTTCAGGTCAATCAGAGTTAGGATGCATAAATTAAAAATAGGGGAAGTTAACATCTTTTCAGGTCAATTTACACTGGGATTTTTATTTTATGCAATTATGCATGATGAAATGCGAATATTATTTACACGTATAAATACTAATGATGCTATATTGATGATTAAATGCATTTCAATTTTAGGGAACATAGCCTAATTTACCAATTTCAACAATAATTAGAGATTCATCATACCCCTATACTTAAACAATGCTCGTCCCCATACACAAAGAATGAATGATTTGGTTGGATAAATCCCTGACCATTCCTGTGAATTTTCAAGGCTCAAATCATAGAAGACCCTTAATTTGAGTGATCCCAAAATTCTAGGCTCAACCATGCTTTAATCAAAAGGAATCCAACTTCTCTAATTATCAGACACTTTGTTTGTACATATAATATAAGGATATGACTTTTAGTGTACTACATTTATGAGAGTCGAATCGAGATGTCACCTAAGGTTCCAGTCCAGGAGACTCTCCTCAAGATAGGGAATAAGTCAGTTCTTGCATTCAATCCACCGTTTCCTTAGTTTGTCAGACTTGAAAGTGTAGATGGACGACCAGATGATATGGGGCATAAGATTGTGTAAATTCTTCTCTCCCTCACATTGGAAGAAGGGTCCTCTCGAGTGCCTTTTTACTCAACACATGTATATTTTTGTTTGTTGACCATGTGTCCATCAAGAGAATTCGGAATCGCCTACACTTCTTTTCCTGGGAGTACAATGTCGTTTATCTCTTTTGGTTATCTAAGATACCTTCGACAACCAGACTTGTATCACTATACGATGCAGAGCCCTTTTTGGGTGCTACCCCGACTCCTTAGTCCTAATAACATTTGGTCCAAGTGGACACTTTGAAATGGTTGGTAGCGCTCACTTATGGTGGAAGCTCTTTGTAATTTGACTTTGTGTTTGAGAGCTCTTTTCTTTCAATATTTATTTATTTTCTTTTTATTTTTGCTAGCTCCACTGATTTTCTATGAGTTGGTGCACACTGATCAACAATTATTTAGTTTCATCACACCCTGGCACATAAGTCAATATCAAGAGATAGTATGCGAACTTGTTCACATACTGACTAGGGTTTTGCTGACACTCATGTTACTTGAAGCATCCATTAACTTTATCCCATCCTTGAATATCATTAAATAGGGTCTAAACTCAAATCACCACTCCTAGTTCCTCAAGTGATAACTCAACTCATCTCATCAATCATGCAGTTGTGAAAGTGTTGTGCTGATCATATTTTTTGGAAGGTTGAGATGAAGAGTTCAATATAGCGCTCAAATCTTTCAAACTAGGGAAGTATGGATTATTAAGTTCAAAAACCCTAATGACTAAGGCTGGTTAACTCAAACTCTCGAAATCTCAAAAATCAAATGTCTTCAAATCCTTAAGCCTTGAGTGATAGTGAATGTGTTAGGAATACACCAACTAAAGGGTTCATAGATGCATGAGATGCTTAATGAAATGCACGACCATGGGTGATTTGTTTAGATTTTTTAATGAATAAGAAGCCATTATTCTCAAAACTCTTACACACGCAGTGTTAGTTGCAAAACACATGGTTATTTTTTTATTTTTTTTTCAAAAAAAGTTTTTGTTTTTTGTTGTTTTTTAGAAAAGGTTTTTTTTGATAATTAGGTACTATTTACATAAAGAATTTAGTATAATATACTTAATAAACACAACTTGTACCGATACATGATTTTAGATGAAAATAATTAAAATTGAGCTATTGATAAAGTATGTAGAATATAAACAAACACCCCCATACTTAGTTTGTTTTATGTCCCCATGGCCCAAAGTGAAATGTAGACATAACTCGTACTAAGTATAGTTGAGTATGAAAAAGAAATCGACTTGCTCAACTATACTTATACTTTTAAGGGACTAAGCATAGCTGAAATGCATGAAATAAGGCAGTCGAGGGTGAGGGGAAAAGAATATAAGTGAAGTATACACAATTGTACCGGTCCCCTTATCTGTAGGCTCGGGTCAACCTAAGTATGATTAGATAATTACTAACATGGAACCGAGTAGATTTACGGATGTACAAAGTCAAGGAGGTTTGCGACGGACCTTCTTGCATGAGTGTGGTGGGAGATAGTATGGAGATGTGGAGGGTGGTGAAGAGGGGAAGGATGAAGAGGACCGGCCATCGTCAGAGTCTACCTTATAAGAATAGTAGTTGTACACAGAGGATCTCCAACTATTGTCAACTAGAGGTAAGTGTATTTTGATCATAGATATACTTATTGCACTTACATGATGAACCACTTCAGGATCGAATGAGGACTCTTCAGAAATCACCTTGTTTCTAAGGTCAAAGGTGACGTTCTTGGTCGGTTTGTTTTCGTGAGAAGCATTGGGTGGAAGATGGTCAATCTTGATCTCCCTATCTTGAGTAACCGGTTTGGCATTTATGAGTTCCTCGTCAGATGAATTCCCGTAAAAGTTGAACAATTCTTACAGGGTCATATACAGCTTCGGGTGAGGGAGCAAGTTCCTGATGGCTTTGTGATTGATGGCCGGGGATGTTGATGTCACCTCATAATATTCATGAATTTTGGTGACATCGGAGGTTTCCTAAGTCAGTTTCTTGCATGGTTCAAGTATCTCATGAATTACTGCCAACTCAAAGATTGGACCACTTAAATAATCATGATGATCCTTAGAAATATGGTCCAATTCTTCATAATATCATGAATAATGTTTCCCCCTTGGAGCAGTGTTAGGGTGGTGAGAATCCAAATACAACTCAACAGTCAATTTCTCAGGTGTTTTTGCTAGATTTTGTGCCTATGTTTTATGAGGAGAGGTCTGATCATGTGAAGAGTTTGTCTCTCGATTATGACTGTCGGTTTCAAGTCAGGTTTCCTCAGAATAGGTCGTGTCATTGAGGCTTTGTGCATTGTGGTCTGAGTTCGAAACTTGATGTCCTGAGTCTCACAATCGATAATTGCCTTAATGGAGGCTAAGAAAAGCTTTCATGAAATGATATGAGACTCAGATAACTTTCAGGGATGCTCAATGTCAAGGACAATAAATTTCACTTTATGTTGTCAAGTGTCACCCCAAAAAAATTCAAAAAAAAGGCAAGAAAAAATAAAAGAAGACCTCGTATAAAAAATTTCCTTCATGAAAGTTATTCGTCTCGACGAGATCTAGATATTTGAAGAAGGAAACTAAACAAAAGAGATTATCTGTACAAAGTGGTAATTTTGGTGGTTTTCCGTGTGGATAGAAAATTGGTTTTGGTGGTTTTGTAATTTTTTAGTGATTTTAGAAGAGGATAAAAATTCTATAAAAATAAGAAAAAAATAAAAGATATTTAAATACACATTAATCTATTTTTTGGATTTTTTTAAAAAATGAAAATAGGTAAATAAAATAGGAGTACAAAACAAGCGAATTTTGTAAAGAACTCATAGGTCACTCGGACACAGTCGGTTTCTTTGATTTCAATCTTGATTTGTATTTAGATTTTTATGCCACGTGATAAAACTTTAATCCAAGAACACAAATGAAAAAGGAATAAAATAAAATGGGTTAAGTACATAAAAAGTTAGGTCAAAAATCATAAAAAAATAAAATGCGCAAAAGAGACTCAAAATCTAACTTTCACATATGAGCTCTGATTTTTATGAAATTGGTTTTGTTTTGAAGGTATTTGAAAATGGAGTACTTTAAAAGTAAGTAGACAAAAATCAGATACTGTATGAGGAAGATATATATGTTTTAGTCCGTCTGGTGTGAAATTAGGTTTTAGGTTTATTTGTCACTTATTTAAGTTGATATTTTTTTATTTTAATTTGTTCTTATCAGTAATATCTACAAAATGGAAGTAGTTTCAGGTCAATCGGAGTTAGGATGAATTAATTAAAAATAAGGGAAGTTAGCATCTTTTCAGGTCAATTTACATTGGGATTTTTATTTTATGCAATTATGCATGATGAAATACGGATATTATTTACACATTTATGAATACTAATGATGCTATATTGATGATTAAATGCATTTGGATTTTAGGGAACATATCCTATTTTACCATTTCAGCATGTTGAATTAGAGATTCATCATACCCCTATACTTAAACAATGCTCGTCCCCATGCATCAAAGAATGAATGATTTGGTTGGATAAATCCCTGACTGTGCAGGTGAATTTTCAAGGCTCAATTCATAGAAGACCCTTAATTTGAGTGATCCTAAAATTCTAGGCTCAACCATGCTTTAATCAAAAGGAATCCAAATTCTCTAATTATCAGACTCTTTGGTTGTACATATAATATAAGGATATGACATTTAGTGTACAACATTCATGAGAGTTGAATTGAGATGTCACCTAAGGTTCCAGTCCAAGAGACTCTCCTCAAGACCTAATCCTCAACACTAGGGAATAAGTTGGTTCTTGCATTCAATCCACTATCTCCTTAGTTTGTCAGACTTGAAAGTTTAGATTTATGATCAGATGATATGGGTCATAGGATTGTGTAAATTCTTCTCTCCCTCACATTGGAACAAGGGTCCTCTCGAGTGCCTTATTACTCAACACATGTATATTTTTGTTTGTTGACCAATGTGTCCATCAAGAGAATTCGGAATTGCCTGCACTTGTTTTCTTGGGAGTACAATGGGGTGTGTCTCTTTTGATTATCTAAGATAGCTTCGAAAACCAGACTTGTATCACTATACGATGCGGAGCCCTTTTTGGTTGCTACCCTGACTCCTTCGTCCTAATAGCATTTGGTCCAAGTGGACAATTTGAAATGGTTGGGAGCGCTCACCTATGGTGGAAGCTCTTTGTAAGTTGACTTTGTGTTTGAGAGATCTTTTCTTTCAATATTTATTTTTTTCTTTTAATTTTGCTAGCTCCACAGATTTTACGATGAGTTGGTGGACACTGATCAACAATTATTTAGTTTCATCACACCCTAGCACATAGGTCACTATCAAGAGATAGCATGCAAACTTGTTCACATACTGACCAGGGTTTTGCTGACACTCATATTACTTGAAGCCTTCATTAACTTTATCCCATCCTCGAATATCATTAAATACGGTCTAAACTCAAATCACCAGCCCTAGTTCCTCAAGTGATAACTCAATTCATCTCGTCAATCATGCAGTTGTGAAAGTGTTATGCTAATCTTATTTTTTGGAGGATAGAGATGAAGAGTGCAATATAGCGCTCAAATCTTTCAAACGAGGGAAGTATGGATTATTAAGTTCAAAAACCCTAATGAGTAAGGCTGGTTAACTCAAACTCTTGAAATCTCAAAAATAAAGTGTCTTCAAATCCTTAAGCCTTGAGTGATAGTGAATGTATAAGGAATACACCAACTAAAGGGTGCATGGATGCATGAGATGCTTAATGAAATGCAAGACCATGAGTGATTTTTTTTAGATTTTTTTAATGAATAGAAGCCATTATTCTCAAAACTCTTACATACACAGGATTAGTTGCAAAACACATGGTTATTTTTTTTCAAATTTTTTTTTGTTTTTTTTGTTGTTTTTTAGAATTTTTTTATAATTAGGTACTATTTACATAAAGAATTTAGTATAATATATAGAATAAACACAGCTTGTACCCGTACATGATTCTAGATGAAAATAATTAAAGTTGATCTATTGATAAAGCATGTAGAATATATAAAAACACCCCCCATACTTAGCTTGTTTTATGTCCCCATGGCCCATAGTGAAATGTAGACATAGCTCGTACTAAGTATAGTTGAGTATAAAAAAGAAATCGACTTGATCAACTATACTTAGACTTTTAAGGGACTAAGCATAACATAAATGCATGAAATAAGGCAGTCGAGGGTGAGGGGAAAAGAATAGAAGTGAAGTATACACAATGGTACCGGTCCCCTTATCTATTGGCTCGAGTCAACCTAAGTATGCTTAGATAATTACTAATGGGGAACCGAGTAGATTTACTGATGTACAAGGTCAAGGAGGTTTGCGACGAGCCTTCTTGCAGGAATGTGGTGGGAGATAGTATGGATATGTGGAGGGTGGTGAAGAGGGGAAGGATGAAGAGGACCAGCCATCATTAGAGTCGACCTCAGAAGAATAGTAGTTGTACACATAGGATCTCCAAATATTGTCAACAAGAGGTAAGTGCCCTTTGATCATAGATGTACTTATTGCACTTACATGATGAACCACTTCAGGATGGGATGAGGACTCTTCAGAAATCACCTTGTTTCTAAGGTCAAAGGTGACGTTCTTGGTCGGTTTGTTTTCATGAGAAGCATTGGTGGAAGATGGTCAATCTTCATCTCCCTATCCTTAGTAACCGGTGTGGCATTTATGAGTTTCTTGTCAGATGAATTCTCGTAAAAGTGGAACAGTTCTTGTAGGGTCATACGCGGCTTCGGGAGAGGGAGCATGTTCCTGGTGGCTTTGTGATTGATGGCAGGAGATGTTGATGTCACCTCATGATATTCGTGAATTTTGGTGACATCGGAGGTTTCCTGAGTTGGTTTCTTGCATGGTTCAAGTATCTCATGAATCACTGCCAACTCAACGATTGGACCACTTAAATAATCATGACGATCCTTAGAAATATGGTCCAATTCTTCATAAGATCCTGAATGATGTTTCCTCCTTGGAGCAGTGTTAGGGTGGTGAGAATCCAAATACAACTCAACAGTCGATTTCTCTGGTGTTTTTTCTAGGTTTTGTGCTTATGTTTCATGAGGAGAGGTCTGATCATGTGAAGAGTTTCTCTCTCGATCATGACTGTCGGTTTCAAGTTAGGTTTCCTCAGAATAGGTCGTGTCGTTGAGGCTTTATGCATTGCGGTCTGAGTTCGAAACTTGATGTCCTGAGTCTCACAATCGATAATTGCCTTAATGGAGGCTAAGAACAGCTTTCGCGAAATGATATGAGACTCAGATAACTTTCAGTGGTGCTCAATGTCAAGGACAAGAAAAGTTCACTTTATGTTGTCACCTCGAAAATTTACGATGACAGAAACGATCCTCATAGTCTTTTGGTAGATCGATCACGTAGTTGAACGATCACCTTATCTTTTTGAGTTGTCTGAGTTTGAGTTGGTAAAAAACGAACTTAAAGAGGATGTTTAACGTTGAGTCATCATCTAACCAAACATGAGCGAATAAGGTATCCTCAATGTCACATGTGATCTGAGTCAACTACTTGACTTTGTGGTTTTTGATTTTGTGATTCATCACGAAAGGGTTAGCCATAGATATGACATGATATTCAGTCCTTGATTGTTTCTTACATGCCTTTTTAGGTTTTAGTCAACTCTTCACATCGACTCTTCAAAAATCTCTTAAGATTGGGCACATATTTTATGTCCTTGATCAATGGAAGCTCTAAGATCATACTCTTGCAAAATACTTCCATTCCAGAATTGTCCAATTTTTTGGAATTTTCCATTTTTTTATTTTTGGTATTTTTCTATGAGATGGTCAGTAGGGGGTCAGAGGTCAGTGGTGGTTGTGCCTGATTGTGAGTCACATGATGATTTTGTGGTTCACAAGGTAGTGGCATCAATTCTTCTGGATTCTTCATCGACTGGATGAGATCATATATTTTCTCAGTCAAAGCGTCTGCTCTATGATGATCCAAGCAATCTCATCCTCAAACATCTCATGACTTGTGATTGAATAATCATTCTCCATATATCGTGATTTCGACATGTAACCTTAAGTACAGTATTGATTATTCACAATCGTTATGGTCTGGTCATGAGTCATATTTCCTTGACTTTGGTTTTGCCGTGAATTGTCGAAGGAATATTGGTCGTACTCAGAAAGAGAGTCAACCTGAGTAGGGGATGGTTCAAGAGGTTGAGAGTCCATAGTAACTGGAAATCGTGTTTCTCTGACAATATTGGTTACTTTATTTTCCATTCTCAATTCTGCTCGCTCTCTCATGTCCATAAGATTGTCAGAATGTGAGAGAGGTATATTCCATGAAGAAGTGTGGGCGTAGGGTGGGATGTATGGGATGGAAGATAATGATGGCTGAGGGGGACCGGGTTTAAAGAGCGGGTTCCCCATGGGACATGGTCGTGGAGACCAGGAATGAAGACCAATGTGCTGACATCTTCTCAAGAGAGGGAAGGAATGAATTCGTGAACCACAATTTACTTGCAATGGTAAGGTCTTTGGCGCACACAAGTCAAATACAAAACAAACACGTAGATTCACCCACTTGACTCTTGTGAAGGCACGTTAGGGTTCGGGCGCTTATTTTTTCTATTTTAATTTTAAATGATCAAACAATCTTGAAGATTAAGCGGAGTTGTTAAGTGCCGAAATTATTCACAAAGGCTATCCGTAATTCATGCAACTAGTTGCACCTACTTTCATCCAGTATAGGTGTAAGTACAGACTGTATAACAGCTACCCATTACTTAAGGACGATGCCTTACACAATGTCCTTTAAACCACCCACTCTGCTAAGGGAAGTATGCACCGTAGAATGTCTACTCATGTTCCTTCACTGAGAAGTAGCTAGTCGTTTCTAAAAACAATAGTCTAAATGAAAATTTCAGATTTGTGGCTCTGCCCTAAGTATTCGATCTTGTCCTTACAAATAATGAGTGGGTTTCTCTCCACCAAACACAAGGGTTAATTTTATGTTAATTTTATTTAAAGCCACCTTGATTAGCAATCCAGATATTATATTAGGATTATCACTGAGATCTTAATTGAGCACAATAATATCACCCCTAACGAGCAATCCCAATTTCTTTAATTCTTAAATTGTAAAAACTGAGGGAGAATCGAAAAAAACCAATGCAAGCATAAATCAATAATGCATGCTTAAGAAGGAGACTTACAGTGATTCCTCGCATTCTTCATGCGAGATGGAATGGAAGGAATTTAAATTTACACTAAATGATATGCACAGAGGGAAAACACCCTAGATGGATAGTTCTATTAGCGGGAAGAATAGCTTTCAAATTTGACTAAGTTGAATGATCTGCCAGTGCGTATAGTTAGTGAAAAATTTGTGGCCTAAAAATTACGAGCACACGCAAAAATAATTCTAATCTAGCATATGTGTGCCTAATTCCTAAGCCACTCAAGTCGGGTCCTAACCACACAGAAGGGGTGTAAAAAGACCCGACACTCCAGAAAATGTTCAGTCCAAATTATTACAAGTTATCAGAGTTTAGAGAGAGGGACCCTGTGAATAATGCAGAAAATAAAACTATTCTAACCTATCTCTATCACAAAATAAAAATTTACTCTTCTTCTTCACAAAGCCTCAAAGTTAAATTCAAAATTCATTCCACCTATCTTCACAGAGAGAAGGTGTGGTTAGTATCTGTAGAGAGAGAAATATTCAAAATATAGTGAAAAAACAAAATGTAAAGGAAAGGAAAAACATAACACAGAAATTATTTTCACAAAAATTAATTATAGAAAATAATTTAAAACCCTAAAAATATGTCGTTCGCAGGAAACATTGCCATTTGATGAACGTGAATTTCACCTGTTTAATAATTGACAATTGTAGTATAGGAGATGAAAAGCGGTTGATCAAAAACCACGATCTTTGAATGTTGTGGAACAATTTTTACTTGGCAAATATAGCAAGGTCGAACACATGAAGCAAACTATTTCTAGTTGCATGGTTTTAAATTAATTTAAATAACTAATTAATTGCAATGCTAATTTTTATGTTGGGAAATTATAATGTAATGAAATGTGAAGATGTGATGCAATGCGAAGAAAATAAACAGAAAAGATTCAATGCAGGATCTGCGACTCGATTATTTAGATCCAACAATGTTGATTAATATCCTCAAAATAGGTTCACCTATCAAAAAGGATTGAACTCAAGAGATATATGCCAATTTAGCTCCAGGCTGTAAGATAAAATAGGTTACCAATGAGATCACACAATGATTTTATTGAAGAAAATTTTGACCTCAAAATTCCCTATGATTTAACCCTTGAATTGATAATCAATAATAATCTAAAGGAATACATCAGCTTGCAAATATTAAATCCATGAATAGAGCCCCTATACAGATTAATTCCTCAATAATTATCAAGGATGCAAGAGAGTTAATCTTGTAAAATATCCTCAATCAGGTCCCTGCAAATTATGTCAAATATATATAACTACACAAATACATCGATAGTTGAGCCTGATTATGTCAATAAACATCTGCAAATAATAATTATCAATAACCAGCCTCAGATCTGTCCACAAGATATATAATATGAAAGATCACAGAATAAGCTTCAAAACGACATATTATGCGTAAAATCAGAGTTCAGATGAAGAATATATGCTCAAATGAAGTTCAGGGACTAAAAAGGAACAAAAAGTTAAGTTTTTTTGTCTCAAAGAAGTCCCTGGAGGGACTTATCTGTAAATGACCAAAACCAGATGAGCCTTCTTGTAAAATACCCTAAGTTGGGGTATTTAAGTAATTTTCTGGAGGCATAAGGATGCGGCTACAATTTACCCGCCCCATACGAGCGACAAACGTGACATAAAGGCTCATGGGGCGCAGGGCGCATGGCAGAGGCTTGATCACCGAGCCTACATAGCGGTGGTAGGGGCTTCGGAGGGCGGTTCGGGTGCTAAAGTAGTTGATCGAGAGCTCATGCTACATGTAGCACCCAGGAGGCGGTGGCAATGATCCACACATAAAGGTCTAGGACCGAGGCACAGGGGGGATGACGTGGTGGTGCAACGACCATTGGATCCCCCGATCCAACGGATGCTGATCGGGCGGTGGTGGAGCTAAGGTGACAGAACTGGCCGGACGAAGGGTTGTGGGAGAAGCGATCGCTCACAGCCGATGCAGAGCGACGAAGGCGATAGGGGTGCGGAGTGCATGAGGCGGAGCCACTGCTCAAAGGTAGTGCAGCAGACTCGTGGTGGAGCTGCATGCATAGGATGGTTGGCGGCCAGCAAAGAGCGATTGAGACAGACATGAGTGGTGGAAGCTACGGTCGGAGGTGTATGGACTGGAGGCAGAGCTACGACGATGGTAAGGCAGTGAAATAGGATGGCAGTCAAGAACAAGAAAGGAGAGATCGATAAGGAGGAAGGGAGACGACGGAGGCGAAGAAGCTCGATGTGCTGGAACAGAGTTGATTTGGTGGATATGGAAGGTCAGATGGCGATTGGTATCATGTCAATTGAAAGAGGAAAAGAAGAAGAAGAGGATAGATCGTCGGGGAAGTAGGAGGAGCTAGGGGCCCTTCAGTGATCACTCAGTGCCCGACGAAGAGGCAGAGCTTGGCTGCTGCGCGAAGCAGTTGCGGCAAGGTCGGAGGACCAGCCTTGGATCGCGTCGAGAGGCTCGGTGATGCATGGAGGGGTTGCTGTCACCAGGACCGCCACATAGCTCATGATGATGGCGGATATCGAAGAGGGTTGGCAGCTGTGGGTTATATACAAGAGGGGGAGAACAAGCGGAGGGGGAAGCACATAGGGGCAGAGGTGAATGGCTGCATAATGGTTGCCGTGGAGGTGGATGGCGGCGACGATAGTTACAGGTTAGGGAAGAGCATTCACGCAGGGGAGGGGACGATGTACGGATAAAGGAAGGGGAAAGGCACGTACGGAGAACATGCCTTGGAGAGAGACGGTGGGAGGCGGGTCACGTGCTGAGCACGTGACCTAGATGGTTGGGTTAGGTAGAGAAAGAAGGAGAAAGGGTTCAAGTGCTAGGCACATGACCTGGGGGAGGAGAGAGGAGAGAGGGAGTGGGGGTGCAACGTGACACGCCCAAGGGTGCCACGTGTCACCCTAAAAAAATTCAGAAATGGGTCAATAAAAAATAGGAGACATCGGATCGAAAAATTTCATACATGAAATTGTTCATCTTGACGAGATCTACAACTTTCATGAAGGAACCGTAAGCAAAAGAGGTCATCTGTACAAAGTGGTATTTTTGGTGGTTTTCCATGTGTATAGAAAACTGCTTTCGGTGGTTTTGCAATTTTGTAATTATTTTAGAAAAGGATAAAAATTTATAAAAAATATGATAAAATAAAAGATACTTAATTACGCATTAATCTATTTACATTTTAATAAATAAGAAAATAAGGAAATAAAAAAGGGGTATGAAACAAGCGAATTTTCTACAAACTCACAGAGGTCACTTGGACATAGCCAGTTTCTTTAATTTTAGTCTTAATTTGTGATTTGGATTTTTGTGTCATGTGATAAAAATTTCATCAAAGAGAACAAATGAAAAAGAAATAAAATAAAATGGGTTAATTAAGTACAGAAAAACTTAGGTCAAAAATCGTTAAAAGATAAAATACGCAAAAGAGGCCCAAAACCCAACTTTCACATACGAGCTCTGATTTTTATGAAATTGGTCTTGTTTTGAAGGTATTTGAAAATGAAGTACTCTAAAAATGAGTAGACTAAAATCGGATACTGTATGAGGAAGATATGCCAGTTTTAGTTCGTCTAGTGTGAAATTAAGGTTTGTGTTTATATGTCACTTATTTAAGTTAGCAATTTGTTGTATTTTTCTTTATTCTTATTAGTAATATCTACACAATGGAAGTAGTTTCAAGTCTATCAGAATTAGGATGAATTAATTCAAAATAGAGGAAGTTAGCAGCTTTTCAGGTCAATTTACACTGGGATTTTTAGTTCCTTATTTTATGCAATTGTGCATGATAAAATACGAATATTATTTACACATGTATGAATGCTAATGATGCTCTATTAATGATTAAATGCATATGGATTTTAGGGAACAGAGCCTAATTGACCAATTTTAATATGTTGAATCAGAGATTCATCATACCCCTATACTTAAGTCATGCTCGTCCCCGAGCATCAAAGAATGAATGACTTAGTTGGATAAATACTTGACTGTACATGTGAATTTTCATAGCTCAATTCATAGAAGACCGTTAATTTGAGTGATCCTAAAATCCTAGGCCCAACCATGCTTTAATCAAAAGGAATCCAACTTCTTTAATTACCAGACTCTCTACTTGTACATATAATATCAGGATATGACTTTTAGTGTACTGCATTCATGAGAGTCGGGTCGAGATGTCACCTAAGGTTCCAGTCCACGAGACTCTCCTCTAGACCTAGTCCTGAACACTGGAGAATAAGTCGATTCTTGCATTCAATCCACCGTCTCCTTAGTTTGTCAGACTTGAAAGTATAGATGGACGGTTAGATGATGGAGGGCATAGGATTGTGTAAATTCTTCTTTCCCTCACATTGGAACAAAGGCCCTCTCGAGTGCCTTATTACTCAACACATGTATATTTTTGTTTATTGATCAATATATCCGTCAAGAGAATTCAGAGTCACTTGCACTTGTTTCTTGGGAGTACACTGAGGCGCGTCACTTTTGAGTATCTAAGATACCTTCGACACCGAGACTAATATCACTATACTATGCATGGTCCTTTTTGGGTGATAGCGCAACTTCTTGGTCCTAATAGCATTTGGTCCAAGTGGACACTTTGAAATGGTTGGGAGTGCTCACATTTGTTGGACGCTCTTTGTTATTTGATTTTGTGTTTGAGAGATCTTTTCTTTCAGTATTTCTTTCTTTTCTTTTCTTTTTCGCTAGCTCCATTGCTATTACCAAGAGTTGGTGTACACTGATAAACAATTATTTAGTTTCATCACACCCTGGTACATAGGTCAATATCAAGAGATAACATGTGAACGTTTTCACATACTGGCTAGGGTTTTACTGACACTCAGATTTTTTGAAGCCTTCATTAAATTTATCCCATCATCGAGAATCATTAAATCGGATCTAACCTCAAATCATTAGTCCTAGTTCCTCAAGTTATAACTCAACTCATCTCATCAATCATGCAATTGTGAAAGTGTTGTGTTCATCACATTTTTTAGAAGGTAGAGATGAAGAGTGCAATATAACGCTCAAAACTTTCAAACTAGGGAAGTGCGGATTATTAAGTTCAAAAACCCTAATGACTAAGGCTGGTCAACTTAAACTCTCAAGATCTCAGAAATCAAGTGTCTTCAAATCCTTAAGCCTTGAGTGATAGTGAATGTGTCAGGAATACACAAACTAAAGGGTGCATGGATGCATGAGATACTTAATGAAATGCAACACTGTAAGTAATTTTCTTTAGATTTTTTAATGAATAAGAAAATATTTTTTTTATAACTCTTGCACATGCAGTGTTAGTTGCAAAACACATGGTTATTTATTTTATTTTATTTTCAAGAAAAGTTTTTGTTTTTTTCTTGTTTTATTTTCAATTTTTTTTTGAAAATCAGGTATTATTTACATAAATAATTTTGTATAATATACATAATAAACACAACTTGTACCCATACCTTATTTTAGGTGAAAATATTTAAAGTACGAGCTATGGATAAAGTATGTAGAATATATACAAACACACACCACTATACTTAGCTTGTGCTATGTCCCCATGACACAAAATGAAATGTAGTCATAGCTCGTACTAACTATAGTTGAGTAAAAAAAGAAATCGACTTTCCCCCCTTTACTTAGACTTTTGAGGGACTAAGCATATCAGAAAAGCATGAAATGAGGCAGTCGAGGGTGATGGTAAAAGAATAGAAGTGAAGTATACACAATGGTACCGATCCCTCTATACTTTTTCTCAAGTCAGCCTAAGTTTGATAAGATAATTAGTCATGGGAATCAAGTAGATTTATTGATGTACAAGTTTAAAGAGGTTTGCGACAAACCTTCTTGCGAGAGTGCAACGGGAGATAGTATGGAGATGTGGAAGGTGGTGAAGAGGGGGAGGATGAAGAGGATCAACCATCGTCAGAGTCGACCTTATAAGAATAATAGTCATACACAGAGGATCTCCAACTATTGTCAACCAGTGGTAAGTGCCCTTTGATCATAGTTGTACTTATTGTACTTACAAGATGAACCACTTCAGACCGGATGAGGACTCTTCAGAAATCACCTTATTTCTAAGGCTAAAGATGACTTTCTTGGTTAGTTTGTTTCTGTGAGAAGGATTGGGAGGAAGATGGATAATCTTCGTATCCCTATCCTGAGTAACCGGTGTGGCATTTATGAGTTCATCGTCAGATTAATTCTTGTAAAACTCTACCAATTCTTGTAGGGTCATACACTGTTTCAGGTGAGGGAGCACGTTCCTGGTGGCTTTGTGATTGCTGGCTGGGGAAGTTGATGTCACCTCCTCATATTCATGAATTTTGGTAACATCGGAGGTTTCCTGAGTCGGTTCGCTGTATGGTTCAAGTGTCTCATGAATTACTGTCGACTCAATGATTGGAACACTTAAATAATTGTGATGATCCTCAGAAATATGATCTAATTCTTCATAAGATCATGAATAATATTTCCTCCTAGGAGTAGTGTTTGATTGGTGAGAATCCAAATACAACTCAATAGTCGATTTCTCAGGTGTTTCTCCTAGGTTTTATGTCTGTGTTTCGTTAGGAGAGGTCTGATCATGTGAAGTGTTTGTCTCCCGATTACGATTGTCAGTTTCAAGTCGGGTTTCATTAGAACATGTCGTGTCATTGAGGCTTTGTGGTCTGAGTTTGAAAACTTGATGTCCTGAGTCTTAAAATCGACAATTGCCTTAATAAAGGCTAAGAACGACTTTCCTAAAATGATAGTAGACTCAGACAACTTTCAAAGGTGCTCAATGTTAAGGACAATAAAGTCCACTTTATGTTTGTCACCTTGGAAATTTACAATGACAGAAATGATCCCCTGTGGTCTTTTGGTAGATCAATTAGGCAGTTGAACAATCACCCTTGTCTTTTTGAGTTGTCCAAGTTTGAGTTGGTCAAAAATAGACTTGGGGAGGATGTTTAGCGTAGAGTCATTGTCTAACCGAACATGAGTGAATAAGGTATCCTCAATTTCACATGTGATCCGAGTCAACCGCTTGACTTTGTGGATTTTGATTTTGTGATTCATCACTAAAGAGCTGGCCATAGATATGACATGATATTCAGTCCTTGATCGTTTCTTGTCCGTCTTTTAGGGTTTAGTCGACTTCACAAATCTCTTAAGATCGAGTATATATTCTATGACCTTGATCAATGAAGCTCTAAGATCAGACTCTTGCAAAATTCTTCCATGTTAGAATTGTCCATTTTTTTGAATTTTCTATTTTTTCTATTTTTAGGTATTTTCTATGAGATGGTCAGTAGGGGGGTCATAGATCAGTGGTGGTTGTTCCTGATTGTGAGTCACATGATGATTTTGTGGTTCGTAAGGTGGTGGCCTCACTTCTTCTTGATTCTGCATCGACTGGATGAGATTATATATTTTCTCAGTTAAAGTGTCTGATCTTTGATTGACCCGAGCAATCTTATCCTCAAACATATCATGACTTGTGATTGAATAATCATTCTCCATATGTCGTGATTCTGACATGTAACCTTGAGTTGAGTATTCATTATTCATAGTCCTTACGAATTGGTCATGAGTCATATTTCCTTTACTCTGGTTTCGTTGTGAATTGTCGAAGGAAAATTGGTCATACTTAGGAAGAGAGTCAATCTAAGTAGGGGATTGTTCAAGAGATCGGGAGTCCATAGTAATCTAAAGTCGTGTTTCTCTGTCAATATTGGTTACTTTATTTTCCATCCTCTATTCTGCTCACTCTCTCATATCCATAAGATTGTCAGGATGTGAGAGGGGTCTATTCCACGAAGAAGTGTGGACATAGGGTGAGATGTATGGGAGGGAAGAGAATGATGGCTGAGGGAGACCAGGTTTGAAGAGTAGGTTCCCCTGGGACATGGTCGTGGAGACCAGGAATGAAGACCAATGTGCCGACATATTCTCAAGAGAGGGATGGAATGAATTCGTGAACCACGATTTGCTTGCAATTGCAAGGTCTTTGGCACACACACGTCAAACACAAAACAAACACGTAGTTTCACCCACTCGACTCTTGTGAAGGCACGTTAGGGTTTGATCGCTTATCTTTTCGATTTTAATTTTAAATGATCAAACAATCTTGAAGATTAAGCGGAGCTGTTAGGCACCGAAATTATTCACAAAGATTGTCCCGAGTTCATACAACTAGTTGCATCTACTTTTAGCTAGTATAGGTGTAAGTACGGACCGTATAATGACCCTATTACTTAATGACGATGTCTTACACAATGTCCTTTAAACCACCCACTCTGCTATGGAAAGTACAGACCGTAGAACGGACACCCGTGTTCCCTCACTGAGAAGTAGCTAGTTGTTTCTAAAAATAGTAGTCTAAATGAAAATTTCTGATATGTGTATCTACCCTAAGTGTGCGATCTTGTCCTTACAAACAATGAGTGGGTTTCTCTCCACCATACACAGGGGTTAATTTTATGTCAATTTTATTTACCGTCGCCTTGATTAGAAGTCCTGATTTTAGATTAGGGTTATCACTGAGTTTGAATTGAGCATAAAAATATCACGCCTAACGAGAAGTCTCAATTCTTTTAATTCCTAAGTCGTAAAAATTGAGGGAGAATCGAAAAAAACTAATGCAAGCATAAATCATTGATGCATGCTTAAGAAGGAGACTTACAATGATTCCTCGCATTCTTCATGCGGATGCAATACGAGGATTTTAAATTTACACTAAATGATATGCACAGAGGAAAAATGCCCTAGACAGATAGTTCTATTAGTGGGAAGAATGGATTTCAAATTTGATTAAGTTGAATGATCTACCATTGTGTATAGTTAGTGAAAAATGTGTGGCCTAAAAATTACAAGCACAAGCAAAAATAATTCTAATCTAACGTATGTGTGCCTAATTCTTAAGCCACTCAAGTCGGGTCCTAACCACACAGAAGGGGTTGAAACAAACCCGACACACCACAAAATGTCCAGTCCAAATTATTACAAGTTATCAGGGTTTAGAGAGAGGGACCCTATGAATACTGTAGAAAATAAAACTATTCTAAGATCTCTCTATCTCTCACGAAATAAAAATTTAGTCTTCTTCTTCGCAGATCCTTAAAGTTAAATTCAAAATTCACTCCTACTATCTGCATAGAGAGAAGGTATGGTTAGTATCCGTAGAGAGAGAAATATGCAAGATACAATGCAAAAAATAAAATGCAAAAGAAAGGAAAAAATAACACTGAAATTATTTTCATAAAAAATAATTATAGATAATAATTTAAAACCCTAAAAATATGCTGTTCCCCAACAAGATGCCATTTGATGAACATCAATCTCACATATTTGACAATTGTAGTATAGGAGATGAAAAGCGGGCGATTAAAAACCACAATCTTTGAATGTTGTGGAACTATTTTAACTTGGTAAGTATACCAAGGTCGAACACTAGGAGCAGATTATTTCTAGTTGCGTGGTTTTAAATCAAATTAAATAATAAATTAATTTCAATGTTATTTTCTATGTTGGGAAAATATAATGTAATGCAATGATGAAGATGCGGTGCATTGCGAAGGAAATAAACAGAAAGGACTATTTAATGTAGGATATGTGACTCGATTTTTTTAATCACAACAATGTTGATAAAATAGGTTCATAGATCAAAAAGGATTGAACACAAGAGATATCTGCCAATTTAGCTCCAAGCTTCAAGCTAAAAGAGGTTATCAACAAGATCGCACAATGATTTGATTGATAAAAACCTTGACCTTGAAATTCTCTATGATTTAATCCTCTAATTAATAATCAATTGCAAATATTAAATCCTTGAATGGAACCTCTATGCATATTAATTCCTCAATAATTATCAAGGATGAAAGAGAGTTAATCTCGCAAAATATCCTCAATCGGGTCCCTGCATATTATGTCGAATATATAACTACACAAACATATCGATAATTGAGCCTGCTTATATAAAAAAAGATATGCAAATAATAGTTATCAATAACCAGCATCAAATATATCCATAAGATATATAATATGAAAGAGCACAGAATAAGATTTAAAATGACATATTATGCGTAAAAATCAGAGTTTAGATGAAGAAGATATTCTCAAATGAAGTTTAGGGACTAAAACCCAATAAAAAGTTAGGTTTTTTACCTCAAAGAAGTCCTTGGAGGGACTTATCTGCAAATGACCAAAATCGGAGGAGCCTTCTTGTAAAATACCCATGCTAGGTTATTTTTGCAATTTTTTTGGAGGAATGAGGATGTGAATGCTTACCCGCCTCGTACAAGCAACACACATGACATAGAGGCTCGGGGGGCATGAGGCGGAGGCTCGGTCACCGATCCTATGTGGTGTTGGCAGGGGCTTCAGAGGGCGGTTCGGGTGCCGAAGAAGTGGATTGATAGCTGATGTGAGACGTGACACCCAACAAGAGGTTGCGGTGCTTTGAGCCTCGAGGTCTAAGATCGAGGTGCGGGGGGAAGATGTGGAGGAGCAACGACCATTGGATCCCTCGATCCAACGGCTGCTAGTCGAGCAGCAGTGGAGTGGAGGCGGCGGAATTAACTGAGCAAAGGGCTGTGGGGGAAGCGATCGCTCATGACCGACACACGGTCGACGTGGAGCAACAAAGGCAACGGAGGCGTGGAGCGCGTGAGGCAGAGCCACTGCTCGAAGGTGGTGCAGTGGACTTGCAGTGGAGTTGTGGGCGTAGGGTGGTTGGCGGCCAATGAAGAGCGATTGAGATAGAGGCGGGTGTGGAAGCTGTAGTCGGACGTATGCGGACTGGAGGCAGAGTTACGATGATGACAAGGTGGTGAAATAGGATGGAGGTCAAGAATAGGAAAGTCGAGATTGGTGATGCAGAGGGGACGCAGCGGAGGTGAAAAAGCTCGATGTGCTGGAACATAGTTGATTTGGAAGAGATGGAAGGTCAGGTGGCAATTGGTAGCATGTCAATAGAAAGACGAAAAGAAGAAGAAGTGGATAGATTGCCTAGGAAGTTAGAGGATCTAGACGCCCTCCACGCCTGACGAAGAGGCGGAGCTTGGTTGCTGTGCGAAGCAGCTGCGACAAGGTCGGAGGTCCGGCCTTGAATCGTGCCGAGAGACTCAGTGATGTGTGGAGGAGTTGTTGTCACCAGGACCGCCGCAGAGATCATGATGTTGGACGATACCGAAGAGGGCCGGCGGCTGCGGGATAAATAGAAGAGGGGGAGAATGGCTAGAGGGGGGGTCACGTAACGCCGGAGGTGAATGGTTGTGTAACGATCGCGACGGAGGTGAATGGTGGCGATGGCTATTACAGGAGAGGGAGAAGTGTTCGTGCAGGGGAGAGGACGATGTATGGAGAGAGGAAGTGGAAAGGCACGTGCAGAGCACATGCCTAGGAGGGAGACGATGGGAGGCGGGTCACGTGCCGAGCACGTGACCTGGCTGGATGGGTTATGTTGAGAGAGAGAAGGAGAAAGGGGTCACGTGCTAGGTACTTGACCTGGGGAGGAGAGAGGAGAGAGGGAGTGGGGGTGCCACGTGTCACCGCAAAAAAATTCAAAAAAATGGGCAAGAAAAAAATAGGAGACCTCGAATCAAAAAATTTCCTTAATGAAAGTTGTTCATCTCAACGAGATCAACAACTCATGAAGGAACCGTGCGCAAAAGAGGTCATCTGTACGAAGTGATATTTTTGAGGGTTTTCCATGTATATAGAAAACAACTTTTATAGTTTTTTGCAATTTTTTAGTGATTTTAAAATAGGATAAAATTTCTATAAAAATATGATAAAATAAAAGACACTTAATTACACATTAATCTATTTTTAAATTTTTAATAAATAAGAAAATAAGGAAATAAAATAGGATTACGAAACAAGCAAGTTTTTTTATAGACTGAAAGAGGTCACTTGGACACAGTCAGTTTCTTTGATTTCACTCTTGTAAAATTTTCATCAAAGAACACAAATGAAAAATAAATAAAATAAAATAGGTTAATTAATAACATAAAAACTTAGGCCAAAAATCACAAAAAGATAAAATGCGCAAAAGAGGCCCAAACCCAACTTTCACATATGAGCTCCAATTTTTATGAAATTGATCTTGTTTTGACGATATTTGAAAATGGAGTATTTTAAAAGTGAGTAGACCAAAATCATATACTGGTGAGGAAGATATGCGTCTTTTATTTCGTCTGGTGTGAAATTAGGTTTTGGATTTATTTCTCACTTATTTAAGTTAGCATTTTTTTGTATTTTCCCTTTATTCTAGTTAGTAATATCTATACAATTGAATGGTTTCAGGTCAATCGGAGTTAGGATGAATTAATTAAAAAGAGGGGATTTTAGCAGCTTTTCAGGTCAATTTACACTGGAATTTCTAGTTCCTTATTTTATGCAATTATGTATGATGAAATGCGAATATTATTTACACATGTATGAATGCTAATGATGCTATATTGATGATTAAATGCATATGAATTTTAGGGAACAGAGCCTAATTGACTAATTTTAGCATGTTGAATCAGATATTCATCACCCATCTAATGCTACATTGTTGGATTGTCTTCTTTTGGAACCGACTCTTGACTACATGACCCAATTAGTGGAGCAAATGCAATAAAGGATAGGAACTGTCACTAAAAAGAATAAGAGCCATTGTCGATTCACCTTCTGGTGTGATGGAGTCACGAGAGACCACTTACGGGAGATCACAGTCACCAAAAATACAAAAAATGAGCAAAATCTAAAAATCTAAAAAGACAATAATAGGAGACAACTAGCCAGGATAAATTGTGAGGAGAGGGCACATATACCAAACCTTTTTCCCACACATACACACACCACATTTCCCGCCACCCTACCTCCAAAGGATGACATTGTACATGATGATTCTAGTCAACCTTGTGTACATGCTGATTCCGGTCATCCTTGTGTACATGTTGATTCCGATCATCCTTGTGTATTGCTGATTCTGACTTCTTCCCTAACAAGGAAGAAATAGAAAATTAAAAAAAGTTGACTAACCCTGAAGTGGTAGTGACTATTCAGGATATTTTTATGCCCCACTTTGAAAGGCCATGAACCTTTTGCATGGACCTTCACCCAAGAAAAGGAAGCAATATCGCAGGACTGAGCACCACATTCTAACCATGGACACTACCCATGCCATCACTCACCGTCTACCTAATAAGAAAAGGGACACTAGTACACCCTTCATTAGATGTGTCATTTCTGACCATTATTTTGATCACATTCTCACTAAAAGCGGCACATTAATCAATATAATACCCTCCTTACTTGTCAAGACACTCAATCTCCGTCCTATAAAGAAACCAGGATGATTTGTCAATTTGCAGACCAATTAATAAAGAGACCGAAGAGTATTCTTTAAAATGTTATCATTCAAATCTAGGTCATGAACTACACTGTTGGTTTTGTTATATTGTCCCTGGAGACCTCCACCTCTATGGTGCACACTCCAATCAAACTGGGTCAGTCTTTCCTCGCTACTACGAGGATCGTTATTGATCATGGATCAGGAGATATACGCTTTTGTTCCCACTACGAGAGCATTCTGATTGAGACGATCACTGCACCCACTACCACCCCAAAATCCACTCTTGATGGGAGTGTACATGTGTCAGCCGACTCAGAGGAACCTTGTTGTTGAGATCAGAGATGTTTGTTTTACCATGGATGATACTAAGACCTGAGAATTCCTCTTCAAAGGGAAGGACTCAGAAAGCATAGACCCTTGTGTTCCTTCTTATTGTGTGTGGATATGTATTGATGAGATCCATGACATTTACACCATATGTACCTTACCGCGGAGGGCAGAAAAAGCTGAGACTTCCCAGGCCGGGCCCGAACTTACTACTTCCACTGATGAGTTTATGACTTTTCATTTTAAGACCACTAAGATCTCCAAAATGTCAATTCTGATTGGGTTGTTTCAGTTGTCGACCCAATATCAACTTGCACCTTGTCATATCCATTCCTCAGCGGTCATGCAAGAAGGTAAATTTTCTACCTTCTTGATCATTGTATATTCATCTTCTTGTACATTCTATATTTCGTTTTCATTCCATCTAACATTTCTCTCATCCACCTCAACCCACGTGTTTTCCTTGCTTGGAATGTGCTTTATCCTAAGTATAGGGGAGGTGGACGAGTCAAGTGTTCTTTCTTCATTTCGTTTCATCAATCTTGTCATTGCTTATACTTAGGTATCTCTTACCCTAAGTTTAAGGGGAGTGATGCTGTCCATTCCCTCATCCTCATTTATTTATTTTTCATTCCTTTTGATCCCCTCTCTTGTCTCCTCACTTGTTGATATTATGTTTTATACTTAGGGATCTTTTTCCATAAGTATAGGGGGAGAAATGCCGAGTTGTTAATTTGTTCATCCTCACCCTCGATCCTGCCCGCTTTTTGAGTACAACATGCTATACTTAGGATTGGTTGATCCTAAGTATAGTGGGGGTGACCGACTTCTTATTCTTCATTTAGTCATTGTAGTATAAACTTTCCTATACTCAGCACGGGTTATGTCTTCCTTTTCTCTCTGATCACTATGGGGACATAGTTTGTGCTAACTATAGGGGGGTCGTATATACGTTGTATACACTTTAACCATAACTCGTAATTTCACTTTTTTCAATAATATGTCAATATACTATTGGGTAAGGGTATACAATAAATCAATTTAAAGAATACATCCTAATTATGTATAAAAAATTTATGAATTCTTTATAATATGATTACTAAATTGGTTAGAAATGTTTTGCAAAATGATTTGAAAAGTAGTTGTAAAATGACTGGAAAAATTATATGAAAACCATTTGGAAAATCTTTGTAATATGTTTTCAAACATTTGTAAAGATCTTTTGAAAATTTTTGTTAAAATTTATTTAGAATAAAATTTTTGAAAATCAGTTTGCAAATGATTTGGAAAATAGTTATAAAAATATTTTGAAAAATCTGTCCATACCTTTGAAAAATTTTTACAAAATGATTTTCAAATTTTGTGAATGTTCGCAAAACTATTTGTAAAATTATTTGTAAAAGATAATTTTAAAAATGCTTGTAAAAATATTTTCAAATCAGTTTGAGAACCTTGTATATAATAGTCAAATAAAATTCGTATATATGCCATGTGTATGAAACTTATAAATAACAACTAACACTTAACTCATGTACAAACTCCCAGTGTAAAATCTACCCCTAATTCTTGTAAATACACACAAACTTCCATATCAATATTTGTATATACTTTTTTCACAAATCTTTATTAAAAACCCTAAAATTTTCAAAAGCTTTAAAACCTATAAAATTTTGTAAAATGTTTTCAAAAATTACATAAAACTTTGCAAAATCCTTTCAGAAATACATAAAAAGTTCAAAACAAAAAAATTAGTTTCACAAAAATATTTTATTGCATTGCATTTGCATTGTTCGAATTGATAATTATAATTGAACTAGTTTGAAATAAAATCCAAAGATTGGAGCTTGGTTGGACCTTACAAGAACTGGAATTGAGGTACTTCAGGTCTGCTAGACTTAATTCTTTGAGACCACAAGACTGGGTTCATATGTCATCTTGACTTCCTAAGTAGAATATTTCAAAACACACGCATGACTCTTTTCAACAATGACCTAACTTGGACATATGTCCCTTACACTTTTCTCACCTTAGTTGAAGTGGTAGAGGGTTGGATTTGCTGAAATGAGACACAAGCGAACAAAAACATATGGAGTCAAAATCGGTGGCCATTGTACCTTAGCCCAGTCCAGTAGTGATGAGGTCCAAAGATAGAATATGGGTTGAAATAATACTTCAAAAGAGGTATAGTCTATTAGGTCAAGAAGAAAAAGTCCTTATGTATATGTTGTTGTAAATAGTATTAAAAAAAGTATGTAATAAAGTCTCCAAAAAAGTTAGATGGATAAAAAATAAAGAAAAATCAATTCTCGTCGGAGTTATGTATTCAATAAGCAAGGCTTATGCTTCCAAGTCGAAGATACATGCTATCATGCAGCTGGATTACTTGGCTACATTGGTCAAGCCTCCTAGGATAGATAGCTATAACCGCTACCATCCATTATCTTATCCACCTCCTCTTCTTGAGCTAGTTGCACTTGAACTTAGAAGGGAATACCCTGCTCCTCGAGGAAAGAGTGGTTAGATTGGGGAATTAGGATCACCATGTTCGAGAAGATTGTCTCTTTACCGCTTCAACTAAGAGGAGTTGTATATCACTTACACTGTACAAGATAGACTCATTATCATAAGGGCCCGTGTATGATATAGACTTGTTCTGACCTGGTTTTGAGGTGACTTGGATGGTGTTTTGTGGTTCTTGAAGGCTGTTGAGTTTCAAGTCCGACTCCCAATAAGGTTTCGACCAAACTTAAATTCCTAAAGGTCTGACTGAGCTCCAAACTTTGATTTTATGAAGATAAGTTTAAAAGTTAAAATCAGTCTAAGTTCTTTCTTTTTATTTTCTTTAGTTTCTTTTTATTCACTCATGGACATAAGTATTTTCTAGGGAGCAAGTGTAGGGGAGTGATGAATCTCCATTTCATTACCATTATTATTTCATTTTGGCATTAAACCCTTAGCTAAATGCATGTAAAAAACATTAATTTGTACAAAATAACACTCAATAATTGGCATATAAAGAATATATAAAAGCATGTATTTAATTCTGAAATAAAAGAATAAAGGACAGGAAAGAAAAAGAAACGAAGCGTCAAAGACACTGAATGACCCTAGACCCCGAGACCAGGTCAATATTGACTTGGTCGATAAGGAATAAAGTAGGGGAAGATAGGGTAATTAAATTATATAGAACACAAATAAAAAACCTAATTTTTATTAATCAACAAATATCCATTTAGACCTATTTTATTTTCATTTTTACACAACTCAAATAATAAAACCCTCAACATAAAACTTGTACATAAAAATATAAAGAAAAATACAAAAATAATTGCATACAAAAATAATACACAGTGCACCTGGGACACACGGAACAAAAAACCCCAAATAAAACTTCACAAACACGTATCTCCTCCTACTTACTCAAAATTGACCAAACTCATCTTTATTATTCATAAAATTTAATTATCTATTTGATGAAGGTGATTTTATTAAAAATAGAGTTAAGATGCAAAAGTTAGCTTTTGGGTCTCTATTGTATTATATACTTGTATATTATATCCAATATATTCATTCTTTATAAGTTTATCCTTGTTACATTTTATTATACTTGTAAATATTATTTGAAATACATTTAAATAGTAAACATAAAATAAAAGCATTAAAAATACATAAAAATAAATAATATGATAAAATATACAGGTAAATTATACATATGTAATACATATACATATTTATTTAAGTAAATAAATAAAGGGATTTTTACCCCATGAGCCCTATAAACTTTGTAAATTACCTTCTCAACCTTTGAAAAATCGATATTCCTCCCTCAACCCCGTAAATTTGCTAACCCTTACCCCACAGACCTCAGGGTTAATAGACATCCACTTGTTCATAAAGATAAACAAAATCCATAAAAAATAAGACTTTTTCCCTTCATATTTATATAATTTACCATCCATATCCTGATTCATCCTCCCTACTCCCCCTCCCTCGCTCGTACATCGACAACACTGGCGCGACCTAGTGAAAGCTCCGGGGCACTGAGAAGTACGCCTAGAGGCCTCGGTCCTTGCACGAGATCGCCGCCGTGAGCGAGGTCCTGGCACGGAGGTTTTCCTATCCTTGAGCCACTAGATTCGATCGTCTAAAGCAAGTCAAAGTACCTAGAGCGAAAGCTTGGGTTGATCATCAATCCATCATCAAGACACCACCGTGAGCATCTAGAGATCTGAAAACAACGAAGTATCAATTGCTTAGAGCGTAAAGAGCTTCAATCGCGGTCAAAGCATCCATAGAAAACTCGTCAATACCTTTTGAGATCATATACAACCATTGACCGATAAAGATCTCATACGTCGCATGGAACTTCAATTTCACCGCAACTGTGAGCATCATTTCGTTTGATCTCCATCGCCTCCTTCAACCTACACTTGTTCTTCAACATCTGGTGTGCCCTTACCGGATATTTGGTCTAGTGGTAGAGCAGTGGCTCCCACAGTGGATAGACCAAGGTTAGAGTCCCACTGCCCTCACTTTCTATCAGAAAAAAAATTGGTACTGAAAGAAGGGTGGGTTAGGGTTTGATCTAAAAAAAATCTGGTGTGCCCTTCGACGGAGATCAATCCACCACTGCCTGAAGAAAGCATAAATTCGGGAAGAATATGGGTTCGAATTCAGAATGTACAGAAGCCATTCGATCCACTTTGACCTGATGATTGCTTCATTGTTGTGTGTGCGCAACATATCAAATCCATCGCTTAAGGCATCTCACATGTTGATCACATGACATGCAATGGAGATATTTTGGGCTTCTTGCAAAAACAATCTCGAAAATGGGTTAATCACGGACATGTCCAAAATGAATCCTTCTCCTCTAGTTAGAATAACCCACATTATTGACTCAAGTAAAAGTAAACTTAACGATAGGGTATGTAGGGTAAGATGGAGCAAGTTTACGGGGTTGAGGGAGGAATATCGATGTTTCAAAGGTCGAGAGGGGACTTTACAAAGTTTACATGGTTTGTGGGGTAAAGATCCCATACATAAAATTAGAAAAATAATATTAATTTTTTAAATGTGTATTTAAATATATTATAAATGTATAATATACGTATATATAATAGTAAAAGGGATTTTTACCCGGCAGACCCTATAATCTTTTCCAATTACCTCTACGACCTTTGAAATATCGTAGTTCCTCCCCGACCCTGTAAAATTGCTAACCCTTACCCTACAGACCCTGCGGTTAAGCTCTGTTAATTTACCCGTTAAAACTAACCCGATTCTGTTATGTTCCTTTATACTATACCCATTTTGTTTATTAAATTTACATTGAGTGCCACTCCCCCCCGCGGCCCCGGCGATGTTGCTCCCCACGACGATGCTGCTCTCCCCCGGCGATGCTGCTATGGAGGACCTCCCGGCCGCTGCTGCTATGGAGGCCCCTCTGCCCGGCCGACGATGGAGGCCCCCACCCTGCCGCTGCTGCTTCGTCCCCCCGCCGACGATGGAGGACCCTCCCCCCCGGCCGCTGCTGCTTCCCCCCACCCTCCCGGATGCCGCTACTCCCCCCAGTCCGGCCGCAGCTGCTTCGCCACTCCCCCGCTGACGATGGAGGACCACCCCCCATCGCTGCTGCTTCCCCCTCCCCCCGGCCGCTGCTGCTTCGCCCCCCCCTCGCCGCTGCTGCTTCCCCCTCCCCCCCGGTCGCTGCTGCTTTGCCCCCACTCACCGCTGCTGCTTCCCCCTCCCCCCCAGCCGCTGCTGCTTCGCCCCCCCCCCCCCCCCCCCCCCCGGCCACTGATGTGGAAAGTGGCCCGACCGCTGCTGCTTCTCGCCCCCACCCCCTGCGCGATGGAGCCCCCCCACCCACCCCCCGCGCAATGGAGCTCCCCCACCCACCCCCCGCACGATGTCACGCCACCCCCCGGCCGACGATGGAGCACCCCCTCCCCCTGCAGCCGCTGCTTCGGCCCCCCCGCAAGAACATCTGCAGGATTTTCTTTCCTTTCCTTTTTTTTATTTTGGCTAATCCTAGCCGTTCGATGGTAAATTGGTTAGGTTAACTCAAGACTAATCTAAGTATTTCACTCAAACATAGTTTAAATTGACGGCAGGGTTTGTTGGGTAAGATGGAGTAAGTTTACGAGGTCAAGGGAGGAATTACGATGTTTCAAAGGTCGTAGAGGTAATTGGAAAAGATTATTTGATTTTCCGGGTAAAAATCCCATAGTAAAATATAGAATACAAAATAAAAATAAAACACCTAAACTACATGTAAATATACTTATGTATATACATGTAAAAATTAATACTAAAAAAAGCATTGTAAAAATAAATTAAAATGCTTAAAAAATAGTACATTAAAAAAGAATCATTTTTTATGTTTTGACCTAAAATTAATAAAATCATTTATTATTTTTTATCCATATAATAAGGGATTTTCTCATAGAATTTTTTGGTTGGTCCACGTGGACCAACAAGAGAGCTCTGACTGTTGACCTCCAGTCAATAGTCAGTGCTTCCCTCTGACTTTTTTTAGAATCAGTGAACACCCGATCTTCTCCAATATTTCCTCCTTCCTCCATACCTCCATACTTCTCGAGCAACCTCCCATCCTGCAGCCCTCATCACCCTAGCTCACGCCAACCATCTTGCTCTCACAACCCTTCTTCCATTCCATGCAATTTCCTTGCCCCTTGTGCCCATCACCATGTCTCATAAATAAAACCTCATCTTCTTCTTGAAGTTTTTTATCATGATTTCCCCTCGTAGCCCCAATAGAAATTAGTTAAGTAGAGTTCTTAGTGACAGGAGGAGCTCCTTGATCCTTGTCGGCATGGAGAAGAGGCAGATTTTGAAGGTCCACCATCATCGGAAGCTTCTTCAGGCGTGGCTCCTATACTCCCTGAAATAGTAAGCTATGAGATGTTTTGCTATTCATTTTAGGTAGATTTTCCTTATGCATCTTAGTATAGCTTTTAATTTTAGCAATTATGTTTAATTTAGTTTAATTTAGCGATTTTAGTTGGTTGGAGCATTATGCTCCAGCTATGATTCCCTGTGCTCCACTTGTTCTCGACTCACCATTTCACTCCCCCTTCGTTCCTCGTCGCTCTCTTCACAAAACCCCCATCAATCCACTCTTGATTCCACATGAATCAAGCTTCTCCTCCCGCCTTTCACCGGAGCTTGCCGCCCATCCATCTCCTCACGCGCAACATCTTTAAATCAGTGTTGAGGCTATATGCCTCAAGCCCACTAATCTTTTTATGCAGAACCCCGGGCATGGTGGAGTACTTGGGAGCCAATCGACACAAAAGCAACAACTCTAGGTTGCCGAGAAGAATCCAAGATGCAGGTCTCCATCATTGGGACTCGAACCCCACTAAAGGCACCCGCAAAAGCGGCAAGCTTCAGAAATCTAAGGATCCTGTCAGCGAAGAGATTGGCGGCCAGAGCTGAGAGATATCGTCGATTGAAGTCTGCCCAGGATGTGTTGTTGAGGTGTTCTTTGTGAACTCTTGAGAGCCGTTAGATCGAGGCACAACCCCAGTTTCTATCCACATCGCTTGTCAAGCTGAAATGAAGCGTTGTCCCCTTCGTTAATCGAGCTACATGGCAAGCACAACATAGCTGGATAGTGCCACTTATGGGTAAATTGCTAAGACTCCCCATCTATTTTTGCATTTACTATTAAGCCCTGTAAATATTACGTTACGTTTAAATATTTGTGTTATATTTGCATAGGACCCCCCTCATTTCTTGGATATTACAAACATGTCCTTTACCAGGTCACCTCATTGGCTCCCCCACGTGAGGTACTTGGGCTTTTTGCATAAAAGCCCCATCGGCTTTTAGTATTTGTAATTAGTTCTAAAACTTGCCTAATTAGTACTATATTTGAGAAATTTTCATGCAAGTACCTAGCTTTTATTTTTATTTGCAAACATACACCTTCTAGGCTGCATATTTTTTCTTTGCTTTTCTATTTTTATTAAATAGCTCTAATGTGTTATTAATGTTGGGAAAATATTATAGATGCCAGATCTGATACTTGTTTATGCCCATGTTTTAATTTGTGTTTTATTGTAGTTTCCTATTTTCAAAAATTCAATTAGGAGCTATTTATTTCCCGTTTGCATATTAAAATCCAAAATAAAACCTTATTTAAAAATTACAAATATTATAGTATCTATTATTACTTATACTACCTTCAGACCAAAAATTACTAAAAAAATATAAAAAGAAAACCATAAAAATTGTATAACCTGAGAAACTCTATAAAAATAAAAAATTCATTAAAAATCCAAACATAATTTTTCTGCTCTATACTTTTCTTTATAATATATACTATATATTAAAAATAATTTTGGGAATTTTGGACCTATTATCTATTTTTAATACCTAAAGCGATTCAGCTTATTAATTATATTCACCATTTTCAAGTTTTTAATGCATTAAAAATATATAAAAATTAGCAAAAAATATATAAAAATCCCAAAAATAGAAAGTATAAAAATACAAAAAACATTTTATTTTCTGAATTTTTGAATGTATATATAGGTATAAACCTTATATATATTATAGGGAAAAAAGGAGCCTACACCGGTGGGTGCAGGTAACTACCTACACCTGGCCCATTTTTTCATTATTTTTTGATTTTTTTGAAATGAAACATTGGGGAAATTAGATAACTGTATATCACCATGGTGTCATTCAAAATTCAACTTAATTCGAGACTCATATCATCTCCATCAAGACTACAAATTTTTAATGGTCTCAAAATTGCTGTAAATGACCTCTTCAAGATAAACATGTTAGAATTGTTTGTTTTGCATGGAACTTGAAATATATATTCTACTCAACATATTAAGTAAACCCCATGTTTTCAATCAAAAAAAGTAAAAAAATAATGGAAAAATAGGCCAGGTGCAGGGAGTTACCTACACCCCAGGGTGCAGGCTCCCTGTCCCCTATATTATATATACCTTATAATACTTATATAGTCCTTATTATTATTACTTATAAATCTATATTATATTTAAAACTTTCAAAACATAAAAAGGACTATTACTTTATTTATATACATCTATATATTTATTATATATCCTAAATATTATTTATAATATATGTAAAAATAATATTACTATATATACATATTATATCTTAAAAACAAAAAGAAATTACAAAATTGCAAAATTTAAAAGGAAAAAATTAAATACATAATATATATAACAATTTAAAAACACATAACAAATAAATATAATTGAAAACCCACAAAAAATTAGAAAAAGATAAAAAAGTATACAAAATAAGTACTATTAGTTATTAATTACTAATATTTATACATATCCTCAACTTCGCTTTCAATGGTCCGAACCCTACTACTTTGTCACTATAGACATTTTGTAGGGTATAATAAATTTCACCACGCATTGTATTCATTGTTTAGTCTATATCATGGGTTGCTTGTTGATGATTTGATTGATTTGAGTTTCGAGTGTCGAGAGAGGTGCCGATATAGCGATTGCTTAACCCGACTTGTCAGATGCTGCATGCCCTTCAAGATTGGACGTTAGGATCCTCGGTCAATCTCTTCTATCACTATCCTACTTTTTTTAACCTATAATCTAATATGCTTCTCATGCCCTTTTTATTTTTTCATCTTCTACCTCTCCACCAGTAGTTTATCATGTCTCTTATTTTTTACGATTTACCTTATAAAAATTGACCATTGCGTGAACTCTTTATTGGAAGCAAACATGTCAACATAATGCGGTCCACTTATTATTAAATCAAAATCAAATAAGAGGACATTGCTTAGCTTTTCTTAGAATTAAGTAAAATAGAATCTTTATTTACTTATTTTGAGAATTGCAATAATGAATTTGAAAATACTTCGAGATAACTGTAGCAATTATAATTACAACTTATTTTTTTAACCAAAAACTAATTAATTGATTATTAATTCAAGATGTAACATGTTTTAAGAGGAAAATTTCATAGGAAAAAACTTTTATCTGAATATCCCTTGGTTATGATTATAAATATAGTTTTATGAAATACATTACTTAAATAATGAGTAGTGAAATTTAATTCTCAACCCAATTGTAATCATAAGGTGGTAGATTCTTTTACAAGAGGAATGTACAACAACAACAAAGACTTTTCCCACAATTAAGTAGGGCAGGCTACATGGATTCTTCGCCTCCATTCAGATCTATCTTGGGTCAATCTCGTGATTATATCCAAAAAGCTAAGATCCCTTCGTATAGTCTCTTTCCAACACTTCTTGGGCCATCCTCACTCTCTCTTAGCTGGCTCAACATCCCAACACTCGCATCTCCTAATCGGTGCATCAGCCGATCTTCTTTGCAAATGACCAAACCATCTTAAGCGGTTTTCTCGCATCTTATCCTCGATCGGAGCTACACCAACTTTCTTTCTGATTGCATCATTCCGAATCCGATCTTTACGTGTATGTCCACACATCCACCTTAGCATTTTCATTTCTGCTACAACCATTCTCTGCACATGTCTATGATTCACATGCCAACATTCAGATCCATAGAGCATAACAGGTCTCATGGCTGCTTTGTAAAACCTTCCTTTAATTTTTAAAGGAATTTTCTTATCACAGAGAAGAACATAGGCTCCTCTCCACTTCAGCCAACATGTATTTATTCTATTAGTAACATCTCCATCAATTTTCCCATCATGTTGCAAAATAGATCCCAGATATCTAAAAGAGTCTCTCTTCCGAATGTTATCGTCACCAATCTTCACCTCGATTCCTTCACCATTGCTTCCATCAAAGGTGCACTGCAAATATTCCGTCTTAGTCCTACTTATACGAAATCCTTTAGTCTCCAATGCATGTCTCCAAATCTCAAGCTTCTCATTTACTCCATCTATAGTCTTGTCAATCAACACAATATCATCAACAAATAACATACACCAAGGTAACTCATCATGAATGTGACTTGTCAACTCGTTCATAATCAAAGTAAAAAGAAATGGACTCAAAGCTGAACCTTGTTGTAAACTAATGTTGATGTCAAAATAGTCGGTCTTCCCAGACGTGGTTCTTACACAAGATAAAGCCCTATCATACATGTCCTTTATGAGGTCAATGTATAAGACATGTACTTGTCTCTTATCCCAAACTCTCCCAATATTCTCATGGGACAGAATCATAAGCATTCTCCAAAACAATAAAGATCATATGGAGGTTCTTCCTTTTAGCTCTATAAATATCCATTATTCTCCTCAGCAAATGGATGGCTTCAATAGTTGAGTGACCTGGCATGAATCCAAATTGATTTTCTTTTACGTTGAAAACTTGCCTCAACCTTCTTTCGATCACAAGTTCTCAAATTTTCATAGTGTGGCTCATCAGCTTGATACCTCTGTAATTTGAACAATTTTGAATGTCTCCTTTATTCTTATAATGAGGCACCACGTTACTCCTCCAATCCTCAGGCATTTTCTTGCTTCGCCAAATAACATTGAATAGATTCGTTAGCCAAGTCAAACCGTGCTCACCTAAAACTCTCCATACTTCTATAAGGATGTCATCCGGTCCTACACCTTTCCCATGTCTCATAACATTCAAAGCCTCATCTACTTCCTTTCTTTGTATTCGTCTATAACTTGCACGATTTAAGTAACTTTCACTACTAGCTAGATTACCCAAATTGATCTCTCGATTTCCTTCCCCATGAAACGTTTATGGAAGTACTGCTCCAATCTAGTCTCTATATCCTTCTGAGTAACAAGAAGGTGACCTTTCTCATCCTTAATGCATCTCACTTGACAAAGGTCTTTGGTATTTCTTTCTCTTACTTTGGTCAACCTGAATATATCTTTATGGCCCTCCTTAGAGTTGAGATTTTTATACAAAACTTTATAAGTTTTTGACTTAGCTTCCCTTACAGCCTTCTTTGCTTCCTTCTTTGCTATTTTGTAGTTTGTGACAATGTCATTTGTTCTATCCTTAGACATAGCTTTAAATCATGCTCTTTTAATTTTTAGCTTCTCTTGACCTGGAGCTCCTCCCTTTGACTCGCCTAACATCTCTTTGGCTACCTTTCGGATACAAGATGCTACTGTCTCCCACATCTCGTTTGCACTTCCGCTACAATCCTAAGATAAGTTTTCTAAAACCTTCTCCGTGAAGCTCGATTGCTTCAGTGGAAGATTCCATCATCTAGTTCTAGTGATCTTAGGAACCTCCTTTTCTTTACCAGCCATTTTATTTGCACATCCAAGACTAACAAGCGATGTTGGGTTGTCGAACTCTCTCTTGGGATTACTTTGTAGTCTTTACAACACAACCGATCTCTTCTCCTCAATGCAAAATAATCTATCTCCACAACTGAACTCAGGCATGGCCGATCCCAAGCTCGGGTAAATGAGGAGGGTTGCTTTCCGTAGCCGACAGCCAACGTAAAACAATCGCAGATAACTTCCTAAACATTATTTTTTTAAATTTCCTATTTAGTAAGTTGCCTCACAACCGGATCTTTTACAAGAGGGATGTAATTGAACTAAAAAATAATTATTATTTGTTATGATTTGTTGTACAACAGAGGATCAACTCCCGGTGGGGGTGCTGTAACAGTTTGGGGCTACTTAATTATGCATGGTTATGGTTAATTTCCCTGTATATGCCATTGGATCATGTGATTGAATGGCTCCCACTGTTACATGACTCTATTGACCAGCAGATTATAGGCCGTCGAAGGAAGGAGGCTGAGATGTTGGTAGTGAGCTGGAATTGATGGGGTTCGGATCGTCTACTGTAACTAATTTACTGCAGACTCTACTGTAATGCGGGGATGAGTGACATGTACCGGAGCAAAATCTTATGGTCACTAATATTTGGGAATGGTGTTGAAAACATATGCTTGTTCTCCCTCCCTCGACCCACTCCCCCTCCTCCCTCCCAACCTTGCGATCTCCCTTTGCACCCTCTCTTTGTTGAAAAAACTCATGACAACATGATGAAGCCAATAAATTACGACATCACCTCATCCCCGTTAGCTCCCCTCCGTCGGTGTTCCTCTATGAAGCTTGGATTTTTCCTTCCCGATGTCAAGAAGAAGATGCACAAGATAGAGTGCTATGCTACCGGCATCACCACCCTCCAATCCAAGATGGAGACCCATGCGGAGATGGAGGCCTCCAAACACAAGCTCCAGTGATAGAAGAGCTACAACTGTCCTCTGATCATGTCGATGCCTCCCTCTTGGAAGAATAACCCTCTTGACACCAAACTCTTTCTGAAGAAACTAGTCGCGCATCGGTGCCTCGTTCGTTGGCTCTCGAGCAATTCCCACTAGGGATGACCATCGACAAAAAAGTGGAGTTCACGGCATGTGTCTTGATAGCCATGTTCGGCTGAATGTGTTTCATGTTCACCATTGTGGTATCAGAGTCCCGCATGTTAGCCTTGATGGATGCTGACATGTCTATGTGCTCGGGCCAAGTTAGCTTCCTTATTATGGGATATGCTTCTTTTCAGGTTAGCTTCCTTTATATGTGTTGTATTTTTGTTTGCAAATGCATACTTTTTTATTATCAAGTCAAATTTTGTAGAGGTGTGCCTTATGTTGCACATCTAAGTGTAAATCCGTATGAATCTTTCTATTTGTGTACAGACGATGGAGACGCTGATGTTTGTATGGAAATGAATGTTTTTGTACAATGGAGTACGTTCTTGTATGTATTCGTCCTATGTTGCAGATTTGAGATAAGGTTTTTATCAAATGATAGTCCTATGTATTTGATGTATTATTGCCTACAAATGGACGTTTTTTTGTATTATAAGGTCGAATTTTATATAGATGTGCCTTCTTCTACATATCTGAGTGCAAGTTGGTATGAATATTTCCTCGTGTAAACATGGTGGAGAAGGGGACGTTTGTACGAAAATGAACATTCTTGTATATTAGAGGAAGTTCTTGTATGGATTTCTCCTCTGTTGCAGATTTGAGATAAGTTTCGTATTAGTAAGTGGACAATATTGTATTATAAAGTCAAATTTTGTATATATGGTCTTCTTCTACATATTTGAGTATAAATTGGTATAAATCTTTCCTCTTGTGTATACACGGTGGAGAAGGGGATATTTGTACGGAAAGGAATATTTTTGTAGAAAAATAAAGATTTTTGTATAACGAAGTGAGTTTTGTTATGAATACCTTCTTTATTGCATATATGAGAAAGTTTTTGCATGTTTCCTCTCATGAACGTGCACATGTACCCTTTTATAAGAAAAAAAGATTTTTGTATAATGGAGTGAGTTCTGGTATGAATGTCTACTCTGTTACATTTATGAGAATTTTTTATGTTCTATTTCATGAATGCACACCGGTAATTTTTTGTAGGAAAATGGAGATTTTTGTATAATGAGTAAGTTTTGGTATGAATGTCTTCTCTGTTGCATTTCTTAGAGAGTGTTTTTGTATGTTTCTTCTCATGAATGCGCACAAGTATCCGTTTATAGAAAACAAAGATTTTTGTATAATGGAGTGAGTTCAGGTATGAATGTGTTCTTTGTTGAATCTCTGAGAGAAAGTTATTTTATGTTCCTTCTCATGAATGTGTATAAAGTATTCTTTTGTAGGAAAACGAAGATTTTTGTGTAATGAAGTAATTTTTGGTATGAATGTCTTCTTTATTGCATTTCTGAGAAGATTTTCGTATGTTTCTTATAATGAATGCGCACAAGTTCCCTTTTGTAGGAAAGCAAAGATTTATGTATAGTTGAGTGCGTTTTGTTATGAATGTATTCTTTGTTGCATCTCTGAGAGAGTTTTTGAATGAATCTGGGTAAACATTTGTTTGAATCTTTCTTTTTTTGTAAACACGGTGAAGAAGAGGATTTTAGCAGGGAAATGAACATTTTTGTATATTAAAGTTAGTTCTTGTAAGGATTCCACCACTTTGCATATTTGATATGGTTATGTATTAAGCGTGCTTCCCTTTTATTACATGAATTTTTGCATCCGAATGAGATAAATGTTCAACTCGTTAAAAGAACGATCACCATTGATCATAAATTGTAGGATATACACGCATTAAAATATTATAATAAAGTTCAACATTGTCCGAAATAATGCAAATAAGACTCTCAAGATGACACAAATGACATTCACTTTACAACTTGAGAGCCAAACTCAACAAGAAACAAGTGACAATCATTTGGTCCCTTCACATTGTCCGATGACATCCTTTGAGTTCCTTTCATGCATTGTTACATTACTCACCATACATATCATAACATCTGTAATAGCTTACAATATGATAAAATAATTAGAAGATTTCTACTAATAGCAAATTAGATCTTTCCAAATACTCTAGATGATCATAGATGCTCTGATGGAATCTACATAAGAGATGTTTGCTCCTAGATGGTCTTCGATGGAAAACAATCTCATGTGGACCTAATCTCCATGTGTTGATCGATGAAGCTTCTATATGTAAGCTTGATCTCCATGTGCAAGAGTTTTTTTCCTTCAATTGAAGTCAGCTCAGATCTCAGGTGCTCGGATAGTCGGATGATGATTAGATCCATGTGTTGATGCTATGATGATGTGGGGCTTGAAGGTGTAGTCTCCATGCGTTTCGATTCAAATGCTCGATTTTATTCTTGATGGTGATTTTGCTTATCTACAAGTGCTGGCGTTTAATAGCCTCCGAATGGTTTTTTCAGGAACTGCTCTTATAATATCGAGTATCAGGTATATGTGGAAAATGATAATGCTTCTAGTTGTTCAATAGCTTTGATGATTTGAACTATTCTTTGTGTTGTCCTTGTACACCAGAGATATTTGATTATGCTGCTTCACTTGCGACTATCGAAGCGACTCGAGTATGAAGGCTTGGTCATAAACAACACAGAAAAAATGGATGATACTATATAATCAAGGCATCGATGTTCTAAACTTAAATTCATTTAGTTGGAGAAGTTTTGGATCCCATTTTCACTTATGAGAACCATTCTGATGCTAGTTATATTAACATCATACAAGCAACATGTTTCAAAAATGAATAAAATAACCCCCTAAATCGAAAAAATACGATAGTCCTTCATTGTGCCTGTGTTGATCAAATCAATATTTGATGTGGAGATTTTGAGTTGAGACAAGAGGTGACATGAAAACCTTCCCCTATATTACAATCACTGTGATGCTGCAGGTCATTCCAATTATAATTGTTTTCATTTGAAATCCAAGATGAACCATAGTTCAACAACTGAGAAAACCACTTATGATCTAGAGGAAGATTACATCAATAAAATAACAAGAGAAGATGGTAAAGCAAGACAAAAGCCAGATAGATGTAATGAGAACAAACAAGCAGACTTTAAAGGAGGAGCCAGTACTTCAAAACAGGAAAACAAATTCTTATAAACAATAAAAAAGCAGAGGAGGATATAATTATTCAAAATAATATCGAGATAAAAAAAACAGCATAAATAAAGAACAACAAAACAATAATTCGTGAGAGGAGGAAACTCCTCGTGATGAAGAACCTGTTATACTTGAAATCAAAGGGAATATCAATGAGGAGATTCCAAAGATGAGAGTATTTGCTAATATGAACATGAATGATGATGCATTGGAAGACATGGAGAGGTTATATCACATCGCGACAAGGTGATTGCAGATGCAAGGCGTGCTGAAACCTAATCTGAATTCAACACTTGAACTTCCCATTCTAAATCCCTTTGAAGCTCTTGTAAATTTAGAAGTTGATAATGAGGAAGAAGACGAGAATTCATCCTATGAACAAGAAGAGAAATATTTTAATGATCATACTACATGCAACAGAAGTCCCATCACAGGAATTTGAAACTAAATCGAGAATACCAAGGAAAAGAGATGCTAATTTAAAGAACAAAAAACAAATTGAAGAGCATTGGGCCAAAACCAGGCAGATGGAAAGAACTCTTGATGGAACTGCTTGAATAAATTACTCCAAGAAAAAGAAAGGCTCAACTACTTCACTGTGAGGATGATGGCTGCCACTGGATGTCTGTTGAGGAGGGTTCCGAGGTTAGCTCTGTTGAGGAGAAGGTGCGCGCCGAGGGGAGCTCCGTGGGAGGCCGTTGGATCCATTCTTCACAAGTTGCGCGCATCCGATCGACCACAATGGCAGCCCTCTTAAGTCTTCCCATCCACATCAACCCCTCCACGCGACACGGAAGCCTCCACCTCCTCGGCTTGCGGGTCGTCTCGCGGAGGCCGCCGCCGAAGAAGCAGGCCGAAGTACTCGTTGTGACGTCCGCCTCCGCGACTGGATCGAGCGGGGAAGTCTTCGGTAAAACGTCTCTATCACCCCACTCCCCCCCAGACTATTGGTGACACGCACACATGTCTTGATATTCCCGCTGGAAACGTTTTCCTCTCCTTTTGTCCGTTAAATTAGGAACACCCATCCCATGTCTTTGCTTTGGGTAAAGTCTGTGCCTTCTTTGACTATAACAGCATAATAGGATGTTCTTTTTGCATTTCCTTCCTTCCTTCTCGAATTAAAGAACCATTTATTCCATGGAAACTAACAGCTCGACATTTACTATTCACTTGACATGGTTTAAACATGTTGGGAGTATAAGGAACCTATCAAGGAGTTATCCCCCTAAAACTGTCCTGCAGCAAAGATGGCACACACAAGATATATGTTCCCCGCATAGGAAGTCAATGGCAACAATGATAATCAAGCACAAACAACCACAACAAGCAACCACCACAAGAGACAAGGATTTTTGCGTGGAAACCCTTACTCAATGTGAGTAAGGGAAAAACCACGGGGCAAGACCGGCAACTAATCACTACGGTCAAATGGAGCCAATGTTCTTCCCGGTTTTGCTGCCCACAAAACCAAGGTACAAACCACGAGCACAATAGGTAGTTATTCACCAAGTAACTAACTATCCTAGATATCTAAAATACCAAATAACATGCTCAAATCAGGATAGATGGATTGACTCCCCTTGTGGGCTCCCGGATGGAGACCCAAACACGAAGGCTCGGCTCTTGTGGTCGTTCTCAACGACCCCCCCCCCCCCCCCCCCGATGCTCCTCTCGAGCTCGACCAAAAACGACCTCTCTCTTTCAGCCCTAGCTGCAGCCCACGTCGACGGGGAAAGGGGGAAGCCCTGCTGTGACCTCCTTCCCTCTCGACCTCTCTCTTCCTCTTACGCGTGGAGGAGAATGGCTTCCACGAAACCCTTGCCGCTGCACTCGTTTTTGGCTGGAATGGGGCGTTCTGTTCTGGAATTTTGGGAGAGGGTGAATTGGGTTGTCCCCCTGGAATAGGGATCTCGTTCCCTGGAAATGGAGCTCCCAACAAAAGTGGGCGAAATTACACAAAGGCCCCTGCAAATGGGGCAAAAGCTACAACAACCCACCATAGAACCCAAGTTGGGGACCGGATTAATTGCACAAGTACCCAACAACCTCTCCCTCCGGTCCCAATTGGGAGGTGTGGCTCGGTGATGGAGATCAAGAATAAGTGACACCGCTCAGCTCTCTACAAAGCTGAAGCTTGTCACGAGTGACTGCATTGGTCAACATGTCTGAGGGGTTCTCATCAGTGTGAATCTTCTTCAACATGAGCTGCTTCTGTTCAATTGCATCCCTCAGCTAATGATATCTCACATCAATGTGTTTTGTGCGAGCATGGTGCATCGTACTCTTGCTCAAGTCTATAGCGCTCTGGCTATCACAAAACACAACTGGCTCACTGTCATTCAATCCAAACTCACCAAAGAAGCGTTGTAGCCACAATACTTCTTTCCCAGTCTCTACTGCTGCAATGTATTCTGCCTTGGTAGTCGAGAGAGCAACACATTTCTATAGCTTGGATTGCCATGATATGGCTTCCCCTGCAAATGTGAAAACGTACCCTGAACTAGACTTTCTCTGGTCCATATCACCTGCCATATCTGCATCAGTGTAGCCACATAGTTTAGGATCTGACCTTCCAAACACAAGACACATACTTGAGGTCCCTCTCAAGTATCTCAAGATCCATTTCACAGCCTCCCAATGGTCCTTCCCCGGATTGGACATGAACCTGCTCACCACACCCACTGCATGGGCTATGTCGGGTCTAGTGCAAACCATTGCATACATGAGGCTCCCAACTGCTGACTGGTATCAGATCTTGGCCATCTCTGTTTTCTCTCCAGAAGTAGGAGGACATGACTCTTTGGTTAGCTTGAAATGAGGGTCTAAGGGCGTGCTGACAGGCTTGGCATTCTTCATGTTGAACTGTTCCAACACGCGTTCAACATAGCTCTCCTGTGACAACCACGACATGCGCTTCTTCCTGTCCCTTGTAATCTGCATCCCAAGGATGTGGCAATCTTTCATCTCAAACTCTTTGGAGAGTTCCCAAGCTTTGCAATCAGGTTGGAATAATGACTTACAATCAACATGTCATCCACACATATCAAAAGAATGACGAACCTGTCATTGGGAAGACGACGAACATATACACATGGATCAGTTGTAGTCCTCTTGAAGCCCTGCTTTCCCATGAAGGCATCAAACTTCAAGTACCACTGTCTCGGGGCTTGTTTCAAGCCGTAGAGACTCTTTCTCAACCGGCAAACCATGTGCTCTTTCCCTTTCTCTTGAAATCCCTGTGGCTGCTCCATGTAGATCTCTTCCTTTAAATCACCGTGAAGAAACACCGTCTTCACATCCATCTGCTCCAGCTCAAGGTCCATGCTAGCAACAAGTCCTAGCACCATTCTCACTGAATTCATCTTCACTACTGGGGAGAAGATCTCATCATAGTCCACTCCTTCCTTCTGGCTGAACCCTTTCACCACCAATCTAGCCTTGTACTTCAAATGCTTGCCACTGTCATCTGACTTCAGTTTATAAAGCCACTTGTTCTTCAAGGTTCTCTTGCCTTTAGGAACCTCAACAAGATCATAAGTGTGGTTTTTCTTGAGAGATAGCATCTCCTCATTCATTGCATTCTGCCAATGACCTTTGTCCTTATGCATCTGTGCCTCCTCAAAAGTGTATGGCTCACCTGCATCTGTAAGCATCACATGCCTAGAAGTGGGGTAGCGGGATGATGGGTGGCGTGTCCTCTCAGATCTCCTGACCTAAGGCTCTGTTGTGTCTGCAACTGGATGAGGCTGCTCCCCCTGCCCTAGGTCCCCTAGACCTGCATCAACGGGGTCTGCATCTGGCTCATGCTGCTCTAGCTGCCCATCCTCTCCACCTGTACCCTGTAATGGAGAGGGCTCCATGTCCTCATCATTGTCATCATCCATGGAAAATTCATCTGCATCACCACTCTCAGTAGTGTCCTCAGCCAATGTCTGGTTCTCATAAAAGATCACATCCCTGTGCCTGGTAACAGTCTTCTTTCTTGGATCCCAAAGACGGTATCCAAACTCTTGATCTCCATAGCCAAGAAAAATACAAGGCACCGCCTTGTCATCTAGCTTCTTCCGTTGCTCCTTGGGTACCAAAGCATACGCCTTGCATCCAAACACCCTCAAATGAGCATATGAGGGGTCCTTCCCTGTCAAAACACGCTCTGGAATCTGAAATCCCAAAGGAACCGATGGAGATTGTTTACCAAGTAACATGTGGTGCAAACCGCCTCAACCCAAAAAGTCTTGGGCAACTTCACTGTCTTCAACATGCAGTGAACTCTCTCAACAATGGTCCTGTTCATCCTCTCAGCTAGACCATAGTGATGGGGTGTACCTGGCTCTGTCATCTCATGCATGATGCCGTGCTCTGCACAATAGCCCTTAAAGTTATGGGAGGTGTACTCTCCCCCATTGTCTGTGAGTAGACACTTCAACAATTTCCCTATCTCGCACTCAACCATGGCATGGAATTTCTTGAAGCAATCAAACACCTGATCCTTCGATCTCAGTATATACACCCACACCTTCCTAGATGCGTCATCAATGAAGGTGACAAAATACATGTTGCCTCCCAAAGAGGTTGTGTTCATAGGACCACAAACATCCGAGTGAACCAACTGTAGAAGGTCTCCCTTCACCTTGGATCTCGCTCTGTATGGTGCACTCCTGCTCTTCCCAACCTCACATGCATAACAAGGAGACAAAGTGATGACATTGTGGTAGAGGATCAACTCCCTCTTGCTCAGAAGCTGCAAGCCCTTCTGGCTCATGTGGCCAAGCCGTCGGTGCCACAAATCTGAATTATCTGCATCACTAGCATGCAAACTGCCATCCGTGACCTTCACTCTAGTCATGTAGAGTGTGTGACACAAACTGCCTCTAGCCATGATGAGAGAACCCTTGCTAATCTTGCACTTGTTGTCGCCGAACTTCAGATGGTAGCCTTCACTATCTAGCTGTGAGCCAGATATAAGGCTAAGCCGCACATCAAGAACATGCCTCACATTCTGGAGTGTCATTAAGCACCCAACATCCGTCTAGATTGAGTTGTTGCCCATGCCAATGATCTTAGAGTAACTTTCGTTACCCATCAAGACTCTTCCATAGTCACCCCTAGTGTAGGTGGTGAAGAACTCCCTGTGTGGAGTCACATAATAGGAGGCGGCTGTGTCAACGACCCACTCCAAATCATTCCCTTCATGTAAGCATTGATCCTGGATGGTGAGAATCACCTCTTCTGCACTTTCATCTGCCACAACTGCAGCTAAATTCCCATCTTCCTTTTTCCGATCTTTCATGGCTTCAGCTTTCTCTTTCTTCCAAATTCTGCAATCTCTCTTCCAATGATGGGGCTTCTAGTAATGGTGATACTTTCCTCTGCCCTTGGACTTGTCTCTGGATTTCTGCCTCTCCTGTGATGCTCCTCTACTGCTGGATCTTCTTCTCCTCTCAACTGCATACACATGTAAAGAGGAGGATGCCTCTCCCGAAGAGCGACGTCTAATCTCCTCATTGAGGAGACTGCCCTTGACCATAGCCATGGTCAACTTGCTATCCTTAGCAGAGTTGGTCACAGTGACAACTAAAATCTCCCAAATGTCTGGCAAAGAACCCAACATGAGAATTGCCTGCAACTCATCATCAAGTACCAACCCCATAGAAGTCAACTGGTTGATGATGCTTTGGAAATCATTCAAGTGCTCCGCCACTTTGCATCCATCCTTGTATTTCAAAATCATAAGCTTTCTAATTAAGAAAGCCTTGTTGGTTGCGGTCTTCTGATCATAGAGCTTGGATAGCTTGTCCCACAGCTCCTTTGCATTCGTCCCCTCGGCCACGTGATGAAAGACCGACATGTTAAGCCACTTCCGAATGGTCCCAATGGCCTTTCAGTTCAACTTTGTCCACTCGCCCGCGGACATATTTTCTGGCTTGGCGTTCTCTCCTTCAACGGGATCGTGAAGGTCCTTGCAATACAAGATGTCATCCATCTTAGCCTTCCAGATCTGCCAGTTGCTACTTGTGAGCTTAATCATAATGCCTTCATCATCTTTACCCATTTTGCGCAACCTGCGCTCTGATACTACTTGTTGAGGTATGAGCAACCTATCAAGGAGCTATCCCCCTAAAACTGTCCTGTAGCAAAGATGGCACACACAAGATATTGTTCCCCACACGGGAACTCAATGGCAACAGTGATAATCAAGTACAAGCAACCACAACAAGCAACCACCACAAGAGACAAGGATTTTTACGTGGAAACCCTTACTCAATGTGAGTAAGGGAAATACCACGGGGCAAGACCGCCAACTAATCACTATGGTCAAATGGAGCCAATGTTCTTCCCGGTTTTGTTGCCCATAAAACCGAGGTACAAACCACGAGCACAATAGGTAGTTCTTCACCAAGTAACTAACTACCCTAGATATCTAAAATACCAAATAACATGCTCAAATCAAGATAGATGGATTGACTCCCCTTGTGGGCTCCCGGATGGAGATCCAAACACGAAGGCTCGGCTCTTGTGGTCGTTCTCAATGACCCCCCCCCCCCCCCCCCCCCCCCGATGCTCCTCTCGAGCTCGGCCAAAAACGGCCTCTTTCTCTCAGCCCTAGCTGCAGCCCGCGTCGACGGGGAAAGGGGGAAGCCTTGCTGTGACCTCCTTCTCTCTTGACCTCTCTCTTCCTCTCACGCTTCGAGGAGAATGGCTTCCACGAAACCCTTGCCGCTGCACTCATTTTTGGCTGGAATGGGACGTTATGTTATGGAATTTTGGGAGAGGGCGAATTGGGTTGTCCCCCTGGAATGGGGATCTCGTTCCCTGGAAATGGAACTCCCAACAAAAATGGAAATGGGCGAAATTACACAAAGGCCCCTGCAAATGGGGGCAAAAGCTACAACAGCCCACCATAGAACCCAAGTAGGGGACCGGATTAATTGCACAAGTACCCAACAAAACAGTCGATCGAAGATCCAACAAAGAAGGGACTGCTTGATGCACCTCCTTTTGGGACGATACTCCAGCTTTAACATCGAGTAATCAAGTGATACAAATATTTTTTAGCCATTGCATATGATGCACATTCTTACATGGGAAACTCATGCCGAAGGTAGAGGTTGATTGCACAAATGAACCTCCTCCCTTGAATCTTTTATGGATCACACCAAGGGATCTGAATCCTTTGAAAATGTACTGTTTTGGGAATTGTCTCAGTTAATTCTCTCGGATGGTTGGATAGATTTGTAGGAATAAGTTCATATTATGAGTACTGACCCGACCTTTCCTCTTCGGTTAATTTATGTTTAAGAGAGTTAAATGTTGTTATGATGTAATTATATATAGTTTAATTCACCACAGCGTGCAAATAATTCGTCCCCAAAACAACCCTTCTTTCTGTGCAGTGTTAATCCAAATGAAGAATACGTTATTTTTAAATCACCTGTTTGCTAATTTATTATTTAGCTTCTAGAATGGAGGGGTCCAATCTTTGTTGTGTAAGTTATTGGCTGCTTCCTATTCTCCTGTTCAAGCTGTCTTCTATCCACCTTCCTGAAGGATGGGATGAGAATTGGAAAAAAAATCTCTCAAGCAGTCTTTTCCACGTTTGTAATAAGCAGGGGTCTTCCGACACCCGTTGATTTCTGATCTTTTGGTCTCTATTTGGCCATAGAATGCTATCCACGTGGAGATTTGGCCATACATGCTACAGTTACAGTTACCCATTTGCCACCCTCACCTCTCCTTCCCATCTATAAAAGGGAGCCAACCTGCCTTCTGTCTTGATCACCACACCCACAAGGAGTAGAGTATTGGGAAGACGGCGAGAAGGGCCATGTCTTGCTGTGGCACAATGGAGATCTCTCTTGTGACTGGTAATTGTTGCTTTCAGATATACTCTGAATTCCATTGCATGTCTTCTCAAAGGCAAACAACTGATTACGGATTTGGCTATGTTCTTTCTTTGCTTTGCATCTTAGTTGTGCATATCATCATACCTGAGATGTGTATTTCTTTCCCCGCACTCCATCTGATTTTTTAGAATAACTAATCTTTGGAGCCTGATATGTTGTACTTTTAAACTTATGGATTCTTTTCAATTCTCCAGACAAGTGGCTTGATCAAACCAGGGAGAAGAAAAGATGGAGCGTAGCAGGAATCAGTCAGGAAGAATTAGTGGATCCGTTGATGCTGGCGGACCATGACAGTTTGTTCTACGATTTTAAAGATGTTCGTATACACCATAAGATCTGTCATGACAAGGAACAAGCGGACGGATCCCTTCAGCTCGCCGATTCTTCTCAACTTCTTGAAACCGAGAAACTGAAAATTATGCTTCCAATAATTCTCCTGCATGGATTTGGGGCCTCGGTTTTTTCATGGAGCCAAGTAATGAAGCCTTTGGCACAATTGATCAGCTCCAAAGTTCTTGCATTTGATAGACCAGCTTTTGGACTGACTTCGAGGAACAGATACCTTGGGCATTCGAGCTCCGGAAAACCTGGTGCTGCTGGCCTGAACCCCTACTCCATGGCCTTCTCAGTGCTAGCAACTCTCTCATTCATAGACGTGCTTGGTTCCGACAAGGCAATTCTAATGGGGTAGGTGGAATTATGTATTCTTTCTGGAATCTGTTATTAAACAATGTTGAAAACCCCGTTGTTCAGTATCATTTAATTGTTCCAGTTCTTTTTACTAACCATGTTACATCAATCTTGTTATAATTATTTTTTGCAAACTTTTTCAGGCATTCAGCTGGTTGCTTTGTAGCTGCCAATTCATACTTGGAGGCCCCTGAACGTGTTGCTGCTCTAATCCTCGTCGCTCCAGCAATTCTCGCCCCTTTCGCTCACGGCAAACCATCAAATATAAAGAAACAAGAAAGCAGGTTGCAAACAGGGTTTGGAGATTCGGAAATCCTGAAGAACGGAATTGCTGGACTTTGGAGGGGCATTCTAAATTTGATAACTGGCTTTGTGTACCTATTGATGAGGCTCATCAAGGGAGTGAAAGATATGCTACGTATTATAATTAAGAAAGTCACATCGGCATTTCTACGTTCTTCGGCTGCCGTGATTTTGGTGAGCACATCCTTCCTCTGGAAGGTCTAAAACGCTGTCCGTTTTCCATTTGACTTAGCTCATATTAAGGGTAAACCAGTAAACACAGTATGACCACTTTTTTATTTCAATAAACTTAACAAATCATGATCTGTAAGTGAGCTGTTGATTAAGCTAAATCATGGTTATAGTTCAAGATTTTCTTTTTAGTACGTGGGATAATTCACCGTGAGATTCTAGATTTTTGTGTAGAAATTTAGCAACTATGCATTGCCTCTTCCTTGTTAAGCTGATTTATGGTCTCTGATATGAGCGTTGAATCTTACAGTTCAGAGTGCTCATGGATAAATTTGGCATCCAGTTCGTTAAGACTTCGTGGTATGATGCCAGTGGTGTTACAGATCGTGTCATTGAAGGTTATACAAAAGTGAGTTTCCATTCAACTCGTAGAATGAAATATTTGTTTAGTTAACACGCCTATCTTTACAGATATTAAGAGCTTATTTCTGCTTGCAGCCTCTGAAGGCCAAGGACTGGGAAATGGCACTTTTGGAGTACACACTATCATTGCTCACAGACTCATCATCAAAATCAAAGCCACCCCTTACCAGAAGACTTTCTGAGATATCATGCCCAGGTAGCTTTCTCTGCGAGAATTTTTATGGTTGACTTTTATGTATCCAACTGTTGCCGGAGTCACTAATACCGGTTCTGAATGTTTGAACAGTGCTCATCATTACCGGTGATACCGACCGTGTTGTTCCTGCCTGGAACGCCAGGCGATTAGCCGCAGCCATACCGGGCTCTACCTTTGAAGTAATTAAGAACTGCGGGCACTTGCCACATGAGGAGAAGCCGGAAGAGTTTCTTCTGGTTGTCAACAAATTTCTCCAAAGAGTGGCTGAATCCCAAATGAAGATTTGAGAGAACATGTAGATTCTGTGATTCCAACCATCTTGGCATGTCATGAAGATGACCGATTGTGGAACTTATACCACCTCCCAAATGTAGATGATATACGTACATTCATTAGATGTTTGTATTCATTCTTTAATTGTTTTGGAATGCTAAAACATACACAGCATTCAGATTTGTTCTATTCCATTGTTATGTGAAAGAAAGAAAAAGATTGATGTTAGCATTAGGATCTGTTCAGTGAAGATGATATTTTGATGTATATGCTTTAAGTTTTGGGATGCGCAAGATGATAAATATATCTGACTGCTTAAAATCCATCATGTATAGTAACGTCTGTTGCTTCCGGTTCCTTCTGCATATAATAACATAACCTCTTACTAGAGGTGCAATCAGATACAAATATATATGCCAGTAACTGATACGTTATCTTAATTGTTTACATAATGGATATTCAAATTTGTATCCATTACAAAATGGATGTTATGATATCATTTTGATATCCATGCATGTTTCCGTGCTAGTCCACACGCCCTCGACACCAACTCAGGATAGGGTTGTTGAGCGCAAGGGTAGGTGCAAAAATGCCTTGTCTGGACTAGCACGGAATATAGTGTTGCATGTTCCGTGCTAGTCCACACGCCCTCGACACCAACTCAGGATAGGGTTGTTGAGCGCAAGGGTAGGTGCAAAAATGCCTTGTCTGGACTAGCACGGAATATAGTGTTGCATATTCCGTGCGAGTCCACACCCTCGACACCAACTCAGGATAGGGTTGGTGAGCGCAATGCCTTGTTGAGCGCAGGATAGGGTTGTTGAAAGTGACAATCTGGAATATATATAATGTACAACAAATAAGCATCAAAACATTAGATTTCCATCTTTTAAGATGGTCAGGATTATCACCTTATGCCATAGGTGGAAAAGTAACATATTAATAATATTTCTGGTATCTACTTTGTCACTAAAACATGTAGTACTTAGCCTTGTGTAGGATCCACTCATGCTCAACTCTCTTACAATAGGCGACGTCGAACTAGTCACTAGCATATACTATACAGATGGATCTTTCCTCAAGATCTAATGATCACACCACATCTCAAGATAAAGCAACTTTTTTTTTTTGGGGGGGGGGGGGGGAGAAGCAACCGATTAGTTGTGTTTTCAATAACGATCTCAATAAAACCTATAGTTCAAAGCCTAATATTAGTAATATGTGAGCTCCACTCACACTCAGCTCTCTCTCAATGAAAAAAGTGTGGAAACTAAACACATTACCTTACAAAAAAGTAGATGGATCTTTCCACATGATCCAATTAGATTAACTATTTATTTTTATCACTTCCCTCAAATTGAATCTTGTGATGCTCATTTTGCATAAATCAAAATTGCTCACTTGTATGTGGAACATATTGTTGGGTTTCCTTTGTATTTTATCCAGCCCCAACTTGGGGGTTTTTGCAGCTACAACTATTTGGCACTTTTTTGGAAAGGGACATTGCTGCAGTTTTTTCCAATTTGGGTAGCCCCAATTCCAGGGGATTTCACGCACAGCAGCCCCATTCGTTCTTTGGAAAGAAACCCATTCCAGAGAAGAGCATCGGCCCCCATTCCAGCCCTATTCGCCGATTCCAGGAGTGCCAGCAGCAGGGGTTTTCGGAACCCATCCTCTCCGTCTTCCTCCACATGAGCGGGAGAGCGAGAGAGAGAGGCCGTGCTCGAGGGCAGCACAGCTCGAGCTTTGGCACCGCGGCTAGGGCTTGGAGTTGGGCGTGGGAGCACCGTTTGGGCGAGTTCGAGAGGGAGCAGCGGGAGGTCGTTGGGAACGACCTCAAGAAGCCGAGCTTCGTGTTTGGGTCTCCATCCGGGAGCCCACAAGGGGAGTCACTTTATCCTTTTGGATTTAAGCACAACATTTGGTATTTTGGATACCTAGGGATAGTTAGATACTTGTTAAACAACTATCCATTGTGTGTGGCTTGTACCTCGGTTTTTGTGGGCAACAAAACCGGGAAGAACTTTGGCTCCATTTGACCGTAGTGGAATCGTTTCCGGTCTTGCCCCGTGGTTTTTCCCTTGCTCACATTGAGAAGGGTTTCCACGTAAAAATCTTTGTCTCGTGTGGTTGCTTGCTTGCTTGTGATTGTGATTGTCATTGTTGACATTTGAGTTCCCGTGTGGGGGAACATATAATGTGTTGTGCCATCTTTGCTGCAGGACAGTTTTAGGGGGATATATCCTAATTGATTGATTGTTCCGCATTATCCTTATATCCCCAACAAGTGGTATCAGAGCTCTGGTTGAGAAAAATGGGCAAAGATGATGAGGGCACAATGATTAAGCTCACAAGCAGCAAATGGCAGATTTGGAAGGCCAAGATGGAAGACATCTTTTATTGCAAGGACCTCCCACGATCCGGTGGAAGGGGAGAGCGCCAAGTCGGAGAACATGTCCGCAGGAGAGTGGACAAAGTTGAACCGAAAGGCCATTGGCACCATTCGGAAGTGGCTTGACATGTCGGTCTTTCATCACGTGGCCGAGGAGACCAATGCCAAGGAGCTATGGGACAAGTTGTCCGAGCTCTATGATCAGAAGACCGCTACCAACAAGGCTTTCTTGATTAGAAAGCTTGTGAACTTGAAGTACAAGGATGGGACCAAAGTGGGCGGGAGCACTTGAATGACTTCCAAAGCATTATCAACCAGTTGACCTCAATGGGATTGGTACTTGATGACGAACTGCTGGCACTTCTTCTTTTGGGTTCTTTGCGAGACAGTTGGGAGACTCTAGTAGTCACCGTGAGCAACTCTGCTAAGGATAGCAAGTTGACCATGGCTATGGTCAAGGGTAGTCTCCTCAATGAGGAGATTAGACGTCGCTCTTCGGGAGAGGCATCCTCCTCTTCACATGTATACGCAGTTGAGAGCAGAGGAAGATCTAGCAGCAGAGGAGCATCACAGGAAAGGCAGAAATTCAGAGACAAGTCCAAGGGCAGAGGAAAGTGTCACCATTGCCAGAAACCCGGTCACTGGAAGAGAGATTGTAGGGCTTGGAAGAGAGAGCAAGCTGAAGCCAAGAAAGAACAGAAAAAGGTAGATGGGAATGTAGCTGCAGTTGTGGCAGATGAAAGTGCAGATGAGGTGATTCTCACCATCCAGGATCAGTGCTTGCACACTGGGAGCGATTTGGAGTGGGTCGTTGACACGGCCGCCTCCTATCATGTGACTCCACATAGGGAGTTCTTCACCACCTACACTACGGGTGATTATGGGAGAGTCTTGATGGGTAACGAGAGTTACTCTAAGATCATTGCATGGGCCACCATCTCGATCCAGACGGATGTTGGGTGCTCAATGACACTCCAGAATGTGAGGCATGTTCCTGATGTGCGGCTTAGCCTTATATCTGGTTCACAGCTAGATAGTGAAGGCTACCATCTGAAATTTGGCGACAGCAGATGCAATATTAGCAAGGGTTCTCTCATCATGGCTAGAGGCAGCTTGTGTCACACACTCTACATGACTAGAGTGAAGGTCATGGATGGCAGTTTGCATGCTAGTGAAGCAGATAACTCAGATTTGTGGCACCGTCGGCTTGGCCACATGAGCCAGAAGGGCTTGCAGCTTTTGAGCAAGAGAGAGTTGATCCCCTACCACAATGGGCATCACTTTGTCTCCTTGTGATGCATATGAGGTTGGGAAGAGCATGAGTACACCATACAAGGCCAGATCCAAGGTGAAGGGAGACCTTCTACAGTTGGTTCACTCGGATATTTGTGGTCCCATGGACACAGCCTCTTGGGAGGCAACAGGTATTTTGTCACCTTCATTGATGATGCATCTAGGAAGATGTGGGTGTATGTGCTGAGATCGAAGGTTCAAGTGTTTGATTGCTTTAAGAAGTTCCATGCCATGGTTGAGCGTGAGATAGGGAAAATGTTGAAGTGTCTACGCACAGACAATGGGGGAGAGTAAACCTCCCATAGATTTCAGAGCTATTGTGCAGATCACGACATCAGGCATGAGAGGACAGAGCAGGCACACCCCAGCACAATGGTCTAGCTGAGAGGATGAACAGGACCATTGTTGAGAGAGTTCGCTGCATGCTGAAGACAACGAAGTTGCCGGAGACCTTTTGGGCTGAGGCGATTCGCACCGCTTGTTACTTGGTGAACCGATCTCCATCAGTTCCTTTGGGCTTCCAGATTCCAGAGCGAGTTTGGACATGGAAAGACCCCTCATATGCTCATTTGAGGGTGTTTGGATGCAAAGCCTATGCATTGGTACCCAAGGAGCAGCGGAAGAAGTTGGATGACAAGGCAGTACCTTGTATTTTTCTTGGCTATGGAGATCAAGAGTTTGGATACCGTCTTTGGGATCCAAGGAAGAAGACAGTCACCAGGCACAAGGATGTGATTTTCTATGAGAATCAGACGTTGGCTGAGGACACCACTGAGAGTGGTGATGGAGATGAGATCTCCATGGATGATGACAGTGATGAGGACACAGATCCCTCTCCAGTACTTGGTACAGGTGGAGAGGATGGGCAGCTAGAGCAGCATGAGCCAGATGCAGACCCCGTTGATGCAGGTTCAGGGGACTAGGGCAGGGGGAGCGGCCTCATCCAGTTGCAGACAAAGCAGAGCCTCAGGTCAGGCGATCTGAGAGGACACGCCAGCCATCATCCTGCTACCCCACTTCCAGGTATGTGATGCTCACATATGCAGGTGAGCCATACACCTTTGAGGAGGCACAGATGCATAAAGACAAGGATCATTGGCGCAATGCAATGAATGAGGAGATGCTATCTCTTAAGAAGAATAACACTTATGATCTTGTTGAGCTTCCTAAAGGGAAGAGAGCCTTGAAGAACAAGTGGGTGTACAAGCTGAAGTCAGATGACAGTGGCAAGCAGGTGAAGCACAAGGCTAGATTGGTAGTGAAAGGGTTCAACCAGAAAGGAGGAGTGGACTATGATGAGATCTTCTCCCCAGTGGTGAAGATGAACTCAGTGAGAATGGTGCTAGGATTTGTTGCTAGCATGGACCTTGAGCTGGAGCAGATGGATGTGAAGACGACGTTTCTTCACGGTGATTTGAAGGAAGAGATCTACATGGAGCAGCCACATGGTTTTCAAGAGAGAGGGAAAGAGCATATGGTATGCAGGTTGAGGAAGAGTCTCTATGGCTTGAAGCAAGCCCCGAGACAGTGGTACTTGAAGTTTGATGCTTTCATGGGAAAGCAAGGCTTCAAGAGGACTACAGCCGACCCATGTGTATATGTTCGTCGTCTTCCCAATGACAGGTTCGTCATTCTTTTGATCTACGTGGATGACATGTTGATTGTAGGTCATGATTTCAACTTGATTGCAAAGATCAAGAGAGAACTCTCCAAAGAGTTTGAGATGAAATATTTGGGCAAGGCAAGTCACATTCTTGGGATGCAGATTACAAGGGACAGGAAGAAGCACATGCTGTGGTTGTCACAGGAGAGCTATGTTGAACGCGTGTTAGAGCGGTTCAACATGAAGAATGCAAAGCCTGTCAGTACACCCTTAGCCTCTCATTTCAAACTAACCAAAGAGTCATGTCCTTCTACTTATGAGGAGAAAGCAGAGATGGCCAAGATCCCATACCAGACAGCAGTTGGGAGCCTCATGTATGCAATGGTTTGCACTAGACCCGACATAGCCCATGCAGTGGGCGTAGTGAGCAGGTTCATGTCCAATCCGGGGAAGGACCATTGGAAGGCAGTGAAGTGGATCTTGAGATACTTGAGAGGGACCTTAAGTATGTGTCTTGCTTTTGGGAGGTCAGATCCCAAACTTTGTGGTTACACTGATGCAGATATGGCAGGTGACACGGACCAGAGAAAGTCCACTTCAGGTTACATTTTCACCTTTGCAGGGGGAGCCATATCATGGCAATCCAAACTATAGAAATGTGTTGCTCTCTCGACTACCGAGGCAGAATACATTGCAGCAACAGAGGCTAGGAAAGAAGTGTTGTGGCTACGACGCTTCCTTGGTGAGTTTGGATTTGAAGACAGTGAGACGGTTGTGTTTTGTGATAGCCAGAGCGCTATAGATTTGAGCAAGAGTACCATGCATCATGCTCGCACAAAACACATTGATGTGAGATACCATTGGCTGAGGGATGCAATTGAACAAAAGCAGCTCATGTTGAAGAAGATCCACACAGATGAGAACCCCTCAGACATGTTGACAAAGGCAGTCACTCGTGACAAGCTTCAGCTCTGTAGAGAGCTGAGCGGTGTCACCTCTTGTTGATCTCCATCACAGGACAACACCTCCCCGTTGGGGTTGGAGGGGGGAGGTTGTTGGGTTTCTTTGTATTTTATCCAGCCCCAACTTGGGGGTTTTTGTAGCAACAGCTATTTGGCACTTTTTTGGAAAGGGACATTGCTGCAGTTTTTCCATCATTTGGGCAGCCCCAATTCCAGGGGATTTCACGCACAGCAGCCCCATTCGTTCTTTGGAAAGAAACCCATTCCAGAGAAGAGCATCGGCCCCCATTCCATCCCTATTCGTCGATTCCAGGAGAGCCAGCAGCAGGGGTTTTCGGAACCCATCCTCTCCGTCTTCCTCCACACGAGCGGGAGAGCGCGAGAGAGAGGCCGTGCTCGAGGGCAGCGCAGCTCGAGCTTTGGCACCACGGCTAGGGCTTGGAGTTGGGCGTGGGAGCACCGTTTGGGCGAGTTCGAGAGGGAGCAGCGGGAGGTCGTTGGGAACGACCTTAAGAAGCCGAGCTTCGTGTTTGGGTCTCCATCCGGGAGCCCACAAGGGGAGTCACTTTATCCTTTTGGATTTAAGCACAACATTTGGTATTTTGGATACCTAGGGATAGTTAGATACTTTTTAAACAACTATCCATTGTGTGTGGCTTGTACCTCGATTTTGTGGGGAACAAAACCGGGAAGAACTTTGGCTCCATTTGACCGTAGTGGAATCGTTGTCGCTCTTGCCCCATGGTTTTTCCCTTGCTCACATTGAGAAGGGTTTCCACGTAAAAATCTTTGTCTCGTGTGGTTGCTTGCTTGCTTGTGATTGTGATTGTCATTGTTGCCATTTGACTTCCCGTGTGGGGAACATATATTGTGTTGTGCCATCTTTGCTGCAGGACAGTTTTAGGGGGATATATCCTGGTTGATTGATTGTTCCGCATTATCCTTATATCCTCAACACATATGACTACACAAACCACCTCAATTCGATGCACACTTAACTATCTTCGGACAATGATAATGATGCATTTTGAGTTATGCTAGTAAATAAGAGAAAATGGAAGGTTTGAAGATGCCAGCAATTGGGCAGTAGTAAAGGCTCTCAAGGTACGCATCAACCTCGATCGAGTTATTAACAATGCGGTGAGTTTGTCGTAAGAGGTCCCTTTCCCACGGGCTTGGGTGGAGCATGATCGAGCGGCTGTAGAGCATTACAACACTACATCACTCCAGCAGAGGATCCGGACTCCTTTCCCACAACTTGTCTCACTCTCTTACTGGCAATAAAAAATGGTCCTATTCAATATGTGGATTTTGAAAACATGTATAAATCATAGGAACTATGAAATATGTAACCTCGAAGAAAGAATCTCGTTGAAGACTCACGAACAAGGAGGATAAACCTAACTCACACTATTTTCATAGGTAAGAGAGAAGCTATTTCAGCTGATCTCAATCAAAGGTGGACACTCTACTCTTAACTACTCTTTTTGTTCTTTCCTCCTCACTGAAGTATCTGACCAAACTTTGTTTTTTCTTTTGTTTTCTTCATTCAATTTTTTTATTTTTAAGCATTTTTATTTGCTTTCTTTCTCTTTTCTTATTTTTGTAACATTATTTTGGAGTGTTATATATATGCAACGTGCATTCATTTGTGTTCTGTATTTCATAGAGATCAATTGTCACTCTATTAGTAATGCGGTTACAAGAAGAAAGATTCTCACGAAAGATTTGATTGACAATGATATTAAAAAAGGGCATTTCGAGGAAGCGTTATATATTGTATACAGAAAATGGAATAGTCTGGTACAATGTTATAAAAGTGAGACTGGCCGGTTTAACCGATTAGATGGTGAACTGCTGGTCCATCTCTGATTCTTGGTTGTTTGATCTGGGCACTTTTTTAGGTTTAAAATTTGGTTCAATCTAAACTAAATTAGAACCCAATTTTGATCCTATAATTATGTTGGTGGGAGTTGATTCCATGACCTTTGACTACCAACATTAGTTACCAATCAACTCATCTACAAATTCTAAAGAATGAGGTTTGAATATATTTTATTCTATAAAAAATCATGTATTATTTATAATATACTATGCATGTCTAATTTTTGATGTTGTTCTTTTTCTCCTGTCATCCTTGTTCTTGCTCTTCGATCAGATAGGAGCCTCTTCTGCAGCGCAGTGACTTTCTTGATTGATAGTAGGACCGCTCGATCACTTACTTTTATTGAGGCCAGTTATTTTGTTCCGTCTCTGCTCCCCTCAGGCTCTAACCGCTTCCCCACTTCTTTTTCAAAGGCTCCTTAGGAGGGACTACTTCTTTCCTTGGTCAGACATTTCCGACTTTCCTATCTCATACCGACTTCTGATCCCGCAGGATCTTCTATATTTGCTGGGTCAAAGGCCTGCGGTAAGGACAAGAAATTAAAAATATTTACATGTACGATGATATATATATGAATTATAATTCATTTCATAACTATACATATGTATATGCTTTTCGAACTCTTAATGTGCGTATATCTTTAAGAAAATATATTTTTGTGTGCTTGTGTATATATGTATGCGTATTTGTATATATTTAGAATACATATATTTAAAATATTTACATATACAAAAGCATTATTTTTCATGTATAAAATATGCATAAGAAGTGTAACTACAAGGAAAACAAGTTGTGGCGACAGAACTATGCCCACGGATGTGGGGTTTGTGGCCATGGAATCAGGCTCTGGCCACAACACGTCGTGACCAGTAGCCGTAGCTACAAGTCTCGTTGCGAGAGTTCTCTAACCACAAATATTTCGTGACCACTATAAGTGACCACAGAACTTGTCGTGGCCACAACTCTTATATGAAGACTTTGGCCACGGATTGTAGCTACGAGAAACTAGTGATCACGAAATTATCGTGACCACAAGTTTCCGTAGCCACATTCTGTAGCCACAACTAATTTTTCTTGTAGTGTGTATATATATACACTGATATTCATAAAAATAGTTATATGTATAATTACATTAGTTGATTCAATGGGCTTGATCAACTATTTCAATTATATTTATAGTACTTTTTACACATATTATGATTAGATCAGAATTGATCAATCAATTTAACAGCTTTTTCCTCTCTATTTGATTTACTCTGATTTAGAATATTAATGAGGTCATCATCATGTTAAACAAGTTCGATTTCATTGTTTGATCTGATTCGATCTTTGAGATAAGATTCTCGATTTAGTCTCTCTTTCGATTTCAAAAATGTTGATTTTACACATATGTTCAAATTCGAGGGAAGTATTATTTACTCTCTTTTTAATTTAGAATTTTATGTCAGTTTACCTGTGAAACCCCGAAAACCGAACAGGGACTAAAATGCAAAACCCAGCTGGATCTGGGCTTAATTGCAAATCTGCTTTTATTCCAGTGTTTAAAAAATTTATTTGAGTAGTGCATTGCGTAGGGCTCGTCGATAGCTTTCCAACGAGTCCAAGAATGCGAAAATCCGAGTTCGGAAGCCCGAGTTACAACCATTTTAGCGAGGAGGTGTCAGAGTCGTATTTGGATCCGAACCCGGATCCGAATCCGGGTTTTACCCTTAAACCCCATCACCCTCTCGACCAAAACGCCCAAAACCCTCCTCCCCTTGGATCAGCCCTCTTCCTCCTCTCCTTTCCCCTCACTGGAGCTCACCGGAGTACTTTGAATCGGCGATCCAAAGCCGAAATCACGTTGGGAAGATCCAGACCATCCTTGTGCACGCTTTCATCTCGCGATCGGAGCGCCAAGCGCGGTGTTCATCATGGGTGAAGTCACCGAGGTGACTCATTTTCTTGAGGTACGTTGTTCCCTTCCTCTTGCTGCGGTTTCCACGTAATATTCGACCATCATCTTACCCATTACAACCTTAGTTACAGCTTATTGGTGGTGACACAATACTGTTTCAGATTTGTACTGTTTTCTTTGCTAATCCAAAGGATTAAGGTATATAGGTTCAAAGGTCTCTCGTTGAAATTTTGAGCATTGACATAACCTTAACATTTTGCATAGATATAAAAAGGAAAAAAATAACTTTTGATTGATTTGGGTGGTGATGAGTTTACTATTAAGTGGTAGGAGGAAGCTTCTTCGTAATTGATATGGTATATACTTTAAGAAATACCACGAGTCTGTATGTTGTCCCTATGCTTTTGCAAGCACGACGTTGAGTTAATGCCACTTAACTCATATTAATATATGGTCTGGAATATAGGCTGCCTTGAATAGTTTGTCTCCATTACATATTTGATCAAAGGAAAATTATCCACATATAATAAAAACTCATGTGGCTACTCAAGATAGTTTAAGAGTTGTAGAAATGCAGAGATATTCATCTTCCTCTAGATTTTGGGTACCCTCTTACAGAGTTGCAAGTATCAATTTCTTTCTCACTAAAAATGTTCAGGCTAATGCATACAGAAAAGTGATCAATTCAGTTTAGAATCATTGCCTTCTTATGCTAACCTTGGGAGACATACTCTGTAAATTTCAGAACTTCACAGGACGCAACAATAAACCAGAAGAGGAATCATTGCCAATCATTTTTTATATCCCAAACTCGACAAGAAATCCCTAACGTCCCACTAATTAGGTTCTTGTTTTGCTAATATCAATTTTTATCAGGAGAAGGGGAATTGTCACTGATAGCTACAATGGGGAGCTATTTGTATGACTAGAAACAAGGATGACGAAAATTATGAACATATCACAGAACTGATGCATTAGATTTTCTGCAGCAACTGATGCATTAAACTAGTGACATAAGAGGATGGGGAGCTTGCACCAAGGTGCATGTAACTTTACATGCACCGACGCTTATATCTTCCACATTTTTTTTACTTTTTTGAAAAATACCACCATGTATATTCATCCATATATCCCTCCAATATGTCATTCGAATTTCGTCAGAAACAGAGACTCCTATGACCTCCATCCAGAACAGGTCGATTACAGCAATTCTAAGACCGTTAAAATTACATGTTCTTGATGAAGGTCATAGGAGTCTCTGTTTCTGACGAAATTCGAATGACATATTGGAGGGATATATGGATGGATATACATGGTGGTATTTTTCAAAAAAGTAAAAAAATGTGGAAGATATAAGCGTCGGTGCATGTAAAGTTACATGCACCTTGGTGCAAGCTCCCCATCCTCGTGACATAATATATCTTTCTACGCTCATGCTAGAAAAAAAATGCAATTGGTGATCAAGATGATGATGAGAGTGGTGAGTCTCGTTGGGTTTGTTGTAGCTGCAATGATCGATCTTATCTCCCATTGCAACAACAGATAAAATTTGAAACCCCCATTTGGTTTCCCATTGGTGAGGTGGGCAGTGTCTTGGTAATGCTCTGGCAACTATGAACTGATTGGGAGTTCTAAGAAGGTATGTGGTTATCTGCATTGGCTGTTTAAGACAAATTTGTGTCATAGACATGTTGGCCATGTCCCCCGTGCATGCTTAGAAATATTCGCTCGATTATTGGTTGTTGAGTCTAAGAAAAGATCACCAAACAACTGCACTGCTAATGGGGTTGCACCGGTGTTTAGTCAGTATGGAAACTAATCAAATGTTGCCAATCTTGGCAGAAATATCCCACCAGATAAAGACATGGGACGTAAAGCTAGAGAGGAAATGTAAACAACAATAATAACAACCATCCTTCTTCCCTTCAGGGGGAGTCAACTACCCGTACTCCTTGCTTTCAAACGAGCATCTTGTACCCTCGATCGAATAGTTTGGGGGTGTATCCAGATCTGCATATTATGACGGTATTCAATGGACGCCTTTTTCGCAAGGATCTTTCCATGTCATGGTAAATTAGATTTTACGGTGTTTGGGTAGTGGAGTAGTTGCCGTCAAGGTAGGGGCATGCACCCTTGGGGTCTCGGCTAGTGTTTCGCTTGTCACTTAGAGTTAACACTCGTGTACGGGCCAATGTAGGCCACATTGGTCGGTATTCCGAGTGGGAGCGCTAAGAGGGGAGTTCCGGAAAATGTGGTTAATGAAGTTGGGAATGAGATGTGAATCTCCTGTGCATAAGGAGGATTGGGGTAGTCGCGAAGATTCATGGGTTGGAATCTATTTTGTGAATCAGAAGTATAATAGTGAAATGGAGCTAAGTGGACGTGTTGGGAACTTAGTTAGGATGCATTGTACCCACCGCATACCTACGGAGGCACCCAACCCTAAGGTATTCTTTTTGCCTTAGAGTCATAGTTGAGGTCTCATCCAGACCAAGATCACAGACTATCCACGAAGCTTGGTTACTTATATCCATATCTAATAACCATAATAAAAATGTGATTCTTTGTGAGATTTGGTTACCTAGTTTCTTTCTCTTTTACACACATTTAAATTATATCATGCTTGTTGTTGTATAGTTATATCTAATTCGTATTGGGCAACTTTGCTCATAACGTACCTACGAATGGATCCGCAGGTTCTCAGCAGTGAGCAGTTTTGGAGATATCACTTTTAGTGCAGCTTCACTACACTTCTTGTAGCATAGTTGGTAGTAGTTTTTACTGTCTTCTTTACTTGTAGTTTCTTTCTGAGAGACATGGCATGTAATATATAATTGTTGACATCTATTTTATCCTTACATGTATTTTTTGTGGACATAGAAATGGATAATAGAATGTAATGGAATTGATGAATGGAAATACATGTGCTTGTGAACAGGTTGAATGCAATGGGAAGAAAAAAATCCCTTGCATGTGTCTATTTTCTCCTGCTTTTGTGAATGTCAAATATTCGAATGTGGAATATATGTGCGTGGATTGGTTTGTTGAGTACCCAGATCCTAGGGGCGTCACAGCTTGGTATCAGAGCAGTGGTACTCCATTCCATTTCACGCGTATCATTCCTGATTGGTATTCGAATACTGGATAGTGTGAAAGTCTTCTGACCCAACATGAGTCCACAGGAGAATACCATATTTACATCCATGTCTATATGTCTCTCTTAAGTGAAGCAACACATCTGATGGCGGGATCAAGTTCATCTCTACCTTTAGGTCACACTGATTTCTCAGTTAGGGTTGTGTAGGATACCTCGCCTATGTAGTAGACTCAGTGGCACAGGATCATATGATAGAGGATGTTCAGGTTATGCAGGAGCTTCCTGATATGTGTCTAGATGGATTACCTGGATTACCACCAGTACGAGAGATAGAGTTCGAGATCACGCTACTTAGCTGATATCTATTCCTCCATACAGATTGACACCAGTTGAGCTCAAGGAGCTCAAAGTACAGTTGCAGGAGCTATTGGAGAAGGGATTCATCTTCCTTAGCACATCACCATGGGGAGCACCAGTCCTCCACGTGAAGAAGAAGAATGAATCCCTAAGACTATACATAGACTACATTCAGTTGAAGCTCAAGAACCATTACTCACTTCCCAGGATTGATGATTTATTGACCTGTTGCAAGGAGCAGAAATATTCTCTAAGATTGACCAGCGATCAGGATACCATCAATTGAGGATCAAAGAGGCCGACGTGATGAATTCTGCATTCCGCACTAGATATAGCCATTATGAGTTCTTGGTGATGTCGTTTGGACTCACGAATGCGCTTGTCACAGTCATGAATTTGATGAATCGAGTCTTACGTCCCCATTTGGACAAATTTGTGATCGTGTTCATTTATGATGTTCTAGTCTACTATCATGATTAATACGAGTATGAGTCTCACCTTTATACCGTACTAGAGACTTTCCGAGAGCACCAGTTGTATGCTAAATATAACAAGTGTGAGTTTTGGCTTTCTGAGGTGGCTTTTTCTTGGCTACGTGGTTTCAGGGGGGTGTCAGTTGACCCTGCCAAGATAGAGGCAGTGGTGTCTTGGGAGCAGCCTAAGACGGTCACAGAGATTCGCACCTTCCTCGTCCTCGTCAGGTACTATAAGAGTTTTGTTAGAGGGTTCTCTCAGTCAGCTCTACCCCTTACTCGGTTGACGCAAAAGGATGTGCCATTTGTCTGGAGTGACAAATGCGAGTTGAGCTTTCGAACGCTCAAAGAGTGATTGACTTTTGCACCCATCCTCAACCTTCCTTCTGTTACCTTGGACTTCACCTTGTACACAGATGCTTCCAAAGAGGGATTGGATGCAGTGTTGATGCAGCATGGACAGGTTGCGGCGTATGCATCACGACAGTTAAAGAACCATGAACGCAACTACCCCACTCATGACTTGGAGTTGACAGTTGTAGTCTTTGCATTAAAGATATGGTGTCACTGTTTGTATGGGTTGATATTTGAGATTTTCACAAGTCACAAGAGCCTTAAATAAATTTTTGATAAGAAGGAATTGAATATGAGGCAAAGGCAGTGGATGGAACTGCTAAAAGATTTTTACTGTACCATCTCCTACCATCCTGGTAAGGGGAATGTGGTAGCAGATGCCTTGAGTAGGCAATCATACACTGAGGGTTCGGCGGTCGGGTTGCAGACTTGGGATGTGCTCACTACACTTAGTGAGTGGCATCCATTTGAGGGCGCATCCGATGTAGTGACAGTGCCAGCCAAGTATAGCAGCCTGTGGGATAGGATCGCCCAAGGGCAACAGACAGATCAGAGGATCCAAGACTTGTACCACAGATGTTTGAAGGATGAATTCAATGGATTTCGAGTCTATGAATCCATCGTATGGAAGGGAGACCGTGTGTGTGTCCCAGATGACAAGGAGATGAGGAAAGAGATCCTGAATGAGACGCATAGCTCGAGACTTTCCATACATCCTGGTGGCACCAAGATGTACAGGGACCTCCGCCAACACTTTTACTGGGAAGGTATGAAGAAGGACGTAGCTGAACATGTCAGCAGATGTCTTACTTGCCAGATGGTGAAGGCAGAGCACCAGAGGCCTCCTGGTTTACTGTAGTCTCTTTCCATCCCGATGTGGAAATGGAGAGCATCTCCGTGGATCTTATCACATCATTGCCGTGCACCCCTGGAGGGCATGATGCAATATGGGTCATTGTTGACCGGTTGACCAAGTCAGTACATTTCATCCCGGTCAATATGACCTATACACCAATACGACTAGCCAAGCTATATGTTCAACACATCATTCGGTTGCATGGGATACCCAAGGAAGTAGTGTCAGATAGAGATTCTCGTTTCACATCACACTACAGGGGAAAATTCATGAGATCCTTGAGAACAAAGCTACATATGAGTTCACCCTACCATCCACAGACAAATAGGCAGTCTGAGAGGACCATTCAGACCTTGGAGGATCTACTACGGGCCTGCGCGGTTGAGTGGAAAGGATCTTAGAAAGATCACCTCCCGCTGGTTGAGTTTACATACAGGCATGGCACCGTTTGAGGCATTGTACGGGAAGCGGTGCACCATGCCTCTGTGTTGGCAACAGGTGGGTGACAACGTCATGTTCGCCCCGCAGATTATTGAGGAGACCTCCAGAGTAGTGGAAAGTGCTAGGAGGAAATTGTTGACTGCGCAGATCCGTGAGAAGAGTAATGCCGACCGTCAGCGTAGAGTCCTCGAGTTTCAGGTTGGGGACTTCGTATTCTTACGCATGTCTCCAATGAGGTGCATACAATATTTCGGTGCAAAAGCCAAGTTAGAACCGCGTTTTGTGGGACCATTCGAGATTTTGGCCCGTATCGTGAAAGTTGCCTATAGGGTGGCTCTTGACCCACACCTCGAGGGAATCCATGACATGTTTCACATGTCAAATCTGCGGAAGTACATCCAAGATCCCTGATACGTGATCAGCTACGAGGACTTGGCGATGGAGCCAAACCTCTCCTTCCCAGAAGACCCGTGCAGATTTTGTACCATGCGGTCAAGAGGCTGAGGTGGAAGGAGATCCTTTGGTCAAAGTCCTGTGGTGAATCAAGAAGTCAAGGAGGCGACGTGGGAACCTGAGGCAGATATGAGGGAGAAATACCCTCAATTGTTCACAGGTACGGAACTGAAACCGTAATCGAGTTCTTTTGAGATTTTTATGGGCTTTGCTCTCTTTGAGATTTTTATGGGCTCGTTTCTCAGTGACACATGGACACAATGGGGTTCGGGCATTGAAATCGACTAGAGTTATCCTAAGTCTCGGGGACGAGACTTCCTTTGAGATTTTTATGATGTGAAACCACGAAAACCGAACAGGGACTAAAATGCAAAACCCAGCTGGATCTGGGCTTAATTGCAAATATGCTTTTATTCCAGTGTTTAAAAAATTATTTCAGTAGTGCATTGCGTAGGGCTCGTCGATAGCTTTCCAACGAGTCCAAGAATGCAAAAATCCGAGTTCGGAAGCCCGAGTTACGGACATTTTAGCGAGGAGGGGTCAGAGTCGTATTTGGATCCGAACCCGGATCCGAATCCGGGTTTTACCCTTAAACCCCAATCACCTTCTCGACCAAAACGCCCAAAACCCTCCTCCCCTTCGATCAGTCCTCTTCCTCCTCTCCTTTCCCCTCACCGGAGCTCGCCGGAGTACTTTGAATCGGCGATCCAAAGCCGAAATCACGTTGGGAAGATCCAGACCATCCTTGTGCACGCTTTCATCTCGCGATCGGAGCGTCAAGCGCGGTGTTCATCACGGGTGAAGTCACCGAGGTGACTCATTTTCTTGAGGTACGTTGTTCCCTTCCTCTTGCTGCGGTTTCCACGCAATATTCGACCATCATCTTACACATTACAACCTTAGTTACAGCTTATTGGTGGTGACACAATACTGTTTCAGATTTGTACTGTTTTCTTTGCTAATCCAAAGGATTAAGGTATATAGGTCAAAGGTCTCTCGTTGAAATTTTGAGCATTGATATAACCTTAACATTTTGCATAGATATAAAAAGGAAAAAAAATAACTTTTGATTATTTGGGTGGTGATGAGTTTACTATTAAGTGGTAGGAGGAAGCTTCTTCGTATTGATATGGTATATACTTTGAGAAATACCACGAGTCTGTATGTGTCCCTATGCTTTGCAAGCACGACGTTGAGTTAATGCCACTTAACTCTATATAATATATGGTCTGGAATATAGGCTGCCTTGAATAGTTTGTCTCCATTACATATTTGATCAAAGGAAAATTATCCACATATAATAAAAACTCCATGTGGCTACTCAAGATAGTTTAAGAGTAGGTAGAAATGCAGAGATATATTCATCTTCCTCTAGATTTTGGGTACCCTCTTACAGAGTTGCAAGTATCGATTTCTTCTCACTAAAAATGTTCAGGCTAATGCATACAGAAAAGTGATCAATTCAGTTTAGAATTATTGCCTTCTTATGCTAACCTTGGGAGACATACTCTGTAAATTTCAGAACTTCACAGGACGCAACAATAAACCAGAAGAGGAATCATTGCCAATCATTTTTATATCCCAAACTCGACAAGAAATCCCTAACGTCCCACTAATTAGGTTCTTTTTGCTAATATCAATTCTTATCAGGAGAAGGGGAATTGTCACTAATAGCTACAATAGGGAGCTATTTATATGACTAGAAACAAGGATGACGAAAATTATGAACATATCACAGAACTGATGCATTAGATTTTCTGCAGCAACTGATGCATTAAACTAGTGACATAATATATCTTTCTACGCTCATGCTGGAAAAAAAATGCAATTGATGATCAAGATGATGATGAGAGTGGTGAGTCTCGTGGGGTTTGTTGTAGCCGCAATGATCGATCTTATCTCCCATTGCAACAACAGATAAAATTTGAAACCCCCATTTGGTTTCCCATTGGTGAGGTGGGCAGTGTCTTGGTAATGCTCTGGCAACTATGAACTGATTGGGAGTTCTAAGAAGGTATGTGGTTATCTGCATTGGCTGTTAAGACAAATTTGTGTCATAGACATGTTGGCCATGTCCCCCGTGCATGCTTAGAAATATTCACTCGATTATTGGTTGTTGAGTCTAGAAAAGATCACCAAACAACTGCACTGCTAATGGGGTTGCACCGGTGTTTAGTCAGTATGGAACTTAATCAAATGTTGCCAATCTTGGCAGAAATATCCCACCAGATAAGGACATGGGACGTAAAGCTAGAGAGGAAATGTAAAAAACAATAATAACAACCATCCCTTCTTCCCTTTAGGGGGAGTCAACTACCCGTACTCCTTGCTTTCAAACGAGCATCTTGTACCCTCGATTGAATAGTTATGGGGTGTATCCAGATCTGCATATTATGACGGTATTCAATGGACGCCTTTTTCGCAAGGATCTTTCCATGTCATGGTAAATTAGATTTTACGCTGTTTGGGTAGTGGAGTAGTTGCCGTCAAGGTAGGGGCATGCACCCTTGGGGTCTCGGCTAGTGTTTCGCTTGTCACTTAGAGTTAACACTCGTGTACGGGCCAATGTAGGCCACATTGGTCGGTATTCCGAGTGGGAGCGCTAAGAGGGGAGTTCCGGAAAATGTGGTTAATGAAGTTGGGAATGAGATGTGAATCTCCTGTGCATAAGGAGGATTGGGGTAGTCGCGAAGATTCGCGGGTTGGAATCTATTTGTGAATCAGAAGTATAATAGTGAAATGGAGCTAAGTGGACGTGTTGGGAACTTAGTTAGGATGCATTGTACCCACCGCATACCTACGGAGGCACCCAACCCTAAGGTATTCTTTTTGCCTTAAAGTCATAGTGTGAGGTCTCATCCAGACCAAGACCACAGACTATCCACGAAGCTTGGTTACTTATATCCATATCTAATAACCATAATAAAAATGTGATTCTTTGTGAGATTTGGTTACCTAGTTTCTTTCTCTTTTGCACACATTTAAATTATATCATGCTTGTTGTTGTATAGTTTATCTAATTCGTATTGAGCAACTTTGCTCATAACGTACCTACGTGTGAATCCGCAGGTCCTCAGCAGTGAGTAGTTTTGGAGATATCACTTTTAGTGCAACTTCACTACACTTCTTGTAGCATAGTTGGTAGTAGTTTTTACTGTCTTCTTTACTTGTAGTTTCTTTCTGAGAGACATGGCATGTAATATATATTTGTTGACATCTATTTTATCCTTACATGTATTTTTTTGTGGATATGAAAATGGATAATAGAATGTAATGGAATTGGTGAATGGAAATACATGTGCTTGTGAACAGGTTGAATGCAATGGGAAGAAAAAAATCCCTTACATGTGTCTATTTTCTCCTGCTTTTGTGAATGTCAAATATTCGAATGTGGAATATATGTGCGTGTATTGGGTTGGCTGAGTACCCGGATCCTAGGGGCGTCACATTACCTCCCATGAAAATAATGAAATAAACGTATTTCTTATAAAAAAAATAGTGGCATGCATGGTATGGATTTACATGTGGTATGCAATGAAAACAACGCAATAATCATATTTCTTATCAAAAGCAGTGGCTTGGCATTCTTGTCAAACATAAACGTATTTCAGCTTAAATATCTCTTCAGTTTATTATCTATATGAAAAAGTAATCTCCTCTGTAGAGAAAATAGTGCCATGTACTTAACACGTGAATAACTAAGTTGGTTTTCTTGTCAAATTATTGAGATATATGAAAATGGAAGATGATTGGTTTTTTTCCTTCGATGCAAATGATATTCTATTCTTGTGTTTGTTTGTTTGTTTGTTGCATGCGATATGTTTTTGTTTGTTACCTGCATGGTTCAACATGCCTAACTGAAAGTGACCTCAAATAATGGAGACTTAAATAAACACATGTTTTTTTTCAAAAGCATGTCCTTCAAAGTACATTATAGGGCCCTCTAATATTCACTTGTTTTACTTATCAAAAAAAATATTCACTTGTTTATTATGGCATCTACTCTAGTAGAATGACAAGTGCCATCTCCTTATCTCAAGATAAATAAATTTTATCCAAGGATATGCTATCTCCGGACAAGTAATTACATTGTTATTACATCATCTATTATATCTTTATCTATCGCTTTTACTCTTCTTTAAAGTACGACCTTCGGATCTGCTATGTTTTTTTGTAGTAAAGTATATAGATGAAAAAATATCGCTATTCTTCTCTTCTACTGTTACTATCCTATTTTTTTACATGTACACTAATATGCTTCTTTTCTCTTTTCATCTTCTTGCCTCTCCGTCACTAATTTATCTTATCTCTTATTTTGAAGATTTACCTTATCTACTTTTGATCATTTTGTGAACTATGTATTGGAAGAAAACATGTCAATATAATGTGGGCCACCTATTATTAAATCAAGATCAAATAAGATGACATTGCTTAATTGTTTTTAGCAAACTAAATCTTTATTTACTTCTTTGGGGGCACCAAGAAGGAATCTGAAAGTAATTAAGGAGGACTGTAGCAATTATAAATTTAATGCCACTTTTTTTTACCATAAACTAATTTGATAAGGATAGGGCTGCTAATTGAATCGAATCATTCGAATTCGATTACGATTCGTTCAACAAAAAATTGAAAAAAGTTCGATTCAAAATCAAATGAATTGAATTGAATTTAACTTGCGGATTCGTTTCCCAAATGAATCGAATATGAATTAACCTGAATTCGTTCGATAATAATTTGATTCGATTCGATATTTTTACACACACACAGAGACATATATATATATATATATATGTATGTATGTATGTATGTATCCATATCTTCATATACACAAACACATAGTACTTTCATATACATGCATATAATGCATATATATTTACATACATACATGTATCCACTCTTTGTCAATTATGATCTTTTCTGAATATTCTTGTCCAAGAAATTATAACATAATTGCATCAAAAGGTTGACATGCATTTATTCGAATTCATTTGTAAGTAAATAGATGTAGAAAATAATATGTGAATATGTATTAAAAACTTACTACGTTTAATTTACATTAAAGGTTTAGCATTTGCATATATCGTTAAGCAAAACATGTGCAAGCAACTAAAGATACTCTCAAACCAACTTACTATAGTGAAGAAGTGGTCAATTTTAAACTTTAATCATATCTAAGCTCCATTGATATCATTGTCCAGTATTCACCGCTATGATTTCCATACTCTCACACAACCACGCTACACCGACTTGACTTTCTAATGCGTGACATGTATATGCAACATTAGGCCTTCCAAATGAGACCCAATCTCTTTCCTCTCCTCTTTATACTAAATTCAAGTGGTTTGACTACAAAATATGTAATGAGTTAGAGACATGGGCCCTTCATACATCAACTATGCAAAATATTTAAGCTCCTATCTTTACTTCTTATTTTAGCCTAGTGATAATAGCTTAGGTCTGATTACTATGTATAAGTACAATAATCAATCTTAGCGTGCTATTTTTGAAATTTTGAGGCATTAAGAGAATGCAAAGCACTGTAAGCCATACCCAATTTAATATGTATATATATGTATGTATAATCATGCTAGTTAAAGAATAAATATTGAATACAAAAATGAGTAAAAAATATTAATCATAAAATCTAATAGGGAATATCAAATGTTTAAAATTGTTATTCTAAATCCTCATCCAGACATTTATTTCATATTCTCACATTCCTTACACTGTCTTTTTCATTCCCCCATTTCATTATCTACTAAAGAGCTTAAAGACCCATGGTAGATGATGGTGACCTTCTCCTAACACATGGAATTGATGGTTTTACTATTTTGAGTTCCTCCTTAACATTTACCGTGATCCAAAATTTATCTAGATATATCTTCTTTGCTTTTTTGTTGTTTTGATTTTTCTTACATGGCAATCCACGATGATTATCATTGTCAAGGTGACATTTATCATTAAATGAGTAATATATACAAGTTCTTCTCACCATAATGTCAGTTGTTCCTTTGTACATTAAAAATTCTATATTTCATTTTCGTGGCTTAGTTCTTGATATTGGCGATCCTCATGAAGTTTTTGATATTGAAGATCTTCACACTTAATGAAGAGATTTTATCTTGCTAAGTTATTTTTTACTATTCCCATTATTTCAGATAATAATATTAATTTGCATCAACTTTCTATATAAGTTTGATCATGTCTTGCTTTAACATACAATGGTAATTATAATGTGTTCAGCTTTTTCGTCAATGATATTCTGTCTCGTGGTAGGCTCATATAATTATATTGCATTTTACATTTCTTCATCATAGAAAAAAGAGTATATTTAGATTGTAAAAGACACATAATAATTGTAAAATTAAGTACTTTTATCCATTGTATTGTATTGGTTTGATATTTTCTTTGATTTTATAGTTTTTTTCAACTTATACTAGTAATATACTTTCAAAATTAGAACTATAGAATATTTATATTATATTATACTTCATATAATTTATTTATACACTACAAAAAAATTGAGTTATAGTGACGGTTTTGAAAAAATCCGTCACTAAATTAGCCGTTGTTAAATATATAATGACTATATTATTCGTTGTGAAATGAGTTTTCGTACTCAAAATTAGCAACGAATATCATATCTGTCGTTATATCATTAGCAACGTTTCACATAGCGACGCTTATCCGTTGATATTTTTCAAATTTTAATTAATCGTCGCTAATTTTGAACTAAAAAAATAGCGACGATTAGTTAATATTTTGAAAAATAACAGCGGATATACGTCGCTATATGGACCATTGCTAATGATATAACGACAGATATGATATTCGTTGTTAATTTTGAGTAGGTAAACTCATTTCACAACGAATAATATCGTCATTATATATTTAGCAACGGCTAATTTAGTGACGTTTTTTTTCAAAACCGTCACTATAGCTCAATTTTGTTGTAGTGATATAAGCTCTAGAACATCAATTAACATTTCAAATTTGAAACAAAATGAATCGAATTTGAATATTCGAAAGTCAAAATGAATTGAATCTGAATTAAGTTAGTAAATTCGTTTGAAATTCGATTCGAATTCGGATTGGAAACTTTTATAATGAATTGAATCAGAATCCTGGTGGATTCGAAGGTATTCGATTCGATTAGCACCCCTAGATAATGAATTGATTATTAATTCAATCTCGTAGAAGATGTAACATGTTTTAAAGAGGAAACTTACACCGGTAAAAACTTCCACTTAACTATACCTTTTTATGATTATAAATATAGTTTGTACTAATCACACTACTTAAATTGCAGTAAAATCTAATTTGCAATCCCAATAATCACAAGGTGGTAGAAATTTTCTTAACAGAAATATAACAGAATAAATAATAAGTTATTAAAATAGAGTTATTCGTTTAGAGCAGATATTTTTGAATCTCGAAGGATGGGTGCTAAAATTATTTTTAATACTTACAAAATAGTTATGGGACATTCATTTCGTAATAAGCAGGAATACAGATGGGGAATAAGGAGAATAATGGTATATTCTCTGTTTGGCCGGAAAGATGGGAATAAGGAGAATAATGTGAAATAAAGGTAGATAAGTGGAATAAAGATATGAATAAAGATAAAATAAGGTGAAATAGTGGGACACAGATGAGAATAACCGTATTATTGGAAACTGCACCAGGTGGAGAATTGACCCCTTATTCCTGTGTTTATTCTCCAAACGAACAAGACCTTATAAGTTAATGCATGTTCACCAATCCCAAAACCAACCGAGAATTTAAATTTGGAAATCACATTCTTTCAAATCGTACAAATCAGGGGTTAGTTATAGTTGCATATTCCAGAATTAAAGTGATGAATTTACGCAGAGTTCCCTTCTAAACCTTCTGCTTGTTCACATTAGCACCTCAAATACCATGATTCTTTTCATACTGCTGGCTAATCTATTATTCCGAACTTAAAAAGATCATGATATTTTTTTGGCAATTTTGATTTTAGTTTCAATGAGTATACATGTGAAATAATATCACAGTTTGGGTTGTTTACACTCAAATCCTTGAAAAATATTATGTCATTGACATTATTATCCAAATTCACACTTTCACTACGGTTGACTCTACGGTTGACTTCATATATCACAACAGGAATCCCCTACCCTTCCCACTTCCACCCTCAGTTGGCGGCCGAGATCGCATCGTCGCATACACACCTCTTCATATTCGTCGGCACACCGGGGGAGCCGCTTTCCCCCTATGCGCAGTTGCCGTCGGCACATATGAAGTCCCACTAGGAATGCAAATGGTTACAGATATATCAGTATCCAATTCATCATCGTATCCATTTTATACAGATTTGGACATCCGTATCCGTATCTATTTTAAAATGGATACATATATGAATATCATTTTGATATCCGCAAATATCTGTATCCGTATCCGTATATCCGTTTTCGTATATAAATATAATCATACATTTATTTTTAACCCAATATAACATAGTTCTATACCTTCTTTTACCATATTTGTATAATTTTTATTATACAAACACATTTAGTAAATTTATATCATGTGTTTCACATCCAATTCTTATATATTTAAGTTGATTCTATAGAGTATTTCTAACATCACTCGTATGCGATCAATATCCGTTTTACACCCGCATTCATTTTTTGAGGATATTGTAAGATAGTTTTAGTATCCGTCAATATCCGTATCCGCATCCATATTCGTATTGAAAAACGGACAAGGATACGGTAATACCTATATCTGTATCCGTCCGTTTGCATCCCTAAGTCCCACACAGTCCTTCCTATGTCTCACCTAGCACCATATGCTCGGTGAGATCGTCGCCGACTCTATGCCGATCCACGGGCCTCACCTTGCATAACATACCCGATCATAGGACTGAGAATTTGGGTCCATCTAAATAACCCACACAAACCTTTTAAAAACAGTTGAAATGGGTTGGGTTATCTAGACTTTAGGTCGGGCTAGACCCAAATATAATATTTATTTGATTTTTGGGTTGGATGATGGATTCAAGATATTTCACCCGACCCAACCAAAAAATTCTGAATTACTAATGTAGGTCATACTTAATTTTAATCTACTCGATCCAACCCAGATTATCTCATGAAAACCATAATCTTTGTCATTTGTGTGTGCCCTTTACACTTCATCCACGACTTTACACCCAAATTTGATGGTGAGACTATCGAAGATATACTTATATTTTGATCACCAATCTACTTCATTTTTGTTTTTTCTACGTACTGCATTCTCTTGTTATATAAGTTAACATTCATATATCATAATTTACAAGCTTATAGACTGCCAGAAAAAGAAAAACATAAAAACCAATATGAAATTTTATCATTTCAAATCCATAATCCAAATTACTTCACCCGGTTTAATTTAACTGGGTCAAGGGTGATCATTTTTTAGACCTAAACCAAATACCACCCGAATTATATTGGTCCAAACCATCCAAACCGATCGAATGCCCACCCCTATTCCGACTGATCGATCCTCCTCTTGCAATTGGTAGCCCAGCTTGTGGTACACGATCATCGCGGAGAGGATATTCTACGCCGCGTTGAGCGCCGTCCTTGTCATACGCTCGACGCATGCAACGTGGAGATGTTCTATGTGCCTTTCTGCAATTCAAAAAGGTCTAGCGGCGCAGCTTGTTGCCCGCTTGCCTTTGGTTTCGATGTAAACTTACAGTTTTATTAGTGAAAAAAGATCAGTCGGAATGTAATTGGAAAGGATAAAAAAAGGGTACAAATGTAATTTTTTGAAAACTTTAGGGACACAACCGTTAGGAAATTTTATTAATTTAAGCTTTGATTTGTATAGACCATAATTTGGTTTATCTCACTAACAGCAAAATTTACCGAAAAGCACAAGTGCTAACGGAGCCGGAAGGTATGGGCACAACTGAAAGAAGTCGTTTAAGAACCACAAATAAGAAAGGAAGAACATGCAGACGAGTTTGGAAAAGAGGAGGACCGAAAAATGAATATATTGTATTTTGAGACAAGTATAAAAAATATAGAGATTTCAATAATCACAGTATAATTTTAAATATCTAGATGCACAAACAAAATTCAAATAGGCAACAAAGTGTAAATATTTTTTTTAAAAACAAATATGTGTGCACGCGCGCTTTCGCATTCCAAAATATAGTAAATTACATAAATTATATTGCTATTTTATTGTTAGTATAATACTTTGTTTCATCAAATAGAATATTTTGCATTCATCAATAATTACAAAGCTGGGATTGAAACATAATGCATGAATGCATAAGCTTTGATATTTCGTATACAATACTCATAGTATACAGCTTATGATCATGTTCGTTTGGAGAATAAGCACTGGAATAAGGGGTCAATTTCATATCCTGTGTGGTTTCCAAGAGTATGGTTATTTCCATCCACAACTTATTATTTCAGCTTATTCCACCCTTATTTCTATTATTATTCCATCTTACCTACCCTTATTCCACATTATTTTCCTTATTCATATCTTTTCAGTCGAACAGAAAATAAACCTTTATTCCTCATCCTTATTCATGCTTATTCATGAGCTGAATACTCGCAAGTCTATACCGTATAAGTTATGGATTTGGTTGTCTTCTTTGCCTAATATCAGCATCGACGAAGCCATATCATGAAATTATATGGCATTATATCATTTTAACGCCTACATTTTACCCAATTAGAAGATTATGCTATCTTTCTATTGCATTTAAGCCATTATATACTTTCAACTTCTGCATTTTACCCATTTCGAAGATTGTGCTATCTCTCTTGCGCATTTCAAACCTGTGAATTATGCTCCATAATTTCTTCAAATATTATGATATGCCACAGTTGTTTGATTAGATTGGAAGTGGTGCTTCCTGCATCTCGTGCTGTTAGATTGCTACTCGCACTTGATATTACATTGGCTTATCTTCTACAAGCATTACGTGTCTGAGGAAGATGGATCCCACCCAGGATAAACATAAGGGTTTAATGGGGCTACCTCGTTGGCTATCCCCGTCCTATATTTCGATAAATTTTTTTATTTTTGTTTGGAAAAAACTATCATGTATTTTTGTTACTATATCCCTCTAATATGTCATTGTAATTTTGTCAGAAATAGAGACTCATATGCCCTCCATCTAGAACTAGGGGTGTCTATGAGATGAGTACCCGACCCATTTGATTGTGACCCATCCCGACTCGTTGTTATTGGGTCATGGGTCGACCCGTCCCATTTTAGCGGGAATCGTAACGGGTACACGGTTAATATCAATGGGTAATGGGTCCTGACGGGTACTTGTGGAAGTACTATTTTTATTAAAAGGAATACATATTTATTGGATAATATTAATCAAGAGACAAAATTGAACATCCCGTGCATATCCACGGCTAAGATTTCTATGTGTGGGCGATTGGGACCGGCAACTATGGTCCGACGATGGACACATGCAATTTCAACACGGTTGATCCTCCATGGATGAACACGGTGGAGGTGCCGGCAGGTGGGCGATCATAAAATTCGTGGTGGACAATCCCAAGGCTTTGGCGATGCACTATCACCTTAACATGCATCTAACATGGGGGCCGGACATGGTGTTCCTCATCGAGAACGAGGGGAGGGAGTTGAGAGTTTGGAGTGATGAATCCACGATTCATCATCTCAAAACATTGATCTTAGCAAACTCCCTGAGTAAAGTCTCAAATAAATGTTCATAAAATCAAAATTTTAATAAAATAACTCTTTTAAATAAAATACACTAACTATTATATATTATACTATACAAATAAATTAATAATAAAACACCGTAAAATAAAGGAGTTTTTCCCCAATAAATAGCCTAAAATTTCATGTATTTTTAATAATTTCATTTCACATTTTTTCAGCTAATTCTTTCTCTAACTTGTTTATAAATATATATATATATATATAAATAAAAAATTATAAAATAAATTTTATCTCAAATAAATACTCTCAAAGAGAAAAGCTATAAAGTCCAACTTTCCGGTCAAATTCCCGCTCCGTATGAAATCCAAATTCACTATACTCACTTTTAAAGTTTAAGTTAAAAAATTATCTATCCAATGAAAGTGGTTTCATTAAAATCGGAGCTCGTTTGTAAAATATGGATTTTGGGACTTAGGTGTACATTGTATATAATGTACATATTTTCTTTTCTTATTTTTTCTTAATTATAAAAAATACAAAAATCATTTTTTATTTTATTTTATTTATAGTATTTTATTTTATTTTTTAAAAAATATTTTATTAAAAATTTAAAAAATAAAATTAGAAAAGTAAAAAAGCATGTATATATTGTTTGTTTTATTTTGTAAATTCTCCACTCTCTTTTCTCTTTATTTTATTTTATTTTTAGTTGCCAACTTTTAATTTATTTTAATTTTTTTCTTTCTCTACTCTAACTTTTATTCTACTACCAACTCCCATTCAATTTCATTTTCTTCATCTAACCTCCCACTCAACTCCACCACTCTACCATTTTTCTACTCCCATTATTCTTCCTTTTATTCTTCTCTTCATCCTCATCTTCTCCATCCACCATTCTTAGAGAAAAAGGAGAGAGTTCATCGAGGTCGATTGGTGATAACGTTCCACCATTATGCGAGAGAAGAATGCCTCTGAGATTCAATCATAAACCACTTTGTCCCGGTTGTATGTAAACCGCCCCTTCACCCCAGCGAGACAATTATATAAGTCAGTTTGTCGCCAACTCGTACTATATATCCGGGCGTCGAAGTGAGAACCCCCGATCAAATCTATATCATTATAGAATGGGAAAAAGACAAATAACATCATATAAATGTCGAGCGAGCTTTAAAGTGAAGTGCCCCCTAACGCGAAGTGGTAATCGCGCCACAGGATTTCCACTCTCCCCTGACAATTCGAATATAATAGTCAGGCAGTTACCTCAGTCCTCTCTCTCGTTCTGGCTCTCCTTAGAGAAGGAGCGGAAGACATCATAGTGATTTTCGCTTTCTATGTCTCCCTGTGTGCTAGGTGACCGGGGTGCTTCAGCTCCATACACTATTCCTGAATGGCTTTTTGAGGTTGTTTGTTTATATGCCCCTGAATATATAATTGATTAAAAGCATCCTTAATATTTCCGACCACCCGTCTCGGTGACGGTGAACGACGAAGTAGAGCGATGATCGGTTCCTCTCCGGTGAGATCCGTTGGCATTCCGGCCAACATCGCAGCCGCCTCCGCACGCTGCTCGAGCTCATCACTCGCCGACGATTCGAGCGATGACCATGCTTCTCGTGAGCACACTGTAGGCGCTCGCTTCCATCACAGGTAATTTCCCTTTTTGTCATTTTTCATCATTGTTGTTTTCTCATTTTTTACATCATCTCACCACCTTCATACCTTCATTTATCTATTTTTTAGCATATTATCATCACCACGTCATATTTGCATTTTTTATTCTCTATTTAAGAAAACTAAAAAAATAAAAAATAAAAATAACAAAAATCACTTCACAACAGTAAAAAAATAAAAAATAATAACAAAAAAAAGAAAACAGAAAAAATTTGGCAACAGGTGGCCAGCCTCTACCGCCGGCCACCTCCACCTGTGTGCATGTCCCTCCTCCTCAACCAGCGGCAGACTCCAGCCCGTGCAAGGCCACCACCGCCTGTGTTCCCTCACCTCCAACAACCGCCCTCCCGCGGCAACCATCGCTTCCAGAAGCCCGCAGCCAGCCACAAAGGATGTGGCCTTCCCAGCCGCCTGCCGCCTCCAAGCTTCCCCACCTATGACCGCGCACACCCGCGTTGCCACCCTCTTCCTCCACGCAGTCGTGCCCCCGCGCCCTTGCTTGGCGGCTGTCCACAGGTCCGCCCACGGTCCACTTCTAAGCGCATTGCAGCCTGAAGCCTCCACCGCCGCCCTTCATCGAGCTTTAATTGCAATCAGGAAGAAGGTTAATTTTTTATTTTTGTAAAAATTGCATATGTTATCCTCTATGTTTCTTTATTTGCAAAAACATCCCTATGCATGTTTTGTTTTCAAAGTTGTTATTTTCTAAATTTGCAAGGACATCCCAATTTTTGCATGTTATTTAGAACATCTATTTTGCATTGTTTATTTTAACGAAAAATGTCGTGATATTGATCAACTAATTCTCTATAATCTGTATATTTATTTGTATTTTTATGAGCTTTATGTAATTAACTAAATATAGTTTAGTGAAAAATTAAATATTTTACCCACTGTAAGATCTTAAATTCATATTTAACTCAGGTTACTCTAAAAATTCCTCAAAAATCCTATATGATGCCTTGAAATGTGTTTTAATTACTTGCCAAATTTCATCTAAATTAAAGTTGTCATGTGCCCTAAATAAATTGTATAACAATTTTAGTAATTGATTTTTAATTAAATCTAAAAACATTATTTTTACGAAATTCCAACTCTCCTGGATTGCATATTAAAACTCCTTATTGAGATAATTCGCTCTCTTGATGAATTAGTAATACATATTTATTAATAATTAATTACTCACCGTTACTCTAATTTCATTAAAAATTCATAAAAGCATATATTCTCAGAAAATTCCAAATAAAATAATACCCTCATTACATCATGCTTAAGTTCCACTAAAATTTTCATAATTTTGGCATTATGTTTGTGTAAAAAATTGCATAAAACCCTAAAAAGTTTGTATTTTTCATTATCTGCATTTTAACCCGTAATATTCCCAAAAAAATATGTTCTGGATTCATCCCTTGATCAGGTTTCTAAAAAATATAATTTGGATACATTGGATTAATTTCATATTAAAATTAATTTGGCTAAGTTGTGTATTTTCTTATTAACTTAATTCACCTACATTTTGCATTTATTTCTGCATAAAAAAATAAAAAATCCGCTTTGGAAACCTAGACCTAAGTTTTCTGATTCGACCCAAAGTTGTTCATTTGTCTCCCTGTGTTCGACCTCGAACTTACCCAAGATATAAATTTAAATCGAGTCCTCTTCACCAAGACATTTGATCCTGTTCTGCATGATTCGCTAAGTACCCGTATTACAACGAGTACATATTATATCACGTATTTAGCGGTTCATTAGATGGCATTGTTGCCCGAGAGGCAAACGATTTAGGGACTAATTTAGAAAATTAGATTTAGATTTTCTCGCACTTGGGTAGTCTGACCACGAGCCATTTTGTAATAATCAATTTATTTTTTTCTTTTCTCTCAATTATTTTTCTGCTCATTTTTGTATATATTTATTATTTATTTCTCTAATTTAAATTTCATTTTCCGTGTGAGGGCTCGGTGGACTTGGAGTGCATCGAAGGTCGACGGACGTGATGCGCGTCGACTGCTGAAGAGCAAGAAAATAATACTCTCATCACCTAATTTTGACTTGCATATGATTCTATATATGATGTCATAACCATACAAACTTTATTTATATGCTGGGTTTGTAGCATATGAATAGTGTCCATAGAGGAGATATCTCAACATTTTACCAAATTCGACACAAAATTAACGGTGTGCACCAAAAAGACATATGTCAAAATGTACCATTTCGGTGGCATTTTGCTACATCGATGAAATCGATATTTTGGCGATATCAAAATTTGGCAAAAATTCAAGTTATGATTTTGATTGAGACATTGATTTACATCATTTAAAATGGATAAATATACAAATATACCGTGTGAAAGTCATCAAATGCATATAAATTTAATCAATCTATATCATATTAATTTCTATTATTTCTTGTATCATGATTTGTATCCATTTCATATCCGAATTTTTTTAACTATTCGATAATACATTTTTCATATTTACTAATATATGTATCTGCATCCATATTGTATTTTAAAAGAGATAAGAATAATGTTTATACATCATTTAAAATAAATTGGGTAGTAGAAGCTTCTAACCGGGTATCCTCGGGTACCAATTAATTCAAATGGATTTTTTGGATGGTTCACAGGTTATGATATAGCGGGTACTCAACCCATCGGTTTCAAATGGGTACCCGTAAGTTTAGGGTCAAAATGAGAAGGTCAAACTAGGTACCCATTGTTGAACACCACAATCTACAACATGGCATGGTATGATCAGAGGATCAAATAAAACCATGCAAAAGTGGATACAATTGCATCAAAACAAGTTGATGAAGATTGGAGGAATATTACACCTTGATCGGATTCAAGAACTTCAAGCTTATTTCAAACAAGATAACCACTCAGAAGGAAGATCTAACGATGTCACCTCACCAACAATGCTCTTGCTTTTGCTGCTTGGAAGAGAGGTAATGATGATACCGTTTAGGAAAAATAATGTATTATTAATCATTTTTTCGCTAACCCCATGACATGTGACAAATCTTTTTAGACTCTATGAACTTGTCTCAAGCAAGAATCGAAGAGCCCTTGCTTAAGGTTCCGTATGACCCGAAAATGGATGTATCTCCTTAATTGAAATTTTTATAATCCATAATGCCCTCCGTGTTCTTGACATGCCACTTAACCTTCACTATGTTAGCAAGATAACCAAAAAATTGAATGGTAAACTCTAATCTTTTGAACCCTAGAATTATCGATAGCTTCTCTTTAACAAAAGTAATTTTAGGATATCAAATATAGAGCGAAGTGGAAGCATACAGTCTCACACATCTCACTAAAACTTTGAACTGTAGGTCCACTTCGAAACTGAAAAGAAAAAGAAATCATGTACAAGATACCATGATAGATTATCAAAATATTTCTCCATGAACATAGTTCTTCTTCCAAGTAAATCCACATATCACTATCTTGGTTGGCTGCTGAAATAAGGTAAGAAGTGTAGTGGCTTATTCTTGCGAAGCTTCCAAAAAAACATTGAAAATGAGAAATTGTAGCATGAAAACACACGAGATAACATAGGTTGGCAAACATGCATAAAACTTCTATTTTAAATGATACTAGTGAAGGAAGTTTAATACTTCGCATCACGGAAACACGAAAAATAGCAAACAATTTGCAATTATAAAGAGATTTCATCATATGAACTTAGTTTTCAGCACACGAAAATTATGCATTGCGAAACAACATGATTAGGAAAACTATTTTTCATAATTATTTTGCATATTCTAATGATTATTAGAAGAGATTGAGGCTACCTCTTGAATCGTGAGTTTCTAAGAAAAGAAACCTCTAATTCAAGTCTGATCTGTAGACACTTCTCTCATATACACGATGACGAATCGCATAGCTTCCCATAAACTTCAATACTAACTTCTTCTTGACGTTGTCAAGGCAAGGATGAGATCAAGATGATCTCAAGCTTCTGATTTCATCGCATGAAATCAATCCTTCACATGTGAGAAGCATGGAGAAGAAGATGATCTTCTCTTCAACAAGGCCATGCCTACGAAGAGAGAAGAGAGGCTTGTTTGCGGACATGTAAGGGTCTTGTTGGAGAAGAGAGTAGACATGTATAAGAGCTCCAAACTCCCAAAGCCCTTCTCTTCTTCAACTCTTAAGGCAATAGAACTCCGGTGGAATATGGGCATCAATCGACAACAATTAAATCCTTATCCTTCAAGAAAAAGGACTTGATTCATCTCCTTTAATTACCATCTAAAATAAAGCAATAAAATAAACAAAAAAAGAGAGAATAATTTCATTAGGACTCTCATGGAAGACATCTATGCATCTCCAAGTATGGGCGTCCACCTTATCCTATTTCTTGTTGAAGTTGTTGTTTATATTATTTTCATGATAATCTAATTATCATTATTGATAATCTATGATAGAACCCTCACAACTTATGAATCTTATTCATAAACCCAATGAAAAATGTAAATCCTTACATTTAAACTATAATGTGAATCATATTCACATAAGTGCCTTGAAATAACTATATGGATTAAATTCATATAAATATTAATTATTATGAATCAATATTTGTATTAGTTAATGGATAATATTTGTGAATCATATTCACAAAAATACCCTTGAATAAATTTTTTTATGACAATAACAATTATTATCTCAATTTTGACATCACATAGTATGAGTCCTAATCTAATTAGGATTTGTGAGTTACAATTGTAGATAATGTCGAGGAGTTCATACTATAGACGTATAGTGACTTGAAATTTGGATAACTATCCAATTTCAAGATTTAAATCACTTGATGGTGAAACTTAATACACTCTATCTTTGATCTTGACCTAAAACGATTCACACTCTATGCGATCTCAATGAAACGTGTCACACTCTCCATAAGCTCTACAAATAATACAAGTGGTGAGCTCAGCTTCCAACTCTATTTTTAATTATTATACAAACTATTTGAATCTTCGAAATGAGCTTAAGGAGTGAGCTCATTTTCATTTCCATTACCCTTTCTCTTTTCAACAATTGGACATTGAAATTGGAATTGGAAATTGCAATCAAATGAAATGAAATCCAATTAATTCTCATATAATTAATCCAACAAGTGGAGTCACTAAAATCCATCTGGTTTCACCATTCCCTCAGAATAGAAGTGTCATGGTAGATGATATATTAAGATAGATCTAACCTAACATATTCCCAATCGTCCTTTATCCTTCATATTAGAGGACTTTGATATATCTAAAGTTCAAACCCAAGTTTGGTTGTCTTCATCAAGACATATTAATAGATTTCTCAATCAATAATTGGGAGAGAATATTAATCATATACATTCCAAAGCATATATTAGTATTTTGAAGTCATGTCTTATTTTATTAACAAGACGATCATGTATGTAATTTTCTATGATCCCAAAATATCTCATGAGTGAGCTCTATCACACGGTTTATCAAGTATGAACCTATATGATTCCTTCGAGAAATTGTACTTCTCATATATTCTCATATGCACACCAACTCACCAGTATATTGACCTTGATTTGGTCTTCATAATGGTCTGTCTAATGTGTACATTCAAGCATATAGATGTATTTCTTTCTCTGGTCAAAGGATGTACGCATGATCGTGACAGTTATGATTCATGTCTTACTTTATCTCGACCTCATCAAGTTAACTCTTTGACTTGACTATTCTAACACCTCCAAATCACTATTCCTATGCAGATGATCTGCATCAAGAAGTCGGTCGAAAATCAATCTTTAGAAAAGATTACTGACTCTTTCTTATACCGGAGATCATTATTGAATATGCATGATATTCAATATGGCCACTATACATAACCCTAATTGTACAAACGGACTTTAAATTAAGTGCTTTCATAAGCATACAAACAATCATTTCATATAGACATGAGAATACAATAACTTTGATTGCTATAATGGGTCGGTGAATGTTTACAAGTCCAACAACTGAAAAAACAGTAAGTTGTAACAATTAAAATAGTGGTAACAAATGTCGAAGAATTCATATTCAGTTCATATATTTATCGAGCAGATTCATCTTTCTAGTTCTAATGTGTCTGTGTTTTTCACAGTGAAACTTTCCACATCTGTTCAGTGGCACAACGACTACTAATGCCTCAAATCATGCATATCAAATACCATATTTCATCCGATCATTGTTGGGAACAGATTCTCCGTATAAATTGAATTGCATAAAAATAATCAAAGTCGATAGGTGGATCCTGCACGATTTATCAACTACTATAAAGTATCTCAACCATAGAAAAAATCTGCCACATATGCACGAGAAATTTTTAACATGGAAAACCCCAAATGTGAGAGGAAAAACAATGGGATTGATCACAACCCAAAACCAAGTACTATAATTGAAGTAATCTCCCGTGAAGGGATTACAAAAGGCCATCCCTCAATACGGTGCTACAAATCACCAAACAATGGAGAATAATAGAGAGGAGAAATATCACCCAATGGTAAATCCGTGGTCAAACTATAGGGAAGAATTTTCGAGAAGAACTGCTCCAAAGGTTACTCCCTCCAAACTCCGCGGTAATCACAAACTTTCTTTCTTCTTTCTCTCTCTTATTTCTTTCTTGTGCTAGGAGAGCTTGTGTTGGAATGATCCCGGTATGCACCCCATACCCCCTATTTATACTCCATGGAGATGAGCAAATAAAGAAACATAGAATCCTACTTCCAATAGGATTAGGAAAAGATGACTCCTAATCCTAAAAGGTAACTGATCTTTCCTTTTCCAAATATGACTACCAATGTCATATATATATATATATATATATATATATATATATATATATGGACTAAGTTCCCACAAGGAGGGGGATCCATCCAATAAATCTCCCCCATACTGACGATGTGGGAACTGCTTCAAACTTGTGAGGGAGCAGCATCTCTCGAACTTTCCAAGCGGCAAAGTCTTTGTCATCATATCGATACCGTTGTCATCTGTATGGATCTTGTCAAGTACAAGCTACTTCGATTCTAACACATCATGTACACAATGATATCTGACATCGATTGCTTTGATCTTGCATGGAATGTAGAGTTCTTGCCAATATGAATAGCACTCTGACTGTCACAGTAAATCACGTACTTGTCCTTATGAAATCAAGTTCGTGCAGGAACTTCTTCATCCACAACAATTCCTTGCATGCCTCTGTAGTTGCAATGAACTCAACCTCTGTAGTAGATAAAGCAACAAACTTGTGGAGACGAGATTGCCAAGAAACTGCACCACATGCAAAAGACATCATGTAACCTAATATAGATCTTCTCCTATCAATGTCACCTGCCGTGTCTGAATCCGTGTATCCAAGAAGAATAGGCTTCTTTGCTCCAAAGCAAAGAGAGTAACAACTAATACCTCAAAGATATCTCAAGACCTATTTAACTGCTTCCCAATGTTGTTTTTCTGGATTTGAGATGAACCTGCTAACAACTCCAACTACATGAGCAATATCTGGCCTTGTACAAATCATGGCATACATGAGACTACCTGTGGCTGATGCATAGGGAACTCTTTCCATATCTTTCTTATCTGCATTGTTCAGTGGGCTATCTTTGGAACTTAATTTGAAATGCGCTCAAGAGGGGTGCTAGCTGGCTTTGCATTCTCCATATGAAATCTTTGAAGTACCTTCTCAATGTACTTCTCTTGTGAAAGTTGAAGTTTCCTTGCTCCTCTATCTCGAGTGATCTTCATGCCCAGTACTGACTTGCATGCCCCAAGTCCTTCATAGCAAAGGACTTGCTCAACTCTTTCTTTAAGCCAGAAATTATCTATGTATTATTGCCTACAATCAACATGTCGTCAACATAAAGCAACAATATGATGAAATCATCACCAGAGAATTTCTTCACAAACATACAATGGTTTGAAGTGGTCTTGGGGTAACCATGCTCTCCCATAAACGAGTCAAACTTCTTGTACCACTGCATGGGTTCTTGCTTCAAGCTTTATAGACTCTTCTTCAGTCTGCAAACATATTTTTCCTTGCCTTTGACTGTAAAACCCTCTGGTTGCAACATGTAGAATTCCTCCTCAAGGTCACCATGGAGGAAAGCTGTCTTCATATCCATCTGTTCAACCTCCAAATCAAGACTAGCTATCAAGCTGAGAACCACCTTGATAGAAGACATCTTCACCACAGGAGAAAAGATCTCCTCAAAGTCAACTCCCTTTCTTTAGTTAAAACCTTTCACAACCAACCTAGCTTTGTACCTTGGGTTTGTGGAGTATTCATCATGTTTTACTCTATAAACCCACTTGTTTCTCAATGCCCACTTGCCTTTGGGCAACATAAAAAGCTCGAAGGTATGATTGTCATGAATGGACTTTATTTCCTCTTTTATAGCTTCTACCAATTTCTCCTTGTTTGCATCTTGCAAGGCTTCTTCATAGCATTCAGGCTCGTCATTGTCTAACAACAAAATATACTCATGTGTAGAATATCTGGTGGAGGGTCGTCTCTCCTTCACGGGTCTCTGTGGTGGGATATCTTCGGAAGAAGAAGAACCCTCATCATCCTACCGACCACCATCAATACCGTCATCTACTACATCATCATCAAGAGTGGTGATCTATGGTACATCCTCCTCATGTCCTGCATCTGGTACCTGCATATATGCATCATCTGGCGCCACATGTGGAGCCCTCTGCAAAAATATTGGCTCCATATCATCTGGCTGATAGCTGCTCGAAATAGAGTCCTTAGTAGCCATCTGGATGTCTTCAATGGTTCTTATTGTTCTATTCTTTCTTTTCCACTTTTGTAGTTATTTTGATGAAGAAATCTGTGTAATACCCTATTTAGGTATGGACGGCTATGCACGTTAGTGAATCCTATGATTCGTCACACGTTCACTCACCTAAGATGCATGATGTCTACCGATTCTTCATCTCTTGCATTTTGATTATATTCTTTCATATTCGTTGTTGTTCCCTCTCATTGATTTTATAGAGGAAATTCTTTCCATTTTTTTAAAATATGTTCTAATATAAGGGAAAACTCTGCCGAAATTTTCCTAAAAATATCACCCTATTTAAGGGGAAGCTCTGCTGAAATTTTAAGAGAAAAATATGTTCTTCGCATTCTTCGTGTTCTTCGCGTTCTTCGTGTTCTTCGCGTTCTTTGTGTTCTTCATTAGTTCTTCGTGTTCTTGGCATGCTCTTAGCATTTTCGATACGAAAATTAAATTCGATCATTTCAGGAGCTATAAATCATCCTTTTTGAAAAAAGAATCACGATAAAGAAATGATTACATGAGAGAGAGCTCGATTAGGTAACAAAATCCTTCCTTTTGTTGTTGGGTTTTCATATGAGATCGTTGAGATTTCTGATATTATGCTCCTTGTTATGAAGAACCCTCATTTGGATATTTTTGAGAAAGTATGAAAAGTTGCTTTGCGATTTCAACTAAAAGAAGGTCTAAGCATCGAATTGATGCAGCGACTTGGAAAGTTAGGGTTTAGAAGTTAAATTAAGCAAAAATATAAGTACATAAATATATGAATTAATATATATATATATATATATGTTAGTCTATACTCAATGTTGATGTTTGTGCAAATCGAAATTTTGATGGAGGAATTACATAATGGGAATTTAAGTGTTTTGAGTTGGATCCTGAAAAGGATTATGTTTTACGTTAAGAATGACTGGGAGTATAACTACAGGTCGGGCATGCAACCTGTAGGTTTGTCGGAAGGAACCCGTATTAGAGTTGCTCTACCGAGTTGGTACAAGGTTACCCTATTATGATAAATGCACACAAAATGAATAATTTGTAATGCGTGGTACCGGAAGCCAATATATTCGGTTTGAATGGCGGAAGATGTGGTAGTTCCATGTGGAGGCACGGGTGGTTCAATAATGGTTGGGTCACGATAATATATTTTTTTAAAGCCACGAGGTTAGGTGATTAAAGGTTAGCATGAGGTTTTAAGCAACTGGATCCTCAAGGATGGTGTGCTTCTTTGCTTGCCAGGCTGAGGGTTTGAGACCGTGATTAATAAAAGAAAAGGAAATTGTCAGGGTAGTATTGAAGGATTAGTTGAGGTGATGTGCAGTGGCATAAGCTTACCAGATCAATGCAATCTCTAGTCCTGAAGTGTCCACAGCTTCGGAGTCTATATAGTGGTGAGGTAATTACCTGAACTAATCCCTGACGTGGAATAGAAAGGAGTAGGACTGAAATTTATGAGAAGGAATGAAACTTTTTGTGATAAGAAGTTTTGAAAAATTACACCACTTGTTTGCTTTTCTCTTCTTCATTCCTCAGCATTGTCTAATTGTTATCCTATGATTTATGGAAAATCCAATAGGTGTTGGTGAGGTATCTCAAGGACTTTAGTAATCTAACCAGCTAACATAGTAGCCATCCAGCCAGCTGTACTAGATTTACTCTATAAGGTAGTTGGTAATCTTTTTGTATATTTACATTCGAGCTAATGTACATGTGAATGGTTATAGTGGGACAATATGTCGTGTGAATATTATTTTGTGATGGAAAAATGTTAAAATACTTCCTTCTGAGTATTTTTAATTGCAGTCTATTTCTGAATGGTAGTTATGATTTTTGAATAACCAGATCCGAATATGGAAGGATCCGACAATCTGGAATCGGGGTCGTGATAGTTTGGTATCAGAGCTCAGTTACCCCAGTAATTTACTCAATAATTGAAAACTACGAGCGGTATTCATAAAGTAAAGTCGTCTTAAGATCATTTGATCTTAATAAGTGACTGCAATATCATTTACAAGTCATTATCCCTTATGTACATTATGCTAAAACGTATAGGACCTAACCTTTAGCCTTGATTCATCCTAAGATCATGACAGACCAAGATGTGTATAGGAAATTAGCGGCTATGATGAAAATGCTGCAAGAAATGGGGCAAAAGCAGCGAGCATTAGAGGAGAAGCTCAATGTACAAGCTGAGAGACCTGAGGCTTCCAGACCTGTTGATGTTGGGATTGAAGGTTCCGTCCATCCTTATGAGGAAGAATTTAGTTACCATCCTTCCACTGAGTCAGCTCCTATCCCAGCTGAAGGAGCAACGGGGAGAGCTATTCTTAGACACCAAAAACTACTGGACAATTACCGAAAGGGGAAGATTCCTCGATTCAAAGGCATAGAGACACCTATTGAGGCAGAACTATGTCTTGATGATGTCAGCATGATGTTGAGAATAATACACGCACCAACAGACACTTGGGTGAACTTTGCAGATTACTTCCTAGCAGACTACGCAAGACGATGGTGGAGAGCAATTTCCAAGAAATTACTAGATCTCATTCTATGAGATAACTTTGAAGAAAGGTTCTAGGAGGGAGTCGGCTTCTTTGACCCAGAGTTTTAACAATGTTCGAGATTATCATATTCACTTTACAATGCTATTACGTTACTCCCCATCTCTAGAAGCTTCACCACAGGAATGCCTTACCAATTTGCTAGCGGGCTTCAGGGAGATCTTAGAGAGAAGATTGCTGGTTTTAGAGCCACCACTATAGATGAAGCCATGGACATCGCCTCTTGCATTGAGATGGAAAGGGATGAAAACCGTCAAAGAAGGAGCTTCCACTTTTCTGGTGGACCATCCAAACGTAAGGCGAATTATAACTGCATATATAGTCATTATCATCCAGTTGGGTCTACTATAAGCTCGCCACATACTTTGGGCCGGGAATTATCAAGAAGAGCAGGTTTCTCTAGACCTCTACTATACTCCCGTGACTCAACAACAGGAGCTAATACATCTATGGTTGGATCTAGTACGAATAGGAACACGTGTGTGTTATTACTGTCATCAGGAAGGCCACATAAGGAAAGATGTCCAAAGTTGAGAGGTTTGGGTCTAAATCAATCCCAATTAACAGTATAACATCCACCCAGAGCAATGGAGCAACACGTAGAGGAAGACAGGGTAGAGGTCATTGATAACAAGGATCATCTCCTACACATCAACCATCACAAAGTGTTACGGGTTCTAGCTTGCCTATTCCAAATGACCAGCTCAAATCAATCACTGAAGAACAAGCTTACAATTCAGGCACGGTCGTATGAGGTTCTGTTACTATCCATGGCTTTTCAATACATGCCTTGTTTGATTCTGATGCTTCACATTCATTTATTGCTTGACGATTATTACCCACTTTAGGTAAGGTAATGGTAGAAGTACAACAATCCAATCTGATATAGGGGCTAGGAGGATAAGTATTTATAATCCGAGAAATTCTAAATAATTTTCTAGTACTGATAGGAGGACATCAGTTACCTATTTCACTACTACTAATTGAAATGGATGACTTTCATCTCATCCTGGGGATGGACTGGCTAAGAAGGCATCATGCATGCCTTGATTTTTTTAGAAGATAGTAACTTTTCACCTTCCTAACTCGATAGAGTTCTAGTTCATTAGAAAGACATCCAATAATAATATTGAATATATCTCTACTTTGAAGGCACAACAGTTGTTAGAGAAAGGGTGTAAAGGCTATTTAGCTTATGTAACCACTACATCAGGGTTCGACAGAATAATAGAAGATGTACCTATAGTGTGCGAGTTTCCTGGTGTATTTCCAGAAGAACTACCTGGATTACCACGTGAGCAAGAGATTGAATCTGAAATCTCTCTCACACCAGATACTCAGCCTATCTCTATCCCTCCATATAGGATGGCCCCAATTGAGTTGCGAGAGTTAAAAGTACAGTTACGAGAAATGTTAGATAAAGGATTCATTCGTCCTATTACTTCACCATGGGGTGCACCTGTCTTATTTGTGAGGAAAAAGGATGGGTCAATGCGATTGTGCATTGATTATAGACAGTTAAACAAGAAGACAGTAAAGAACAAGTATCATCTGCCAGGAATAGAGGATCTCTTTGTCTAGTTGCAGGGTTCAACTATGTATTCCAAGATTGACTTAAGATCTGAATACCATCAATTTAAGATTAAAGATGCAGATATTCCCAAGACAATCTTTTGAACTAGATATGGACATTTGAATTCTTAATTATGCCTTTTGGACTGACAAACGCTCCAGCAGCTTTCATGGATCTCATGAATAGAGTATTAAAGGAGTTCCTAGACCACTTTGTAGTAGTTTTTATTGATGAAGTACTTATTTACTCCAAGGACAAATACAAGTATGAACACCATCTTCGAAAAGCACTTGAAATACTATCGAAGAACAAATAGTATGCTAAATATAGCAAATGTGACTTCTGGTTGTCCGAAGCATCCTTCTTAGGCCATGTTATTTCTAGGGAAGGTATACTAGTTGATCCTACAAAGGTTAGTGCAGTGATGAGTTCGGAACGTCCGAAGACCATCATAGATATACGATCTTTTCTGGATTTAGCTGGGTATTATAGAAGATTTATGAAGGACTTTTCACGAATAACATTTCCAATGACTAGGCTGACTCAGAAGGAAGTTCCATTCATATGGTCTGAAGGATGCGAAGCTATTTTTCAGACACTAAAAGAATGCCTAACATCTGCACATATCTTTACTCTACCCTCTGGGAGGGTTTATAGTGTACACTGACGCATCTAAAGAAGGAATTGGGGCAGTTCTTATGCAACATGGTAAGATAGTTGTGTATGCATTACGACAGCTCAGGACACATGAGAAGAACCATCCAACACATGATCTTGAATTAGCTACTGTAGTTTTCGCTTTAAAGATATGGAGACACTACCTCTATGGTATTACTTTCGAAATATTCACTGAACATAAAAGCTTGAAGTATATGTTTGATCAAAAGGAGCTCAATATGAGATGGATATGGTGGCTAGAGCTGTTGAAGGACTATGATTGCACCATCTCCTACCACCCCGGTAAGGGGAAAGTCGTAGCAGATGCCCTTAGTAGAAGAACTTATTCACATGGGTTGGTGGGCGCTATCCACTTTTGGGGTGTACATCAACGTTAAGTGAATGGAAACCATTTGATAATATTGTCTATAGTATAACTATTTCTCACCAATACAAAACAGAGATCTGGGATAGAATGAATAAATGACAAGAAATTGATCCAATCCTTAAAGTCTTGAGATAACAACTTGAAAAGAATGAGATAGAGGTATTCCAGATACAAGGTGGGTTACTATATAACCATAAAAGAGTTTGTGTACCAAGCACACCTGAACTGAGTAAAGACATCTTACGTGGAGCGCATTGCTCTAGATTATCTATTCATCCAGGAATTACGAAGATGTATAGGGATCTTTATTCATACTTTTGGTGGCCGGGAATGAAGAAAGATATTGCTGAGTTTGTGAATTCATGTTTCACTTGCCAACAGGTAAAAGCTTCATTCCAAAAGCCACCACGATTGTTATAACCCTTCCATATACCTGAGTGGAAATGGGAAAGCATTTCCATGGACTTCGTTACCAGCTTACCTCAGATGACTGGTGGTAAAGATAATATATGGGTTATAATAGATCGTCTGACCAAGGTAGCACACTTTATTCTAATAAGCTTATCTTCCACTCTAGATCAGCTTCCTGAGTTATATATTACACATGTGATCTGCCTCCATGGTATCCCAGAGGAAGTAATTTCCGATTGAGATTCACAATTCACCTCACACTATTAGGATAACTTCAAGAAAGCCTTAGGCACACAACTATGCTTGAGCACGGCATATCATCCACAAACAGATGGTCAATCTGAACGTATGGTTCAAACTTTAGAGGAAATGCTATGAGCATGTACCTTAGAATGGAAAGGATCATGGGTGAAACATTTACCTCTTGCATAATTCACCTACAACAATAGTTACCATACAAGTATTGGCATGGCACCATTTAAAGCACTATATGGATGAAGGTGTACTACTCCTTTGTGTTGGCAAGAGGTCAGGATAAAGAACCTTTACGATTCAGATAGACTCCAGGAGATATGAAAAGTTATAGAGCTTTCTCGAAAAAGACTAATAACCGCTCAGTCGTCAGAAAAGCTATAGTGATATCAGACGAAGAGACATTGAGTTTGAGGTAGATGACTTTGTATTCCTAAAAGTATCAACTATGAAGGAAGTTCAAAGGTTTGGATTGCATGGGAAGTTGGCACCCATGTTCGTAGGTCCAACTGAAATTATTCAACGGATTGGGAAAGCCGCATATACACTTGCACTTCCTCCACATCTTTCGGCAATATATGATGTTTTTCATGTATCAAATCTGAGTAAGTATATTAAGGATCCTGAGCATAAGATAAACTATGATGATCTGCATATGGAGTCAGACTTGACATACCTAGTATTTTGGACAGGGATATCAAGAAGTTGATGAACAAAGAGGCACCACTAGTTAAAATATTGTGGCGCAGGCAAGAGTTTGAAGAAGCCACATGGGAACCTGAGGTAGAAATGAGAGAAAAATACCCGTACTTGTTTGAATGATAACACTATGTACGGTGTATATCTTTATTATAAATGAAATGACGTTCATTCTCTTTAAGGTTGTTATAGTTTCAATCCTCTTTAAGGTTGTTATGCCTAAACTGTAAGTCTCAAGGAAGAGACTTCCTTTAAGGTTGTTATAATTGTAAATCCTTGAACTTCCATCTCTTGGATCCTATATCATATGATCCGGCTCTTCAAGAAGAAACCAACGGAATTTGTTTCATGTGAATCGGACTTCATTTCAATTTATTATGATTTTCGGAAGAAAGAGAAGTAAGGAGGTTTAAGACATCACTGACTCTTAATGATCATCACTAAGACTAATTAAATACAATTAAAGAAACTAATGATGGATTGAGGATTGTTAATGACCATTAGAGAACATTAATCAATGGTTAGCAAAAGTTAAACGTAAGCCGCGAAGGTTAAATCATGCTTAGAAAAATTTAATTACGACTAGCGCTAATTAAGCGTCATTATCAAATCTAGAGTCTTCTGGATAGCTCTAACCTAAGCCTTAAGTTTCAGATAAGTTTTGGCCAAAACCATGGACCACTAACCGTGGTTAAGGTCTAAACTATGGTTATCTAACCATGGTTAGAGGTTTTTTGGAGCCTATAAATAGCCCCCCCACCCATTCATTCTCTACGATTTCCATTACCATCACCACCACAAGGACTAGGGTCGAGAGGTCGGGAGGTAGAGGCGAGGAAAAAGCGCTAGCGAAGCGCTGCCGGGAGAATGAGGAGGAGGAAGGTACGATCCTCTCCTAATTGATTTTGTAAGTTTAATCGAACTTGAGCTAGGGTTTTCGATTCATCTTCTTCTAGCTTTGTTTTTGATTCATCCTTCTTTTTGATTCATTTTCTATTGTGGTTCGAGGAGAAATCCGTGTAATACTCTACTTAGATGGGGGCGGCAATGTACGTCAGTGAACCCTATGATTTGTCACACTTTTACTCTCCTGAGACGCGTGGTGTCTACCGATTCTACATTGCTTATTGTTCTATTCTTTATTTTCTGCTTTTATAGCTATTTTGATGGAGAAATCTATGTAATATCCTACTTAGGTGTAGGGGGCTATGCATGTCAGTGAACCCTGTAATTCGTCATACCTTCACTCAACTAAGATGCGTGGTCTCTACCTATTCTTCATCTCTTGTAGTTTGATTATATTCTTTCATATCCGTTGTTGTTCCCTCTTGTTGATTTTATAGCGGAAATTCTTTCCATTTTATTAAATATGTCTCGATATAAGGGGAAACTCTACCGAAATTTTCCTAAAAATATCAGTCGTTTAAGGGGAAGCTCTGCTGACATTTTATAAGAAAGATATGTTCTTCACGTTCTTCGTGTGTTCTTTGCGTGCTTTGTGTTCTTCGTTTGTTCTTTGTGTTCTTGTCATGTTCTTAGCATTTTGATAGGAAAATGAAATTTGATCATTTTAGGAGCTATAAATCATCCTTTTTGAAAAAGAATCACGATAAAGCAATGATTACGCAAGAGAGAGCTCGATTAGGAATGAAATCCTTCCTTTTGTTGTTGGATTTTCATATGAGATCATTGAGATTTTTGACATTATGCTTCTTGCTTCGAAGAACCCTAATTTGACTATTTTTTAGACAGTATGAAAAGTTACGTTGTGATTTCAACTAAAATAAGGTCTAAGCATCGTATTGAGGCAATGACTTGGAAAGTTAGGCTTTAGAAGTTAAAATAAGCATAAATATAAGTACATAAATATATGAATTAATATATATGTTAGTCTATACTCAATGTTGATGTTTATGCAAATTCAAAGGCTTGACGGAGGAACTACATCATGTGAATTGATGTGTTTTGAGTTGGATCCTGAAAAGGATTGTGTATTATGTTAAAAATGTCTGAGTAGAACTACAGGTCGGGCATGCAACCTGTAGGTTTGCCGGAAGGAACTCGTATTAGCATTGCCCTACATAGGTGGTACACGGTTTCCCTGTTATGATAAATGCGTACAAAATGAATGATTTGCAACGTGTGGTACCGAGAGCCAATATATTCGGGTTGAACGATGAACGATGTGGTCGTGACATATGGAGGCACTGTTAGTTTAATAGCTGTTGGGTCAAAATAACATGTTCTTTTAAAATCGCTGAGTTATGTGATTAAAGGTTAGCCTGAAGTTTTAAGCAACCGGATCTTCGAGGATGGTGTGCTCCTTTGTTTGCCAGTCTGAGGGTTTGAGACCCTGATTAATAAAATAAAAGGAAATTGTAAGGGTAGTATTGAAGGATTGGTTGAGGCGACGTGCGACAGCATAAGCTTACTAGATCAACAAATTCTCTAATCCCGATTGTCCATAGTTTTGGAGTCCATATAGTTGTGAGGTAATTCCCTGGACTAATCCCTGACATGGAATAGAAAGGAATATGATTTAAATAAATGAGAAGGATTGAAACTTTTTGTGATAACAAGTTTTGAAAAATTACACCATTTGTTTGCTTTTCTCTTCTTCGTTACTTTGCATTCGCTAATTGTTATCCTATGATATATGGAAAATCCAACAGGTGTCGGTGAGCCATCTTAAAGACTTTCGTAGTCCGGCTAGCTAATATAATAGCCATCCAACAAGCCGTAGTAGCCATACTCTATAAGGTAGTTGGTAATCTTTTTGTGTATTTCTTTTCGAGCTGATGTACATGCAAATGGTTATAGTGGGAGAACGTATCATGTGAACTTTATTTTGTGAATGGAAAAGTATTGAAATACTTCCTTCTGAGTATTTTAAATTTCAGACTATTTCTAAATGGTAGTTGTGATTGCTAAATAAATTATTACTGAGTAACAGATCCGGATATGGAAGGATCTGACGATCCGAAATCGAGGTCGTGACAGTTTGGCATCAGAGCCTGGTTACTCCAGTAATTTACTCAGTAATTGATAACTATGAGCGATATTCATAAAGTAAGGTTGTCTTAAGATCATTTGATCTTAATAAGTGACTGCAGTACCATTCACAAGTCATTGCCCCTTATGTACATCATGCTAAAACAGATAGGATATAACCTTTGGCCTTGATTCATCACAGGATCATGGTAGACCAAGACATGTCTAGGTAATTAGTGGCTATGATGACAATGCTGCAAGAAATGGGGCACAAAAGCAGCGAGTATTAGAGGAGAAGCTCAATGCACAAGCTGAGAGACCTGAGGCATCCATGACTGTGGATGCTAGGATTGAAGGTTCTGTCCATCTTTTAGAGAAGAATCTTGTTACCATCCTTCCACTGAGTCTACTCCTATCCCAGTTGAAGGAGCAATGGAGAGAACTCTTCTTAGAAACTAAAAACTACAGGAAAAATATTGAAAGGGAAAGATTCCTCGATTTAAAGGTATAGAGACACCTGTTGAGGCAGAACTTTATCTTGATGACGTCAGCAAGATGTTGAGAATAATACATGTACCAGACACTTGGGTGCACTTTACTGAATTCTCCCTAGCAGGCTAACTTGACGATGATGGAGAGCAATTTCCAAGAAATTAGTAGATCCCATTCCATGGGATATCATTGAAGAAAGCTTCCGAGCTCACTTCTGACACTCCCATTGGGAAGAACTGAAGAGGAGGGAGTTGGTTTCTTTGACCCAGGGTTCCAACAATATTCGAGATTATCATATTCACTTTACGGAGCTTTTACGTTACTCCCCCTCTCTAGCAGCTTCACTACAGGAATATCTTACTAAATTTGTTAGCGGGCTTCAAGGAGATCTTAGAGAGAAGCTTACAGGCTTTAGAGCCACTACTATAGATGAATCTATGGGAATCACCTCTCACATTGAGATAAAAAGGGATGAAAACTGTCAAAAGGAGCTTCCACTTTTCTGGTGGACCATCCAAACGTAAGGCGAATTATAACCGCATAGATAGTTGTTATCATCCAGTTGGGTCTACTATAAGCTCGTCACAGACTTTGGGCCAAGAATTATCAAGAAGAGGAGGTTTCTCTAGACCTCCATTATACACCCACGACTCAACAATAGGAGCTAGTACATCTATGGTTGGATCTTCAGCACGGATAGGAACATGTGTGTGTTATTACTATCATCAAGAAGGCCACATAAGGAAAGACTATCCAAAGTTGAGAGGTTTAGGATCTAAATAAATCCCAATTAACAATATAACATCCACCCCGAGCAATGGAGCAACACATGGAGGAGGACAGGGTAGAGGTCTTGGATCACAAGGAGCATCTCCTACATAGCAACCATCACAAAATGTTGCAGATTCTAGCTTGCTTATTCCTAATGGTCAGCTCAATGCAATCACTGAAGAACAAGACTACAATTCAGGCACGGTTGTATGAGGTTCCGTTACTATTCATGGCTTTTCAGTACATGCATTGTTTGATTCTATTGTTTCACATTCATTTATTGCTCGACGGCTAGTATCCATTTTGGGTAAGGTACCGGTAGAAGTACAACAGTCCTATATGATCAAGGGACCAGGAGGACAAATATTTATAATCTAAGAAATCCTTGATAATTGTGTAATACGGATAGCATGACATCAGTTACATTTTTCACTACTACTAATTGAAATGGATGACTTTCATCTCATCCTAGGGATGGATTGGCTAGAAAGGCATCATGCATGCCTTGACTATTTTCAAAAGACAATAACTTTTCACCTTCCTAACTTGATAGAGTTCCAATTTATTGGAAAGACATCCAATGATAATATTGAATATATCTCTACTTTGAAGGCACAACAATTGCTAGAGCAAGGATGCCAAGGCTACTTAGCTTGTGTAACTACTACATCAGGATTAGACAAAATGATAGAACATATACCTATAGTGTGCGAGTTTCATGATGTATTTATAGAAGAACTAACTGGATTACCACATGAGCGAAAGATTGAATTTGAAATCTCTTTCACACCTCATACTCAGCCTATCTCTATCCCTCCATATAGGATGGCCCCAGCTGAGTTGCAAGAGTTAAAATTACAGTTACAAGAACTGTTATATAAAGGATTCATTCTTCTTAGTACTTCACCATGGGGTGCACTTGTCTTATTTGTGAGTAAAAAGGATGGATCAATGCAGTTGTGCATTGATAATAGACAATTAATCAAGAAGACAATAAAGAACAAGTATCATCTGCCAAGAATAGATGATCTCTTTGACTAGTTGCATGGTTCAACTGTGTATTCCAAGATAGACAGTTGAAGATTAAAGATGCAGATATTCCCAAGACATCCTTTCGAACTAGATATGGACATTATGAATTCTTAGTTATACCTTTTGTACTAACAAATACTCCAGTAGCTTTCATGGATCTCATGAATAGAATATTCAAGGAGTTCCTAGACTACTTTGTAGTAGTTTTTATTGATGACGTGCTTATTTACTCCAAGGATAAGTACAAGCGTGAACACCATCTCCAGCAAGCACTTGACGTACTAAGGAAAAACAAAGTGTGTGTGAAATATAACAAATGTGACTTTTGGTTGTCCGAAGTATCCTTCTTAGGCCATGCTATTTCTGGGGAAGGTACATTAGTTGATCCAACAAAGGTTAGTGCAGTGATGAGTTGTGAACGTCCCAAGACCGTCACAGAAGTACGGTCCTTTCTGGGTTTAGAGGTATTATAGTAGATTTATGAAGGACTTTTCACAAATAGCATTGCCAATGACTAGACTATCTCAGAAGGAAGTTCCATTCACATGGTCTGATGCATGCGAAGCTAGTTTTCAGACACTGAAAGAATGCCTAACATCTGCGCCAATCCTTACTCTACCCTCAAGGATGAAGGGTTTACAGTGTGCATTGACACATCTAAAAAAGAACTTGGGGCAGTTCTTATGCAACATGGTAAGGTAGTTGCGCATGCATCGCGATAGGTCAGGACACATGAGAAGAACGACCCGACACATGATCTTGAATTAGCTGTCATAGTTTTCGCTTTAAAGATATGGAGACACTACCTCTATGGTATTACTTTTGAAATCTTCACTGATCATAAATGCTTGAAATATCTGTTTGATCAGAAGGAGCTCAATATGAGATAGAGATGGTGGCTAGAGCCGTTGAAGGACTATGATTGCACCATCTCCAACCACCCCGATAAGGGGAACGTCGTAGCAGGTGCCCTTAGTAGAATAACTTATTCACATGGTTTGGTGAACGCTATCCACTTTTTGGGTGTACTATCAACGTTAAGTGAATGGAAACCATTTGATAGTACTGCTGGTAGTATAACTATTCCTCACCGATAAAACCAGAGATATGGGATACAATAAAGAAAGGTCAGGAGGATGATCCAGTCCTCAAAGACTTGAGACAACAACATGAAAAGAATGAGATAGAGGGATTCTAGATACAAGATGGGATACTATATAACCATCATAGAGTTTGTATACCAAGCACACCTGAACTGAGGAAAGACATCTTACGTGAAGCGCATTGCTCTAGATTATCTATTCATCCATGAATCACGAAGAAGTATAGGAAATCATTCATACTCTTGGTGGCTGGGAATGAATTCCGCCTCCATGGTATCCCAAAGGAAGTAGTTTCTGATAGAGATTCACGATTCACCTCACACTATTGGGAGAACTTCATGAAAGGTCAACCATCCACAAATAGAAGGTCAATCAAAATGTACGGTTCAAACTTTAGAGTATATGCTACGAGCATGTGCCATAGAATTTAAAGGATCATGGGTGAGACATTTGCCTCTTGCAGAATTCACGTACAACAATAGTTACCATACAAGTATTGGCATGGTATCATTTGAAGCATTATATGGATGAAGGTGTACTACTCCTTTATGTGGGCAAGAGGTCGGGATAAAGAACCTTTACAATTCAGATAGACTCCAGGAGACATGGGAAGCTATAGAGCTTGCTCGAAAAAGACTAAGAACTGCTCAGAATAGCCGGAAAAGCTATAGTGATACCAGGCGAAGAGACCTTGAGTTTTAGGTAGGTGACTTTGTATTCCTAAAAGTATTGCCTGGTGATGAATACCCATTCATCACTCTTTATTCTTTTATTTTAGCTACAAAACCTTTGCCAAACACATGTATATGTTTGTAAATATCAATAATTATCAAAAAAGCATGCATTTTGTAAATATGCATAATTAGCATGTTTTTGTGCATAAATAAAAGAATAAAGAAACAAAAGAAAAAGAGGGAGATATTTATAGTAGATATTGAGCGACCTAATCCCAAGGGAGGGCTCAGCGTGGGCCCGACCGCATAAAAACCAAAGTAGAGGGAGATAAGGAAGCTCATTTGTGTACATATCCCTGTAAATAAAATAAAAATATTTTCCTCTTAAAAAAATAAAAGTAGGTTTCTATTTATTTGTATATATTTGTAAATATAAAATTAAAATAAAAATGGGAAAATTAAAAAGGAAATAAAAATACCTTCACCCTTGTATATAAACCTTGTATATAGAGCCAGTCCTATATTTATTTATCCCTTGTAAATAAATAGATTAAATTCCATAAAAATTTGTATATATTCCATATTTTATAATGTACATAAATAAAATAAAAATTACAAAAACAAAAATAAAATAAAAAGAAATAAAAATAAAATCAATTTCCTCCATTGTATATATACCATATATGTATATAAATAAACCTATTTATTTACCCCTTGTAAATAAATAATAAAAATAAAATAAAAATACCAAAATATTCCAAATTCTATCCTATAAATAAATAAAATATAAAATTGGAATAAAAATGCACAAAAATAAATAATTAAAAATCAAAATTAAAAATTCAATATTATATATACCTATGTATATAATACTATATTGTAAATACCTAATTTTTATTTCAAGAAATTAAATAAAAACCACAAAAAATAGTTTAAAATAAAATAAACATTTTTCATGTTTTGACTTTTGTGAAATTCAACCATTTTCTATTTATTATTTATTTTCTAAATAATTAATATGTGGCAGCATCTCAGTGGTCCACGGGGGATGTTGACCCCCCCGTCAACTCCCCCCCGGACCACAGACCCGCGGATCCAGTGCCCCGACCCGATTTCTCCAAATTATCGCCACTTGATCCGAGCTCCAAATCTGTAAACCCCGGGTCCTAATCCATTTGTGTTAATCCCTGATCCACGCCCGGGCTGGGTTATGGGGATCCGTGCTCCGATTTCCTCGCCCGAACCCCTTTTAGCCGGACCCCTAGGAGTATTTAACCTGAGCTCCACCGCACGATTCAATCATCTTTGGCTCCGCATTCCCCTTCCCAGGAACTCCACCACCTTCGCCTGAGTGACAGCTTGCGTCCGGTGGTGTCGTAGCGAGGAAAGAGTGTCCGGCCATCGATCCGGCGACCTAGCGCCACCGTGCGCCGCCCCTTGTGTGGTGCTCGAGCCTCGGGCATCGACGGCCCTCGAGGCAAGGACCCAGAGCTCCATCAGCTCGTCCCCAGTCGACCTCGACCATCAGGTAACCTTAGTTCCCTTTAGTTTTCGCTAATTTTCGTTTACCCCCAATTTCACCCATCGCCGACGACCGTCGATTCCGACCACATCCGTTCCCCTTTCAATCATCGGACGACACGCACATCTCCGCCTCACTCCTCCGCACATTCTTCGCCCCTTCATCCAACCCAGTTCGCATAGGAACTGGGAGTCGAGCTCCTCTGCCGTCACATCGCCGGAGCTCATCCACCACGACGCACCGACCACCCACTTCACTTCTAACCGGGTCGAGGTATTTTGCCCTCGACCCAGGAGTCTTCTGTGCTACTTTGCAGGTCTGAAGAGGTCCATCTGAGGACCTCAACTTCTAGGCACGGGAGCCCAGCTCCGCCGCTGTCGCCCGGGCTCCTCGGAGCTCCTTGGCGCCATCGGAGGGGTTCTTCAGACGCGGGAGGCTCCGGCGAATCTTTTCAGATCATCAGCAGCCCCTGCGGAGGTCCAGCGCGTTCACAGTCCTCCGGCGAAGCTCGCCGGTGAGGAGTTCTTCCAGGAACCTCCTCCACCGTTCGTTCGACCCCGGAGTCCCAGATTAGATCTGGACCGTTCCTTTATCCGAAGAGGTGCCCTGCACCAGCACCGTTCGATCAGCATGTGGCGTCATCTGGAGCGTCGATTGACGAGGAGAGGCGCCACTACTCCCAACCGTTTGATCAGCCATGTGGCGCCACCTCAGTCCATCTGCGAATAAAGGGTAATTTACCCTTAGGCCCTTAGCCTTTTAGTCTTTAAGATTCGGTCCTGTAAATATTTTATCAAGTTTATTTTAGTTTGGTAAATTGCATAGAGGACCTTGTCGTTTCTTATATTTGCATTTCTACCCCTGCCTGTTGTGGACACGTGCTTCGACACGTGATTTCTTGGAGAAATTACATATTATGGCCTGTACTTTCTAGTTGTTCATGAATGAAAATATCTTTTTAGTATTTGCACATATACCCCTGTGAGTGTTTTATTTCCACATGTGCCGAATTTCTTGGGTTAATTGCAAATAGTGCCCTTGGCTTTTAACATGTGTTGCTAAAAAGCCCGCAGAACTATTTTATTTGCAGATAGGTCCTTGAGTGCCCAATCCACGTGCATGACGCGTGCGATATTGGTGTTTTTGCACCTGGATCCCCTACATTTATGTGCTTGTTACTTTTAGGCCCCTAGAGCATATTTTTATGACAAATAGGTCCCTATGACTGTGGGCTTGTATTTGTCGTAAATAAAATATCAAATATCATCCAAATTAAGTGAAAATTTGAAACGTGGCTCCTGCCTCTGTGTATAATTTTCATTAATTTTTGGGAAATTTTTGGAGCCCTTTTATTATTTTTAAAAATTCAAAAACACCTCTTTTTCTGTCTGTCCAGATGTAAAAATCACAAAAAAATATTAAAACACTTTCAAAAATTCTACAAAATTCATATTTTGTGTGTTTTGTTGTGCTTGATTTTCTGACCAATTTTGGTCTTTTTTGGATTTATATAAAATAGAAAAATTGAAAACCCCCTAAAATCTCATAAAAATTCTAATAATTAATAGAAAATTCCAAAAATAATAAACTTTTCTCCTGATTTTTCCTTTTTGTTTATAGTTTCTAGGAAAAATACCTCCAGGCTCTATTGAGATCATTTTATATTTTATTTTGGTCTTAGGAGCTTGGCTGGACAGCAACACTGATTTTCTTCCTTGTTTTATTTTTATAAAATTCACCATAAACCGTAAAAAAATTAACAAAATCTAAAAACATTTTTGTTTGAATTTTATGAGCATATTTGAGTAGTTAAATAATTGTTGATAGTTGTTTATTTTTATTGTTTTCCTATTTTCTTTATAATTAAAAATTCCAAAAAATATAAAAAATTTAAAAATCCACCAAAAATCCTTCATTTTTATTTTTATTTTTTTGTGACTACTTCATAGGCCGCGAGGCCATCACGTGCTCCCAGAGTCCGACCCTGGTCGCTATACCAGGCTAATCCAATAGCCAGGGCCACTAGTTCTTTTCTCTGATTTTATTTGTGTTTTGATGGTCTGCTCTTATATTTTTCTTGTTGAGCCGAGATTTCTGTCGATCCAGGTCGCAACGACCCGAGAGCTTATTTTGACGTGATCCGGATTGATAGGATTTTTGGCACATCAGAATGGCGCCGTTGCCGGGGAGTACGGCTTAGTAGTCATTTTTATTTTTATTTTTCATTTTATTTTATTTTATTTTATTTTATTTTATTTCTTTTATTTTTATTTTATTTTCATTTTCTTTTATTTTATGTTTATTTGTTTTTATTTTTGTTTTTTGATTGTTTTTGCTTATTTATTTTTATTTGCATTTTAGCATATATACACCCTGTTTCATTTCACTTGTTTTACCTGCTTTATTTGCTTTATTCTGGTCTGTGACACTTCGCTATTTTCTTGCAAGGGCCCGAGGATCGAGGCGGCAACTTTCGAGGAGCTGGTGCAACCGCGGTGATTGGAGGCGACTCCCTTCTGCATGGAGCTGCAGGAGAGCGTGAGGAAGCAGCTGAGTGAGGGAGGATTAGCTTAGAGTAGATTAGGTTTTATTTCAGCTTATTTGGATAATTGTAATAATACAGGGACAGGACACTCTCGTGGACTTAGACACTCTTGGGGTCTGTTTCGCCGAGCACCAGTGTGCTCGGGGGACCTTAGTTTTCTTTGCGGTTTTTCACGGTTTTGTTTTTCTTTACTGCTTTTCAGATTTCTCGTGGTTTTTCAAGCCCCTAGTCGTAGGACTTTTTGCTTGATTGTGGCGTAACTAGTAGGATCCAAACACCCTAATATATTTGCTTGTGCCTATAGTTCGGTAATTGGACCTATAATAAAAGGATTAATAAAATAGTCGACTCACTTCCTTCGAGCCTACGTGTCGCAGCCCACCCTGCCAAGCGCTGCTCCTGAACCCGATTTGTGGAGGAGGAGGGCTGGACCGAGACCGGACTCTTTGGATTGGAGGTTGGTGGTCAACTAGCCGTTCTTTCGAGTAGCACTGCTGTTTAGGGACTCGGTTTTCCGCCTGCATCATTTAGGTAGTTTATTTTCAGTCTTTAAATTCTACGCGGATCATTTTGCATGTAGACTGCTGGAGTCAGGTACGCATCTCTTACTCTGCATGCATCATTGATTTCATCGCACATCATCTTTTTCGACTCTCCCCCCTAATTTTTGGACTTAATAACCAGGAGAACCGAAAAATTCGTTAGGCGATTTTGTTTGATTATTGAAAAATACCTAAAAAGAGAAATCATAAAATTGGGACTGCTAACTATATTGACCCTAAAAGACACTTCACCTAAAAATTTGTCTTGGGGAGAGCAACCCCCTCATTGTCTGGTTTGCTTGCGCGAGAGAGTGACCCGCACACTAGGATAGAGCCCTCCGATATTTTTCTCGACTGATTACCGGCTCTTTCTGTATGGGACAGTCGGTTGAGAAAATATCGGGTTACCCAACAGATCACGCTAATCGCTCTGCTATCCTGACTGATCACCTAATAAAATTGATAAGATAATTGACCAAGCCTTTACGGTCTTCAGCTCGCGTTGTGTTGGTGAATCGGGGGCTTGCTTGTGATCATAGTTGTTACCAGATCTCATCCGCCCAACTCGCCAGATCAAGATGATGGGCAGACGGTCTCTTAGGCAGCCTCTGGCTGCACCGCTTTCCAGCACGACTGCCCGCTCATCTAGGTTGGTTCGTGAGAGCCGAGACCCGCTCTCTGAACCCGAGTTTGATTCCACCATGTTCCCCCTCGATCCCCCTTCTTCTGAGTCCGAGATACCAGTACCAGAGGAGAGACTATCAGATGATTTTTCGGCACCTGAGTTTGGGTCCTCTGCTTTTGCAGAGGACATGGCCGGCAGCAATGACGATCGCACCAGGGGTCCCCAGCATGATCAGACATTCATTATGGACCAGGGTGCGATCAACTCCACCCTGATCGCCTCCCTTGAGACAGTTCAACAGCAGTTGAGGGATAAGGGAGTGTTTATGATTGAGATGAGGCATGAGATGGAGCAGTTGAGAGCCGCTCGCGACCAGCGCGAGCCCGGAGACGGGCCGAGGATACCCGATCAGGCGGCAACCGCCACAGCAGCCGCAGCGGCAACAGATGCACCGAGACCGATGCAGGAGTTACACAACCCCGGGTCGACCTTGATGCATCATTGGGTTGTGCTTCCAGCTATCATGGGGGACTTCAAGTTCCCCCCGAACACTTTGCAGCTTCTCCCTCGGTTCTATGGGCTCGCCACTGAGGAGCCCCATCTCCACCTTCAGGAGTTCTTGATGATTTGCAGCACAGTCCACGACCGTCAGGTGGACCAGGATACCATACGGATGATTTCCTTCCCCTTCTCCTTAGCAGACAGAGCAGCCACCTGGCTGAAGCATCTGGGGAAGTTCGTCTACACCTGGGAGCAGCTCGCACCGAGTACTTGCACAAGTACTATCCACTCGGGCGGACGAACGCCGCTAGAGCCCTGATCAGCAACTTCTCCATGCTCCCCAACGAGCAGTTTCACGAGGCATGGGAGAGGTTCAGAGAGCTGACTGACAGATGCCCGCACCATGACATTTCCAAGCCGAACCTTGTTCAGAGCTTTTTCAGCGGGCTGACACCAGAGCTTCAGGGCTTGGTGAACGCTTCTTGTGGCGGGTCCTATTTCGCCAAGGATCACTATCAGGTCTGGGCCATCTATGAGGAGATGGAAGAGAACTATATGGTGATGTCTCAGACCCGATTGTACACTCAGGGACGAGCCCAGCCACAGACCGTGCAGTACCAGAGGATAGCACGGGTTGACGCCGGTCCTTCTAGTTCGTCAGCGGCAGCAGCACATGCAGAGAGTTCAGCCGCAGACATGGGGATCATCAGCGAGAAGCTGGACCGGATGGAGATCATAGAGAAGAAGTAGTGCCAGGGCATCACGCAGATGGAGCAGATGGCACATACTCTGAGTGACCTGAAGACACAGCTCATGTGTCTCCAGGAGGCACAGACGGCTTCCCAGCCCCCTCTTCAGGCACGAGGCGATCCGAGTAGCTCCGGCAGCTCGTCCCAGCACTCCAGCTCCCACCAGCAGCCTAGACAGGTTCAACTTGTACGGGCATAGCCGTACCAGCAGCCGTAGCCCACCTACCAGTCACCACCATCTCCAGACATGCAGATGGTGGTATACCAGCCGGATCAGCCTCTGGCAGTACTTCTGCCAGCCCCATTCGAGTCAGAGCCATTGATGGATGTCAACGAGATTTGGTACGATCGTCCCCAGCCCGGTATCCGACGAGACCATCCCGGATTCCGTTGGGCGGCCAGAGGTTCTAGCTCACAGCAGCAGCCGTCAGGACAGGGAGGCTAGTAAAACCATCAGAGGGATTACCAGCAGCAGTAGCCCCCAGTGTACCCACCACAGCAGCAGAAGCAGTCACAGTTGTATGGTCCTCGTCCCTACCATCAGGGACAGTCTTGGAGGCATGATCAGTCTCACCAGCCACAACATCATCCACGGTCTTACCCCTCTCACCCACAGCAACAGCAGCAGCAACCTCATTACTAGAGAGGCTACCCGTCAGGATCTCATGGGCCATCCTATGAGAACCCCGCCATGGATGGCATAGCCCGCCTCCTTACAGATCAGCATGCTACATTTCGACGGGAGATGGATGAGTTCCGCCAGGAGATGCGGGACAATGTGAGAGGGAAGGCCGCTATCCCTGCACAGATAGAGCCCAATACCAATCCCTGTGATCCCCTTCCCTAGATCTCTTCAGATGGGGAAGGGGAAGAAAATTTAAAATCCCAAAAAGAGATAGCAGGAAGAGTTCAGCCAGCAGATGGTAGACTGTTTTCACATTCAGCTGACTCTTCAGGAGGATTTGCAGCACATCCCTCTACTCCAGCGTTCAGTCAGAGATAGGACCACAGTTAGGAGGAAGAGGAGGAACCACCATTTAGAGATCCATGTGCTGACCAGAGCTACTTGTTTCGCGATCCAGAACCGTCTGCCGGTGAAGAGGCCAGATTCAGGAGCCCCATATGTCAGATGCCATATTAGAGAGCAGAGGTTCGACTGTACTCTATTAGACAGCGGATCGTCGATCAACCTACTTCCGGCAGCCCTTCTCGACCGCTTCGAGTTGGGCACTCTTCGACAGCAGGACAGTCCTTCAGTTTGCTGATCGATCTGTCAAGAGGCTGAAGGGGTTGTTGAGAGACGTTGTCGTCACGATTCAGGGTCTGCAATTCCCCGTCGACTTCGTAGTGTTGGACATGGAGATCCCTGAGTCAGTGACCGATACCCCCATCATTCTCGGTCGCCCGTTCATGGCCATAACCAAGGCAGTGACTGACCATGATAGCGGGAAGGTATACTTTCGTGTCGAGGGCGAGAGTGTACAAATAGAGACGGTCGAGGACAGCAGATCCAGAGACAGAGCATGCTCAGAGACTACTTCCGATAGAGCAAATGACAGATGCCGGGCCAGACATCCACCAGGACTGCGACTTTGTGATCACAGATGATGAGGCAGTATGGGCAGATCCAGATGCACAGGCCATCCTCTCACTTTCAGAGTCTGCTGAGGCAGAGACGCCAGCAGAGGAGAGCTTGGAGAGCACATTCCTGGTCCAGGATACCTTAGAGGCAGCAGAGCCGGTACTCGACCACGATACTGATTTGTTTTGTGATGACGGTGGTACTGAGGCCACCAATGATGATACAGATCCCTCGAAGTCAGATTTTGACTTAGCAGAGTTTGATGATTACATACCAGATCTGACTTCCACTGAACCTGCAGCTAGGGAGGAGGTAGATGCCGAGCAGAGCAGAGACAGTCCATCAGGGCAGCCTTCTCCAGTTTCAGAGTGTGATAGAGAGTTTCAGTTCTCCCATGCGGATTTGGCAGCCTTCACGCAGAGTTTTTAGAGACCAGATCCACCAGCACCCAGTTGTCCAGAGCTGAAGCCACATCCTGCGTCGCTGAAGTATAGGTTCCTTGCGGGTGAGCATGAGATGTACCCAGTCATTATCTCCGTCGATTTGACTGGAGAGCAGGAATCCCGTTTGATGGGGGTTCTTGAAAAGAACTGCAAGGCGATAGGATGGAGCGTAGCAGATCTCTAGGGGATAAGTCCGGCCCTGTGCTCCCACCATATCTATCTCGAAAATGAGGCGAAGCCGTCGCGTGAGTTCCAGCGGCGGCTGAACCCGAATCTGAGAGAGGTTGTCATGAAGGAGATATCGAAATGGTGGAGCGTCGATTTTATCTACCCCATCTCCGACTCCAAGTGGGTCAGCCCTTTGCATGTGGTGCCCAAGAAGACGGGCATCACTACAGTAGTCAGCGAGTCTGGAGAGGAGATTGCTACACGAGTACCCACTTCTTGGCGAGTCTGCGTGGATTACAGATGAGTCAACCAGGCCACCAAGAAGGATCATTTCCCCCTACCTTTTATAGATCAGATCATTGAGAGACTGGCAGGGAAGAGCCATTATTGTTTTCTGGATGGGTACTCGGGCTACAACTAGGTGGCCATCGCTCCTAAGGACCAGGACAAGACTACCTTTACCTGTCCCTTCGGCACATACGCCTTCCGACGCATGCCATTTGGGCTATGCAATGCCCCTGCGACTTTTCAGAGATGCATGCTGTCGATCTTTTCGGACATGGTAGGGGAGTGCTTGGAGGTCTTCATGGATGATTTCTCGATTTACGGTGACGGATTCGAATCCTGTCTTGACTACCTAGACCGAGTCCTTCAGCGATGTATAGAGGTTCACTTGGTGCTATCTTGGGAGAAGAGTCACTTCATGGTGACTCAAGGGACGGTGCTTGGCCATATCATCTCCAACAGGGGCATGGAGGTTGATCCGACCAAGGTAGATGTCATTAGAAAACTCGCACCGCTGTCCAATCTGAGGCAGTTACGGTCTTTTCTGGGGCACGTCGGTTTCTACCGACGATTCATTCATGATTTCAGTAGGATCGCTCGGCCGTTGACTGACCTGCTGACGAAAGACACCGAGTTCCTTATCGATGACAAGTGTCTTTCGTCGTTTCAGACTCTCAAGCGATGTGTTGTTGAGGCTCCTGTTCTCCAGTCGCCTGATTGGTCTCTCCCATTTGAGATCATGACTGATGCCTCAGATTTTGCTGTGGGGGCCGTGCTGGGACAGAGAAGGGATGGAGTTCCATTTGCTATTCACTACGCTAGCCGCACATTGGATTCCGCGCAGCGGAACTACACAGTCACAAAGAAGGAGATGCTAGTCGTAGTCTTCACCCTAGATAAGTTCAGATCGTACATTATTGGATCTAGAGTGACCTTGTATACTGACCATACCACCATCAGGTACCTCATGGCAAAGAAGGATGCCAAGGCCAGATTGACCAGATGGATCCTTCTACTGCAGGAGTTTGACAAAGAGATTAAGGATAAGCCTGCAGTCAAGAATGTGGTGGCGGATCATATCTCCCGATTAGAGCACCTTGAGGATTCTGAGCAGATTGACCCTATTTGTGAGACCTTCCCAGATGAGGCGATCCTTGCTATCGCCTCTCTCCCGTGGTATGTCGATATTGTGAACTTTCTTGTTGCTAAGAAAGTTCCGCAAGATTGGCCCAGGCAGAGGCTTGAGACCTTCCTCGCGAAGGCCAAGTCTTACCACTGGGAGGATCCCATCCTTTACCACGAAGGAGGTGATAGCGTCAGGCGTAGGTGCATTCCTCAGGAGGAGCACTATAGCATCCTCACTTACTGCCACAAGCTTGAGGCAGGAGGACATCACTCTGGGAGGAGAACGGCACAGAAAGTGCTCCAATCTGGCCTATGGTGGCCTACCCTTTTCAAGGACTCTGATGAGTTTGTGAAGAGGTGTACTGACTGTCAGAGGATGGGCACTTGTGGACAGCGTGATATGATGCCGATGCAGCCCATTCACTTCTGTGAGGTTTTTGACGCATGGGGCATCGATTTCATGGGTCCATTCCCTAAGAGTCAGGGATTTGAGTACATTCTGTTGGGTGTTGATTATGTGAGTCGTTGGGTTGAGGCCATCCCTGCTCGAACCGCAGATGCCAGGACTGTTTGCAGATTTTTGAGGAGGCATATCATTACACGGTTCGGGGTACCTCGAGTGTTGATATCTGACGGGGGGTCTCATTTCATCAACGACCAGGTGAAGGCCCTTGCTAGCAAGTTCGGTATAGACCATCGAGTTGCCACTCCATACCATCCACAGACGTGGTCTAGCCGAGGTGTCGAACAGGGAGATCAAGACTATTTTTTAGAAAGATGTCCGCCCTGACCGAAAGGATTGGTCACAGCTTTTGGACTCGGTCTTGTGGTCATATAGGACGTCTTTCAAGATACCTTTTGGCACATCTCCCTTTCGCCTCGTATATGGCAAGCCGTGCCATTTACCAGTTGAGTTGAGACACATGTCACTTTGGGCAGTCACAGATATACTTTTGGATCAAGATAGTGTAGGAGATCAGAGGAGGGCAGAGTTAGCACCCTTGGAGGAGCTTCGTGATACCGCCTTCTCAAACAACCTACAGTACAAGGAGAGAGTGAAGGAGTGGTATGATTCTCATATCAGCCACAAGCATTTTGAGCCTGGACAGAGAGTATGGTTGTTTGATGCTAGGCTTCGTCTATTTCCAGGGAAGCTACAGAGCAAATGGAAGGGATCGTATCTAGTGAGAAAGGTACATGACAATGTGAGTATCGATATATCTGAGTTGTCTTCTGAGAGTACCTTTCGAGTGAACGGCCAGCGGCTCAAGCCATTTCTAGATCATGAGCTGCAGGTCGTTGATGTTGCCCCTATTCACTTTGCGTGAGATGTGGTCTCTTGACTCACATCTATTGCATCTCACGCCTGATTATCACTGTTCTCCCGACTTGTATAGATCCAGATGTCCATATCATTCCATTCTTTAGTCCCACATCCCTTTTCTCATCCATTGATTATGCTATACTTAGGGTGTACTTTACCCTAAGTATAGGGGGGATGTCGGACTCTCGGGTATTCTTTTGATTCTTTCTACCCCTGTTTTTGCTGCCTATACTTAGGGATATTTCACCCTAAGTATAGGGGGGTAGACCCTATACATTCGCCACTCAGCTTTCCCTTTGTGTACAGCATGCTATACTTAGGATTACTTGATCTTAAGTATAGGGGAAAAGCCGAGGATCTCTTGATTTCTATTCTTTCATTCGTCTTTGTATATAGCCTTCCTTTTCACTTCCCTATACTAAGCACGAGTTATGTCTTCTTCATTGCTCTTGACTCTGAGGACATCGTTCGAGCTAAGTATAGGGGGTGTGTATATATTTCATATATACTTTATCCATAACTCGTTCTTTGTGTGAGCGTGTAAATAAATAAAAATGGCTAAAAACCCTAAAATTCCATAAAAATTAAAAATTTTTCCCTGTAAATAATCATTCTTTTATTGCACATAAATGGCTATTGTACAAAATTATTTTTGTAAAAATGTTTTCAAAAACTTTTTGTGTAAATTTTGTGTAAATATGTGCATATCAAAATTATTTATATAATACAAAATTTTTCCAAAATGTTTTGAAAATCAAAAGTTTGCAAAAATCTTGTGTAAATTTGTGTAAATATTTTGCAAAACTTGCATTCATGCATACATCCATGATTTCAAAACATTTTTCAAAAATTTTGCATTTGTGTAAATATTGTGTAAATAGCATCTTTGTATATATTTGTATAGTTTTTCCTGGATTATAGTTGACATTTAAACTAGCCTGGAATTAAATTGGGAAATGGAGCTTGATTAAGATCTTAATCCACCTAATTCTAAGAGGAACCTTATATGGCTCAGGGTTAAGGCTTTTCAGGTCCATGGTGACTTAATTCTTTGAGTCCACTAGGCTATGATCACATGTCATCTCAATGAGCCTAAGTAGAGCACTTAACAACACACACATGACTCATATAGACAATGGCTTTACTTGGACCCACACTTAGCACATAGCTCTCTATGGATGAGGTGGTGAGGAGGCAGTCTTCCTTGACTTGGGGTAGCATATGAGGGTAGTACTTCTAGGCGGAACCTCTCTTCTTCTTATAGTGAAGGAAGTGCGTCTCAACTTGGTCTGGTTGTCATGAGGTCTAACGACAGTAGTCGTGGGTTGCAATAATGCTTCAAAAGAGGGATAGTCTACTGGCTCAAGAAGAAAAACTCCTTATGTATATATGCTGCACATGTATATGTTGTATAGATGCACTTAAAAAAAATACAAAAAGAAAATAACTCCAAAAAAGTGATGGGTCTGATAGAAAATGATAATCCCACCGGAGTATGTATATAGTGCAAATAAGCAAAGCTTGAGACTTATGGATTCCAACTTATGTAGCTTGCAGCAGGGAGACTTAGCTACACTGGTTAAGCTCCCAAGGATACATGGCTACACTGGCCATGGTCCATTCTCTTCTTCCCCCTCTTCTTGAGCCGGTTGAACTTGAACTTAGAAGGGAATATCCCGCTCCTCGAGGAAAGAGTTGCCAGACTAGGGTCATAGAGTTACCTTGTTGGGGAGGGTTGTCAAGTTACCACTTCTGAGGTGGAGAGATTATCTCACTTACACAGTACAAGGAAAGACTCATAGTCTTCAGGGTTTGTGTATGATGACTTGTTCTGATTTGGATTGTTGAGGAGTCTTGATTATAGATTAGTGGATCTTAGAGGCTGTTGAGTTTTAAACTTAAGTCTAAATAAGGTTCCGACACATTAATAATCCAAAGATCTGATCGAGCTCCATAATTCAATTTAATAAAGGCAAGTAATAATCAATCTTGATCCATGCATTTTGTCCTCTTTTTCTTTTTCTTTTTCTTTTCCACTTCTTTTTCAAATAAGTGTTTGCTAAGGGACTAGCAAAGTTAAGTATAGTGGGGTGTTGAATACCCATTCATCACTCTTTATTCTTTTATTTTAGCTACAAAACCTTTGCCAAACACATGTATATGTTTGTAAATATCAATAATTATCAAAAAAGCATGCATTTTGTAAATATGCATAATTAGCATGTTTTTATGCATAAATAAAAGAATAAAGAAACAAAAAAAAGAGGGAGATATTTAGAATAAATATTGAGCGACCTAATCCCAAGGGAGGGCTCAGCGTGGGCCCGACCGCATAAAAACCAAAGTAGAGGGAGATAAGGAAGCTCATTTGTGTACATATCCCTGTAAATAAAATAAAAATATTTTCCTCTTATAAAAATAAAAGTGGGTTTCTATTTATTTGTGTATATTTGTAAATATAAAATAAAAATAAAAATGGGAAAATTAAAAAGGAAATAAAAATACCTTCACCCTTGTATATACACCTTGTATATTGAGCCACTCCTATATTTATTTATCCCTTGTAAATAAATAGATTAAATTCCATAAAAATTTGTATATATTACATATTTTATAATGGACATAAATAAAATAAAAATTACAAAAACAAAAATAAAATAAAAAGAAATAAAAATAAAATCAATTTCCTCCATTGTATATATACCATATATGTATATAAATAAACCTATTTATTTACCCCTTGTAAATAAATAATAAAAATAAAATAAAAATACCAAAATATTCCAAATTTTATCCTATAAATAAATAAAATATAAAATTGGAATAAAAATGCACAAAAATAAATAATTAAATATCAAAATTAAAAATTCAATATTATATATACCTGTGTATATAATACTATATTGTAAATACCTAATTTTTATTTCAAGAAATTAAATAAAAATCACAAAAAATAGTTTAAAATAAAAGAAACATTTTTTATGGTTTGACTTTTGTGAAATTCGGCCATTTCTATTTATTATTTATTTTCTAAATAATTAATACGTGGCAGCATCTCACTGGTCCACGAGGGATGTTGACCCCCCGGTCAACTCACCCCTTGGACCACAGACCCGCGGATCCAGTGCCTCGACCCGATTTCTCCAAATTATCGCCACTTGATCCGAGCTCCAAATCCGTAAACCCCGGGTCCTAATCCATCTGTGTTCATCCCTGATCCACGTGCGGGCTGGGTTATGGGGATCCGTGCTCCGATTTCCTCGCCCGAACCCCTTTTAGCCGGACCCCTAGGAGTATTTAACCTGAGCTCCGCTGTACGATTAAATCATCTTTGGCTCCTTATTCCTCTTCCCAGGAACTCCACCACCTTCGCTTGAGTGACAGCTTGCGTCCGGTGGTGTCGTAGCGAGGAGAGAGTGCTCGGTCATCGATCCGGCGACCTAGCGCCGCCGTGCGCCGCCCCTTGCGTGGTGCTCGAGCCTCGGGCATTGACGGCCCTCGAGGCAAGGACCCAGAGCTCCATCAGCTCGTCCCCAGTCGACCTCGACCATCAGGTAACCTTAGTTCCCTTTAGTTTTCACTAATTTTCGTTTACCCCCAATTTCACCCATCGCCGACGACCGTCGATTCCGACCACATCCGTCCCCCTTTCGATCATCGGACGAAACGCACATCTCCGCCTCACTCCTCCGCACATTCTTCTCCCCTTCATCCAACCCAGTTCGTACAGGAACTGGGAGTCGAGCTCCTCCGCCGTCGCATCGCCGGAGCTCATCCACCACGACGTGCCGACCACCCACTTCACTTCTAGCGGATCGAGGCATTTTGCCCTCGACCCAGGAGTCTTCTGGGCTACTTTGCAGGTCTGAAGAGGTCCATCTGAGCACCTCAACTTCTAGGCACGGGAGTCCAGCTCCGCCGCTGTCGCCCGGGCTCCTCGGAGCTCCTTGGCGCCATCGGAGGGGTTCTTCATACGCAGGAGGCTCCGGCATATCTTTTCAGATCATCAGCAGCCCCTGCGGAGGTCCAGCGCGTTCACAGTCCTCCGGCGAAGCTCGCCGACGAGGAGTTCTTCCAGGAACCACCTCCGCCGTTCGTTCGACCCCGGAGTCCCAGATTAGATCTGGACAGTTCCTTTATCCAAAGAGGTGCCCTGCACCAGCACCGTTCGATCAGCACATGGCGTCATCTGGAGCGTCCGTTGATGAGGAGAGGCGCCACTACTCCCAGCCGTTTGATCAGCCACGTGGCGCCACCTCAGTCCATCTGCGAATAAAGGGTAATTTACCCTTAGGCCCTTAGCCTTTTAGTCTTTAAGATTCAGTCCTGTAAATATTTTATCAAGTTTATTTTAGTTTGGTAAATTGAATAGAGGACCTTGTCGTTTCTTATATTTGCATTTCTACCCCTGCCTGTTGTGGACACGTGCTTCGACACGTGATATCTTGGAGAAATTGCATATTGTGGCATGTACTTTCTGGTTGTTCATGAATGAAAATATCTTTTTAGTATTTGCACATATACCCCTGTGAGTGTTTTATTTCCACATGTGCTGAATTTCTTGGGTTAATTGCAAATAGTGCCCTGGGCTTTTAGCACGTGTTGCTAAAAATCTCGCGGAACTATTTTATTTGAAGATAGGTCCCTGAGTGCCCAATCCACGTGCCTGGCGCGTGTGATATTGGTGTTTTTGCACCTGGACCCCCTACATTTCTGTGCTTGTTACTTTTAGGCCCCCAGAGCATATTTTTATGACAAATAGGTCCCTGTGACAGTGGGCTTGTATTTGTTGTAAATAAAATATCAAATATCATCCAAATTAAGTGAAAATTTGATACATGGCTCCTGCCACTGTGTAGAATTTTCACTAATTTTTGGGAAACTTTCGGAGCCCTTTTATTATTTTTAAAAATTCAAAAACACCTCTTTTTCTGTCTGTCCAGGTGTAAAAATCATAAAAAAATATTAAAACGCTTTCAAAAATTCTAAAAAATCATATTTTGTGTGTTTTGTTGTGCTTGATTTTCTGACCAATTTTGGTCATTTTTGGATTTATATAAAATATAAAAATTGAAAACCCCTAAAATCTCATAAAAATTCTAATAATTAATAGAAAATTCCAAAAATAATAAACTTTTCTCCTGATTTTTCCTTTTTATTTATAGTTTCTAGGAAAAATACATCCAGGCTCTGTTGAGATCATTTTATATTTTATTTTGGTCTTAGGAGCTGGTTGGACATCAACACTGATTTTTTTCCTTGTATCATTTTTATAAAATTCCATAAAAATCAGAAAATTACCAAAAATTCACCATAAACAGTAAAAAAATTCATTAAATCTAAAAACATTTTTGTTTGATTTTTTTGAGCATATTTGAGTAGTTAAATAATTGTTGATAGTTGCTTATTTTTATTGTTTTCCTATTTTCTTTATAATTAAAAATTCCAAAAAAAATATAAAAAAAATTAAAAATCCACCAAAAATCCTTTGTTTTTATTTTAGTTTGTTTGTGACTACTTCGTAGGCCGCGAGGCCATCACGTGCTCCCTGAGTCCGACCCTGGTCGCTATACCAAGCTAATCCAATAGCCAGGGCCACTAGTTTTTTTCTCTGATTTTATTTGTATTTTGGTGGTCTGCTCTTATATTTTCTTGTTGAGCCGAGATTTCTGTCGATCCGGGTCGCAACGACCCGAGAGCTTATTTTGACCTGATCCGGATTGATAGGATTTTTGGCACATCACCTATAAAGGGAGTTCAGAGTTGGATTGCATGGGAAGTTGGCACCTAGGTTTTTAAGTCCCTTTGAAATTATTCAGCGGATTGGGAAAGTTGCATATAAACTTACACTTCCTCCACATCTTTTGGCAATACATGATGTTTTCCATGTATCAAATATATATGAGAAAGTATATTAAGGATCCTAAGCATAAGATAAACAATTATGATCTGCATGTTGAGTCAGACTTGACATACCTAGAAATACCTGTGCAAATACTGGACAGGGATAGTATTGTGACGCAACCAAGAGTTTGAAGAAGACACATGGGAACCTGAGGTAGAAATAAGAGGAAAATACTTGTACTTGTTTGAATGATAACACTATGTACTATGTATATCTTTATTATAAATGAAATGACGTTCATTCTCTTTAAGGTTGTTATGCTTTCAATCCTCTTTAAGGTTGTTATGCCTACACTGTAAGTCTTGAGGATGAGACTTCCTTTAAGGTTGTTATAATTGTAAAGCGTTAAACTTTCATCGGTCGGATCCTATATCGTATGATCTAACTCATCAAGAGGAAACCAACCGAATTTGTTTTATGTAAATCAGACTTCGTTTCGAATTGTTATGATTTTCGGAAGAAAGAGAAGTAAGGAGGTTTAAGATGCCATTACCTATTAATGACTGTCATTAAGACTAATTAAATACGATTAAAGAAATTAATGATAGATTGAGGATCGATAATGACCATTAGCAAACATAATCAACGGTTAGCCAAAGTTAAGCGTAAGCCGCGGAGATTAAATCACGATTAGCGCTAATAAAGCGTTATTAGTGAATCTAGAGTCTTATGGATAGTTCTAACTTAAGCCCTAAGTTTCGAATAAGTTTTGGCCAAAACCATGGGCCAAAATCATGGACAACTAACTGCGGTTAAAGTCTAAACCATGGTCTCTAACCATGGTTAGTGGTTTTCTGGAGCCTATAAATAGCCCCCTACACATTCATTCTCTACGATTTCCACTACCACCACCACCCCAAGGGCTAGGGTTGAGAGGTCAGGAGGAGGAGGCGAGGAAGGAGAGCTAGCGAAGCGCTGTCGGAAGAACGAGGAGGAGGAAGGTATGATCCTCTCCTAGTTGGTTTTGAAAGTATGCTCAAACTTGAGCTAAGGTTTTCAATTCATCTTCTTCTAGCTTTGTTTTCGATTCATCCTTCTTTCCGATTCATTTTTTGTTGTGGTTCGAGGAGAAATCTGTGTAACACCCTACATAGGTGTGGGCGGCTATGCACGTCAGTGAACCCTGTGATTCGTCACAGTTTCACTTACCTAAGACGTGTGGTGTCTATCTATTCTCCATTGCTTATTGTTCTATTCTTTCTTTTCCACTTTAATTGTTATTTTAATGAAGAAATCTATGTAATACCCTACTTAGGTGTGGGAGGCTATGCACATCAGTGAACCCTGTGATTCGTCACACCTTCACTCACCTATGATGCGTGGTATCTACCGATTCTTCATCTCTTACAATTTGATTATATTCTTTCATATTCGTTGTTGTTACCTCTCATTGATTTTATAGAGGAAACTCTTTACGTTTTTTAAATATATCCTGATTTAAGGGGAAAATCTACCAAAATTTTCCTAAAAATATCACCCCGTTTAAGGGAAAGCTCTACTGAAATTTTGAGAAAAATATGTTCTTCACATTCTTCATTTTCTTCATGTGTTCTTCACGTTCTTTGTGTTCTTCATTTGTTCTTCGTGTTCTTAGCACGTTCTTAGCATTTTTGATACGGAAATGAAATTTGATCATTTCAAGAGCTATAAATCATCCTTTTTGAAAAGGAATCAGGATAAAGCAATGGTTATGCGAGAGAGAGCTCGATTAGGTAACAAAGTCCTTCCTTTTGCTGTTGGGTTTTCATATGAGATCGTTGAGATGTCTGATACTATGCTCCTTAATATGAAGAACCTTAATTTGTCTATTTTTGAGAAAGTATGAAAAGTTGCTTTGTGATCTCATCTAAAATAAGGTATAGGCATCATATTGATGCAGTGGTTTGGAAAGTTAGGGTTTAGAAGTTCAAATAAGTATAAATATAAGTACATAAATAGATGAATTAATATATATGTTAGTCTATACTCAATGTTGATGTTTATACAAATCGAAGGATTAATAGAGGAATTACATCATAGGAATTGATGTGTTTTGAGTTGGATCCTGAAAAGGATTGTGTCTTACATTAAGAATGACTGGGAGTAGAACTACAGGTCGGACATGCAACAAGTAGGTTTGTCAGAAGGAGCATGTATTGGCGTTGCCCTACCTATGTGGTACATGATTGCCATGGTATGATATGTGCACACAAAATAAATGATTTGCAACGCGTGGTATCGGAAGCCAATATATTCGGGTTGAACGACGGAAGATGTGGTTGTGCCATGTGGAGGCACGGGTGTTTCAATAGTGGTTGGGTCACGATAACATATTTTTTTAAAGCCACTAGGGTATGTGATTAATGGTTAGCCTTACGTTTTAAGCAATCAGATCCTCGAGTACGGTGTGCTCCTTTGTTTGCCAGGCTGAGGGTTTGAGATCCTGATTAATAAAAGAAAAGGAAATTACCAGGGTAGTATTTGAGGATTGGTTGAGGCGACGTGCGGTGGCATAAGCTTACCAGATCAACGTGATCTCTAATCCCGAAGTGTCCACAGCTTCAGAGTCCATATAGTGGCGAGGTAATTCCCTGAACTAATCCCTGACGTGGAATAGAAATGAGTAGGACTTAAATTAATGAGAAGGAATGAAACTTTTTATGATAATAAGTTTTGAAAAATTACAACATTTGTTTGCTTTTCTCTTCTTCTTTACTTAGTGTTCGTTAATTGTTATCCTATGATTTATGGAAAACCCAATAGGTGTCGGCGAGCCGTCGCAAGGACTTTAGTAATCTATCCAGCTAACATAGTAACCATCCAGCCAGCCGTAGTAGCTTTACTTTATAAGGTAGTTGGTAATCTTTTTGTGTATTTCCTTTCGAGCTGATGTACATGTAAATTGTTATAGTGGGACAATATATCAGGTGAAGTTTATTTTGTGAACGAAGAAGTATTGAAATACGTCCTTCTGAGTTTTTTTAATTGCAGTCTGTTTCTGAATGGTAGTTGTGATTGCTGAATAAATTATTGCTGAGTAACCAGATCCATATAAGGGAGGATCCAACAACCCAAAATCGGGGTCGTGACACAAGCCGAGTACATTAATTTAATACATTATGTTCCTTGGTCATCCCTATTTTGTAGACAATGCTAGGCCGCTTTGTCAAGGGTGTCTTAGGAACCATTCTTAGGGATTTCTGAAGCCAGTACTCCAATCGACTTCTTCTGGTAGCCATAATATCTAAAAACTAGATATTGGATTGAAACAATTCTTTAGATGAGGAATTATCTGCTAACGTAACTTTTCCAAGACCCGAAATAATGGGCGGACCAAAAGACTCTACATCTGTCAGGGCACAAACATGAATTCAATGCACCAAAGAAAAATCCAAAAAAACCTACACCAAAAATTCCATAAAATTTTGAGCTTCCAAAAAATCTCGCTTCTTGGTGAAAACTCGGTTACATTGATCGAGCTTCACAAGGGAATGAAGACTACACAAGTCCATTCTCTCTTTTTTCCCATTTCTTCTTCCCACCCCCCCCATTTCGTTTGTCAAAATTGGCAGCACCTGACCTTAGAAAGAAATATTTGTCTCCACGAGGACGAGCTGCCAGAGGAGCAAGCTGCTTAATAATTTAGTGATTTGTCTGGGAAGAGTTGAAAAATTCACACACATGGTTCTGTCATTTCAAGGTTGCGAGAGTATGCGACTAAGAGGATGGTTCCGAACTGACTCTGAATTTAACTGGATAATAGGATTATGGAATCTAATGAATCTTGTGTCACACTTCCTAACCTCAGTGCTATTTTGAATAAACAAAGAATCCAAATGTCTTCACTGAGCTCCAAACTTTGACTTCAGTAAGGCAAGTTTAAAAGTCAACAATTGTTCCAAGTTCTTTCTTTTTCTTTTCTTTTTTTTTCTGCACTTGTTGCATAACTGTTTGCTAGAGACTATCACAGGCAAATATAGGGGGTGATGAATCTCCATTTCATCTCCTTATTATTTCATTTTGGCATTAAATCCCTAGCTAAATACATGTATATATCATTGGTTTGAGAAAATAAACACTAAATAATTGACAACGAATACTATATAAAATATTGTATTTAATCCAAAATAAAAGAATACATGAAGAAAAAAAGAATGAAATGTCAAAGACATTGAGTGACCCTAGCTCCCAAGATCTAGTCATTATGATGACTTGGTCGACAAGGAATTAAGTAGGGGGAGATGGGTGGCCAATTATACAGAAAATACAGTTTAAAACCCTAACTTTATAGGCCCATAATTACATGTTTGGACCTAATTTATTTTCTTGTTTTTACACATCAAATCAAAAAACTATGAATATCAATATCATATATAAAAATACAAAAAACTTTTCACTCAAAAATAATGCACAGTGTGCTTGAGACACACAAAATAAAAAGTCGCAAATAAAACTTTGCAGACCTGTTTCTTCTCCATACAAGAATAAAATTCATCATACTCGCCTTTTCTATTCGTAAAATAAAATTAACAATTTAATGAAGGTGGTTTTATTTATTTTGGAGTTAAGATTTAAACGTTAGGTTTTGGACCCTCGTTGTGCAATATACTTGCATATTATATTCAATATATTTATTTTTTATCTTTTACTTTCTTATATTTTATAAATTAGTAAATATTATTTAAAATACATGCACATAATAGAATTAAAATAAAACAATAAAAAATACATTAAAATAAATAAGATACTTTAAAACATAAATGAATTATACTTATATACACATATAAAGTACATATATGTAATTTTTTAAGTACAAAAATAACTCAGAACAATATAATAAAATACCTAAATATATATTTAAATAATTTATGAATATATTAAATATATGTAAATAATAATATATAAAATACAAAATAAAATTAAAATACATAAAATATAAGTATATTTACCTATATGTACACATGTAAATATTACTTTGTTATAAATTAACTTATCAAAATAACTAAAAAATCTTAATAAAATACTACATAAAATCACAATTCATGTTTTGATAAAAATTAATAAAATTGTTTCTTATTTTTAAACGCATTAATAAGGGAATTTTTGCTATGAATTTCCTGGTTGATTCTCACTCATACCCTTATCTCACCTACCCCCTTCGAGTTATACGCCATCTCTCCATCTTTTTGGCCAGAAGTCGCCCCTTTAAAATATGACACCCGTCTTCCTTTTTGCTCTTGATCCACCTAGTGCCATTGTAACCCCAGTTGGACATCTCCGTTGAGCTCCTGGTGATAGCATGAATAGTCCCAGCCCATCTTGGCATGGAGTAAGTGGTGGAGAGCGAGATCCAAGTTCACCGGAGTTCGTCTCTGACGAGCTTCTTCTTATACGAGCTCCAGGGTTCATTGAGCTTATAAGTAACCATATCTTCCTTGCATTTAGTTTCCTTAGCTTTGTGTAGATTTTAATTTAATTAATTAGTCGTAGATTTAGTTTAATTTGCAAAATCAAAATCGCCAGAGCCTTAAGCTCGAGCCCCAAATACATCGTGCTCCTCCCCTGTTCAACCCCCCTTCTGCCCTCATTTTCTTCCGCTTGTGTTGCTTCACATTTCCCCTCTATTTTCCCCTTGGATCATTTCGGGATCCAATTCGCCAAACTCCACCTATACCACCCTCGTTGAAGTCAGATCGTCCCATCACCCCAGTGCACTTTCAACTTCAGTCGAGGTCGAGGATATAGCCCTCGATCCCCTTAACGTTTTTGTGTTAGTCAATGAACGAGAGCATCACCTGGAGCACCATCCCAATGATAGAACATGAGCTCCAGGCAACGTTATCTCTAGGGCTCGTCCGACGAGCCCCGAACATACTAGAAGGTACCTGCAGACGCGTGATGTTCCTAGGAAGGAGGGGAGCTACTCAGCGAGGGAAGAGGTGGTCGAAGACGAGTGGAATCAATGATCGAATCTCACAGACGGTGAGTTCTTCATATGTTATTCCAGCCACCTCCTCCATCGTCGGATCAGGAGGAGGGCCCAGATCTAATCTGGGCCCTTGATTCAAAACGAAGCTATACGCTCTAGTAGTTGTTCATCAAGCCACGTGGCATCACAAGGCCCCTCCGATCACGCTCATTTAAAGTGTAAATTGCTTAGAACCCCTCACATATTTTTGTAATTATTCTAAGACCCTATAAATATTTAAATACAAAAAACATTTTATGTAAAATTTGCACTGGGCCCCCGCTTCTCTTAGAAATTGCACAAAGGTCCAATGCCAAGTTGGCTCATGTGGTGCCCCATGTGAGTTGGCAATTAGCATCGGACCCCCTCCTAATTATTTTCTTTGCTTTTACTACATAATATTTATATTTTAGTTCAAAACTTTGACATATTTTGCATGTATCCCCCTGTACTTTTTTTATATTGCAAATATACCCCTACCAGCTGATTATAATTAATTTTATGCATTTTATTTTTATTAAGCAGCTCTTGTGATTGGAAAATTATGGAAAAATAGATGAATGTGCTGCATATTATGTTGGTTCATGCTACTATTTTATTTTAGTATTTTCATACCTTTTTCCATTTATTAAAAATTATTTTGGTGCTATTCATTCCATGTTTATCTTTAAAAACACAAAAAAATTAGAAGAACTTATTTAAAAATTCCAAAAAAGTTATATAATATATATTAATATATAATATAACTCCATACCAAAAATCACAAAAAAATAGCAAAAAAACCTAAAAATTGAAAAACCCTCCTTACCCTAAAAAATTATAAAATATTTTTTAAAACCCAAAAATTATTTTTCTTCTATATATTTTTATTAATAATGTATACTACATATTAAAATTAGTTTTTAGCAATATTGAGCTTATTCTATATTTTAAGATCTCAAAACCATTTGGTTTATTTATTGACTCCTAGGTTCAAAGCTTTTTGGACTTTAAAATACCTATAAATTAGTAAAAAATTCAAAAAATTTACAAGTAAAGAAAATTATATAAAAGATAAAAAATTTTTATTTTATATTTTTTAGATATTTTTAATTATATTTATAAATATAAAAACCACTATATATATCATATGCCTAAATATATTTATATTATTATTAATATTAAGATTATTATTATTGATCCTATAAATGTATTTTAATACCTTTAGAAAAGAAAAAAGGATTGTACTTTTATATATTTTCTGAGATATATATTTATAACATATATAGTATTCATATTATACATATTATATATGTAGACTTATGTTTATACTTATTATATATTATAAATAAAAAGAAATTAAAAATCAGAAAAATATAAAAAAAATAAAATAAAAATTATAAATTTTAAGATATATATATAATTAAAAATCCATAAAAAATAAATTTAATTTAAACTCACAAAAAAATTAAAAACCCACAATAAACAAAAATGATTATTGTTTATTTTATAAATAATAAACAACCTATCCATGTAGCTCTCAATGGTTTAACACCCATATCTATATTAATCTATTTATAATAAATTTAGCTTACTTCATGTCGCATTGCTTTATCTTTCATTTGTAGGTTAGTTGTTGTTGGATTTCATCGACTTCTGTGAGCGGTCACCTCGACGACTGTGGACTCTTCTTGTATGACCTCACGACTGCCTCCGATAGTTGATCAGTTCAATAAGTACTGGCATCTTGACACATGTGTTTTGATTACTGGTGCATAAATTCAATGACAAAGAAGGACCATTTCCCACTACCATTCATTGATCAAGTGCTTGAAAGGTTGGTTGGGAACGATTTCTTCTGTTTCTTAGATGGAATCTCTAGGTACAACCAGGTGGCGATCACCCCTGAAGAACAAGAGAAGATTACATTCACTTTCCCATTCAACACATATGCTTTCAGAAAAATGCTCTTTCAATTGTGCAATGCTCCTGCTACATTCCAAAGGTGCATGCTAGCCTTCTTCATCAACATGATTGGGAGTATTCTAAAGGTTTTTATGGATGATTTCTTAGTCTATGGTGATGGTTTCGATTCTTATCTTATGCACCTAGATGGAGTGATGCAGAAGTGTCGTGAAGTTAATACAGTTTTTTCAAGGAGAGCCACTTCATGGTCACTGAAGGGATTGTGTTGAAACATGTCATTTCCAAAGCGTGTCCTGGAAGTCAACACAACAAAGGTGGATGTCATTGCTAAACTTGAGCCACCTCGAAATGTGAAGAATGTGAGGTCATCCCTTGGGTACGTTGGATTTTATCGCAAATTCATTAAAGACTTCAACAAGATTGCCCAACCTCTCGCAGAGCTTCTATGCAAGGAGACTGATTTCATAGTTAATCGGTTGGTTATCCAATCGTTTTATCAACTCAAAGATTTAGTCACTCAGGCTTCAGTCCTATAGGATCATGATTTATCTCTTCCATTCGAGATCATGATGTATGCATCAGATTTAGTAGTTGGGGTTGTATTGGGACAAAGAAAAGAAAAGTTACCCTACTTCATTCACTATGCCAGCAAAACATTAGACGATGCACAGAAGAAGTATACAGTTATAGAAAAAGAAATGTTGGAAGTGATTTTCACCATAAAGTAGGTCAGATCCTATATTCTTAGATCTAAAGTCATCATCTACACTGACCACTTTGCTATCATATAATTACAGTAGAAGAAGATGTCAAATCACGCCTACTTAGATGGATCCTTCTCCTCCAAGAGTTCGATATTTCCCCAATCAGAGACAAGCTTAGAGTTCAGAATATGGCAGCAGATCATCTATCCAAAATTGGATGCCTATATACTGAGTTGAGCAGCGCACCAATCACAGAAACCTTCCCTGATGAATCTATTCTCAACGTAACATCTCTCTCTTGGTATGCTAATATTACGAACTACCTTTTATTTAGGATGGTCTCACAAGATTGGATAAGAATCAAGAAGGACAAGTTCATGTCTGATATCCATTTGTATTAGTGGGAAGATCCATACATGTTCATGGAAGGAGCAGATTGCATTTGGTGTTAGTGTATTTTATAGGAGGAGTACACAAGTGTCCTCGAGCATTGTAATAATCTTTAATCTCGTGGACACCATTCTGTAAGTAGAATGACAAAAAAGATGCTACAGTGTATCCTCTAGTGGCCCACACTATTCAGGATGCAACAACATATGTCAAAGCTTGCACTGATTGTAAAAAGATGGGAGAAACCCTTAGTTCAAAAAATTCCATGCCCCTCAAATTCATTCAGATTTCTCATGTGTTCGATGCATGGGGCATTGATTTCATGAGTCCATTTCTGAACAGTCAGGGTCATGAATACATCCTACTTGTCATATATTACGTGAGTCGATGAGTAGAAGTTATCCTTGCTCGAGCCACCTTTAGCTGCACAATTTGTTAGTTTATGAAAGAGAACATCATTTCATGATTTGAGATTCCGAAAATTCTGATCTCAGATGGGGTAGCCACTTCACCAATAAAGAAATTAATAAGCTTTTGAGGGAGTACGACATAAATCATCGTGTTTCTTCTCCTTATCATCCTAAATCTAATGGCCTAACTGAATTATCAAACAAAGAAATCAAGATGATCATGTAGAAGCTTGTGATATAAGACAGAATGAACTGGTCACAATATTTGGATTCGGTTCTCTAGGCTTATAGAACCACCTACAAGTCTCCTTTGGGCATGTCATCCTATTGTCTTGTCTATGGGAAGCTACACATCTTCCCATGGAACTTATTCATAAATCTCTCTGGACAGTATATATCTATAACCTCAACTCACATAAAGTTGGTCAGAATAGACTAATTGATCTGAACAAGCTCCTGGAATTTAGAAACTAAACGTACGCTAACATCTTAATGTACAAAGAGAAGGCCAAATGCTGGCCCAACCGACAGATCTAACAAAAGACCTACAAACCTTAATAGAAAGTTTAGTTATTTTACGTAGTTGAAGATATTCCTTAGTAAATTGAAGAGTAAATGGATAGCTCCATTCATAGTCTGAACTGTACGTGACAGTGGAAGCATTCAAATATCTGAATTGTCATCTGATGCACAACCATTCATCGTCAACGATCAATTATTGAAGCCGTATCTAGATCCCAATATATTCCTAGCCATTGTCGATTCAATTCAAGTTGTATTTGGTGAAGAACTTTCAACAACAACAGTGGAGCCGAACAATGCATTTAAAAACATTTTCAGTTGATTTTCTTCTTTTATTCTTTTCATTTGAATTTTTCAATTCTTTCATTCTTCCATATTTCACTCATCCCATTCATCTATGTTATACTTAGAATATGCTTCATCCTAAGTATAGGAGGGATGAGGTATTGATGTTATTCTTTATTAGTCCTCTTACTTGTCCCTCAACTTGTTGATACTCTGTCTAAACTTAGGGATATCTCATCTAAGTATATGGGGGATAAGCCGAGTCATTGGATTTTGTAAATTCTGATCCTTGGTCTTCCCCATCTTGTGTACAATCTACTATACTTAGGATTACTTGACCTTAAGTATCGGGGGATGACCCACTTCTCGTTCTTTATTCAGTCATTGTAGTATAGACTTTCCTATACTCGCACGAGTTATGTCTTCCTCTGTTCTCTTTGATCTCTATGAGGACATAGTTCACACTATATATGGGGGGTCGTACATACATTGTATATACTTTACCCATAACTCGTACTTTCGTATTGTCATTTATATGGTTGAACTATATTATATTATATTAGGGTATACAATAAATCAAATGTAAAGATACATCAAATATATATATATATATAATTTTTCAAAATTCTTTGTAAATATCGTTAATAAATCGGTTTAAAAATGTTCTACAAAATATTTTGAAAAATGGTTGTAAAATAACTTGAAAAATCTTTTGAAAACTATTTGGAAAACTGTTTGCAAAATATTTTCAAACCTTCGTAAAAAATATTTTGCAAATTCTTTACAAAAATTATTTAAATATTTATTTTGAAAATTCAGTTTGCAAAAGATTTGGAAAAGTAAAAATATTTTGAAAAATCTATCTATACCTTTAAAAAATATTTGTAAAATGATTTTCAAAATTTATAAATGTTTGTAAAAATATTTGTAAAATTATTTGAAAAATAAAGTTTTTAAAATGTTTATAAAATTATTTTCAAAATATTTTGAGAACTTGTATATAATTGTAGCATATAAAATTCTTTATAACCCTTATATATAACATTTGAATAATAACTAACAACTAACAATTAACTTGTTCTAATTTCCAATGTAAATTCTAAACCAAATTATTGTAAATATGCACGCATGCCCGTGTAAATATTTGTATCTACTTCTGTCTCAAGCCTTTATTAAAAATCCTAAAAATTTAAAAATTTTCAAAACCTATAAAATTTGTAAAATATTTCAAAAATTGCATAAAAATTGCAAAACTTTTTCAAAAATTCATAAAAAGGTTCAAAATTGGAAAATAGCTTAACAAGATTTTCTTGTGGTGCACAAGATTTGCATTTTTTAGAAAGTTCTAGACAATTGAACAAGTCTAAATAAAGTATGAAAAATAGATCTTTGTCTTGACCTTAATCCACTTAATTTCAGAGGAACCAATAAGAACGGGAACTGAGATGCTTTAGGTCACCTTGACTTAATTCTTTAGTTTCCATGAGACTATGTTCATGAGTTGATTCACTGTGTCTAACTAGAATCTTTCATGTCATCCATATGACTCTTGAGACAGTGGATTGACTTGAGACCTTGCACTTAACACTTAGCTCAACTTAGATGTATTGTTGAAAGATCTCGGAGTTTAAGTCAGGATGATATTAGGCTGCTTTGTCAAGGGTGGATCATTCTTAGGGACTTCCAAAATCGGTACTTCAACCTACTTCCTCTGGTAGCATGAACATAAAACGACTGGAGACTGTATTGAAATAAAGCTTCGGATGGGGAATGGCTTACTAGCATAATTTTTCCAAGACCCCAAAATACGGGTGGAATAATAAAATTATATATACGTCAGGACAAAATAATAATGCAGAGCAATGCCATACGAAGAAAATATAAAAAAGAAGCCTGCACCAAAAAATCTAAAATTTCAAGCTTCTAGAAAAGGCATGCTTCTTGGTGAAGACTTGGTTACACTGGCAGAGCTTCACAAGGGAATGCAACTACATTGGTCCATTTCCACTTCTTTTCCCATTCTTCTTTATTTATCCCCTTTTCAATTCTAAACTTGCATGCACTTGAACTTAGAATGAAATATCCATCTCCCCAAGGACGAGTTGCTAGAGGAGAAGACCACGTGGTGATTCAGTTGTTTGTCTAGGAAGAGCTATCACAATTCACACACATGGTACTTGTCATTTCAAGGTTGTGAGAGTATGTGACTGAAAGGACGGTTCTGACTAGGTGGTTGAGTTGAACTGAATATAGGAGCATGGAACCTAAGGGTGGTTGTGTCAGAATTCCTAACCTGAATGTGGTTCCAAGCATACTAAGAATACAAATATCTTCACTGAGCTCCAAACTTTGATTCTATTAAGACAAGTTTAAAAGTCAAAGTTATTCCAAGTTCTTTCTTTTTCTGCACTCAGTAGCATAAGTATTTTCTAGGGACTAGTAAAGGCTAGTGTAGAGGGGCGATGAATCTCCATTTCATCACCTTTATTCTTTCATTTTGGCCTTAAATCTCTAGCTAAATGCATGTATATAGCATTAATTTGTACAAACTGATTGATAAAAAGTATATAAATACATGTATTTAATTCCAAAACAAAAGAATAATGGAAATAAAAGAAAAATAAATGAAGTGTCAAAGATAGTGAATGACGCTAGACCCCAAGACCAGGTCAATATCGACTTGGTCGACGAGGAAAAAAGTATGGGAGATAGGGTAATCAAATTGTATAGAGAATACCTTAAAAACCCCCATTCTTTTATTCAATAAATAGCCTATTGGCACCTTATTTATTTTTTATTTTTAACACCTCAAATAATAAGACCCTCCACATGAACATTGTAAAAAAATTCAAAGAAAAAATACAAAATTAATTTCAAACAAAAATAATACACAATGCACTTGAGACACATAGAACAAAAAGCCACAAAGAAAACTTCCTAGACTTGTATCCCTCCATACAAGTTCAAATTTGACAAAAACTCACCTTTATAAAATTATTATCTATTTAATGAAGATAATTTCATTAAAAATGGAGTTAAGATTCAAAAGTTGGTTTTTAGATCCCTATTATATTATATATCTCTATATTATATTCAATATATTCATTCTTTATATCTTTAATTTTATTGCATTTTTAAATTCTTGTAAATAATATTTTAAATACATTTTAATAATAAACATAAAAATAAAAACATGAAAATACATTAAAATAACACACGTAATATAATAAGAGGAAAGGGATCCTACTCCATGGAGTAGGTAACTTACCTACTCCACTTTCTTTTCTTCGAATTTTTTTGAAAATGCTTCCATGGATTTTTCATAACTATATTCCTCTAATATGTCATTCAAATTTCATCGGAAACAGAGACTCCTACTGCCTCCATCCAGAACATGAAAAATACAGCAAATCTGTGACCGTTAAAAAATGACTGTCTGGATGGAGGCCGTAGGAGTCTCTGTTTTTGATGAAATTTGATTGACATATTAGAGGGATATAATTATGAGAATCTATGGAAGAATTTTCAAAAAATAAAAAAATAAAAAAAAAGAGAAAATGGAGTAGGTATCTTACCTACTCCATGGAGTAGGATCCCTTTTCTCATATAATAAATAGGTAAACTATACCTATAATATATATACCTCATTTTTATTTAAATAAATAAATAGAATCATAAAAATAAAAAAATATAAATATGTATATAAATAATTTATAAATATATAAAATGTGTATATAACAATAAAATACAGAATACAAAATTAAAATAAAATTCACTAGATATAGGTATATATACCAATGTATATACATGTAAATATGAGTACCTACTAAATTAACTTGTAAAAATAAATATAAATGCTTATAAAATACTCCATAAAACAGTAAACATTTTTTATGTTTAGACTTAAAATTAATAAAATCATTTATTATTTATTATTGATTCAATCCTCCTCTCTGACTTTTGTCAGAAGTCACAAGACCCGCTTCCTCTCCCCATTTTCATTCCACCTCCACTACCCCATTCCTCTCGAGCAACCCAACATTCTTCTCCTCCATCTCCCCTAACACACTCCCTAACCCTATATCTCACCAAGCCCCTTCTCCTTGCATGCAACCAGGCCTCGAAGCTCACCCCATCTCCGTCTATATAAAGTTCCACCTCTACCCCTTTTGATTTTTTGATCCCATTTGCCCCTCGTAACCCCAATAGGAACAATCTAAGTTGAAGTCATAGTGACAGGAGGACCTCCTTGGACCTTGTCGATGAGGATAAGAGGTGAGGTGGAGATCCAAGCTCGCCGGAGACCTCCTCCAATGAAGCTCTATACTCCAGGTATTTTCACCTGTTTGATGTAATTTCTTTCGCATGGTAGCTTTCCTTTACTAAATTGTAGTGTAGCATTTAATTTCAGACTTTAATCTTTAAATTAACATAATTTTAGGATTTTTGGATTGTTGGACCTTCGTGCTCCAGCTCTAATTCACTATGGATCGATTGTTTTTGACTTGCCAAGTCATCTCATCTTCCATCCCCTGCGTATTCTTCATCATTTCCCACATCTACATCACTCTGATCATGTCTGGATCGGAGCTTCGAGGCTCCTCTTTCACCCACCACCAGAGCTTCCTCACATCCTATATCTAATGTGCGCTCAACTTCAAACTTTGGTCGAGGATCTTCGCCTTGAAAAAGGGGGATGTTTTGTGTAGGTGTTGACCTTTGACGAACCCCCTAGAGATGATACCGAGCTCAACTCAGAGCTCCAAGCAACACTTGAGCTCCATGCCCCTAACGATGGGGCCTGGACTCATTTGAGCCACATGTAGACACAATGCAACCCCAAGAACGATTTGAGCGCTTCAGCAAAGGCGGAGGAGGCCGGAGCGAGGAGAATCATTGGATCAAAGTTCATCCAGGTTGAGTTCTTGAGGTGTTTCTTAATGAACCTTCGAGAGTTGTCAGGTTTAGAACCCAGTCCAGTTCTAATCTAGGCCATGGAATTAAATCGAACTGTTGCATGGCACCCCACCATCGATCTGAGTTACTTGAGATAAATGGCTTGCAACATGCAATCTAATGGCACATTAGTTGGGTAAATATCAGCAAGACCTCGTTGCTTTTTGTATTTTTATTTTAGTCCTGTAAATATTAACTGTTAAATATTTGTGTGAACTTTACAAGCAACCCCCACAACTTTTTGTATATTGCAAGCAGGTCCTTTGTTAGGTCACCTCACGTGGCCACCAATGTGGCTATTTGCATAGAAGCCCCTCCGGCTTCCTTTATTTCTTTTTAGTCTTTAAATTTGTGATATAAGTGTAAACTTTTGGGAAGTTTTGTACGCAAACTCTTGTGCTTTATTTTTATTACAAAAATACTCCTGCTAGATTATTATTTTTATTAATACTTTTCTAATTTTTATAGTTAGATCGTGTGCTTATTAAATATTGGGAAACATATACTATATCCATTAAATCATGTCGATGCACATCCATATTTTTATTTAGGTTTTTATTCTATTTTTCCATTTATTAAAAACAAATAGGAGATATTTATTATATGTTAACATACAAAAATCCAAAAAATATAAAATCAACTTTAAAAATTCCAAAAAAATATAATATATGTTATTACTTATACTACCTTTGAATCAGAAATCATAAAAAATATAAAAAGAAAATATTAAAAATTATAGAACTCTAAAAAACATATAAAAATCAGTAAAAATTCATTAAAAATCTAAAAAAATATTTTTCTATTCTATATTGTTATTTACATAATCTAGTATATATGAAAAATAGTTTTAATAATTTTTAAATTATTATCTATTTTTAATACCCGAAATAATTTGGCAAATATATTTTATTCACAATTTTGTTATATTTAATAAACTAAAAAATACATAAAAATTAGTAAAGATTATCTAAAAAGACATAAAAATAGAGAAAAATATTTAAAATGAAAAACACATTATTTTATTAATTTTGAAGATATTTATATGTATTTGTAATTATAGAAACCTATATGTACTCTATATACTTATATACTATATATTATTATTTATACTTATAAATATAAATTATATTTAAAACCTTTAATAAATAAATGGACTTGTCCTTTATATATTTATTTATTATGTATCTTAGAAATTATTTATGAAAACAAAAAGAAACTAAAAATTTGGAAAATTCAAAAGAACATAAAATTAAAAATAAAAAACCCATTCAAATCCATAAAAATTAAATATAATTTAAAATCCATAAAAATCAGAAAGCAGAAAAGTATAAAAAGATAATTACTATTGATTATTAATAATCAATAATAATTGTACATATCCACAGTTTGCTTCTAGTGATTCGACCCCTACGACTTTGTCACTATACACATTTGTAAGGTATAATAAATTTTATCTCGCATTTATTATTATTTTATGATATATCGTGGGTTGATTATTGATGATTGATTGAGACACGTTTCGAGTACCGTAAGAGCGGCCGCTACAACGATTGTTGAATCCGACTTGTTGGACACCGCAAGCCCTCCAAGATCGAGCATTAGGAACCTCTATCAAAATCTGTCTATCAGTTGGTGAGAGCTAGATGGTTGGCGTGAGCTAGGGTGATGAGGGATGGAGGATGGGAGGTTGCTCGAGAAGTATGGATATATGGAGGAGGGGAGAAATATTGGAGGAGATTAGGTGTTCACGAGATTCTGATGAAAGTCAGAGGGAAGAAAGTATTGATCTGAGGTCAATAGTCGGAGCTCTCTAGTTGGTCCACGGGAACCAACCAGAAAGTTCCATGAGAAAAATCCTTTATTAAATGGTTAAAAACAATAAATGATTTTATTAATTTTAGGTAAAAATATAAAAAATGCTTCTTATTTAATGTAATATTTTTTAGATATTTCTATTTATTTTTACAATACTTTTTATTAGGTAATAATTTGTACATGTATAAACATAGGTATATTTGCCTATATTTTAGTTATTTTATTTTTATTTTGTATTCTATATTTTATTATTATTATTATTATATACATCTTTTAAACATTTATAATATATTTAATACACATCCACTTGTTTTTATTTTATTTTTTAAATTTTGTTTATTTATTTAAATAAATATGTATATGTATTACATAGGTATTGTTTACCTATAAATTTTAACATATTATTTATTTTTATGTATTTTAATTCTATTATTTTAAGTTTTTTATTTAAATGTGTTTCAAATAATATTTACACGTACTTAAAAAATATAAGAAGGCTGAAAATATAAAGAATGAATATATTGAATATAATATACAAGTATATAGTACAATAGGGACCCAAAAGCTAACTTTTGCATCTTAGCTCCATTTTTAATGAAACTACCTTCATTAAATAGATAATTAAATTCTATGAATAATAAAGGTGAGTTTGGTCAATTTTGGTCTGTAGGGAGGAGATATAGGTTTGTAAAATATTGTTTGCGACCTTTTGTTATGTGTGTCCCGGATGCACTGTGTATTATTTTGGTATGCAATTATTTGTGTATTTTTCTTTGTATTTTTATGTACAAGTTTTATGTTGAGGGGTTTATTATTTGAGCTGTGTAAAAAGGAAAATCAAATAAGGCCCAAATAACTATTTATTGATGAATACAAATTAGGGTTTTATGTACGTTCAATACAATTTAATTACCCTATCTCTCTCTAATTTATTCCTTGTTGATCAAGTCAATATCGACCATGGTCTCAAGATCTAGGGTCATTCAATGTCTTTGACACTTCATTTATTTTTCTTTTCTTTCCTCTATTTTTTTATTTTGGATGTAAATACATGTTTTTATATAGTATTTATATGCCAATGATTAAGTGTTATATTGTATAAATTAGTGCTATTTACATGCATTTAGCTAAGGATTTAAGGCTAAAATGCAAGGTTGTAAAAGTCGCCCGACTGGCCCGACTAGTAGGTCCGACTAGTCTAGTCAGTGGGGTGGCCGACCGAGTACCGACTAATTCCGACTAAGTACACTAATCCGCCAATTTTTTGCTTGGAGATACCATATTCTTATGTGTGTTTCTTTTTTTATAAGCAAACTTATTATAATATGCTTAGTGTTTTAATTAAATTCACTTATTTTTTTATTTTATGATGATAGTATAAAAAAGTAAAAAATCTATGTAAATATATGTATAAAAATGAGTTATATATTTAAAATAATCATAGAATTCAAAGCCGAATAAAGTCCGACTAAATCCGATTAGTCGTCCGACTGCCGATTAATCCTTAGTCAGTGACCCAGCCGACCGAGTACCGACTACCGACTTTTGCAACCTTGCTAAAATGAAAGAATAAAGGTGATGAAATAGAGATTCATCACATAGTAATAGTGGATGAGAAGAATAGTGGTATTTTTGCAACTATATAACTTAATGCAAAAATACACAACATATTCTAATGTCATACTTTATAGAAGGAATAAATATTGTAGACAAAGATAGAATAGATAATGTAATAATTAATCCTTACATAGTTTATCCTTAGATAAAATATGTTTATCTCGAGATTAGGAAATGGTATTTCTTGTGCTACTAGAATAAGATGCCATAAAAAATAAGTAAATATTAGAGGACCGAATGACGTGATTAGTACTCAGAACATGTTTTAGTAACCGTTTAGACTATGTTTGAAGGACCTACTTATGATAAGAAATGCATTTATTTCAATCTCCATTATTTGCAGTCATTTTTAGTTTGGCAAGTGAACTATGTAGGCAGCAAACAAAAACATATTACATCTTGGTATGTTGTGTATTAGAGGGAAAAACCAATCTTCTTCCATTTTCATATACAACAACAACAACAAAGCCTTTTCCCACAATTAAGTAGGGTCGGCTACATGGATTCTTCGCCTCCATTCTGATCTATCTTGGGTCAATCTCGGACTTATATCCAGCAAACTAAGATCCCTTCGTATAGTCTCTTTCCAACACTTCTTGGGTCGTCCTCGCCCTCTCTTAGCCGGCTCAACATCCCAACACTCGCATCTCCTAACCGGTGCATCAGTTGACCTTCTTTGCAAATGACCAAACCATCTTAAGCGGTTTTCTCGCATCTTATCCTCGATCGGAGCTACACCAACTTTCTTTCTGATTGCATCATTCCGAATCCGATCTTTACGTGTATGTCCACACATCCATCTTAGCATTTTCATTTCTGCTACAGCCATTCTCTGCACATGTCTATGGTTCACAGGCCAACATTCAGAACCATAAAGCATAGCAGGTCTCACGGCTGCTTTGTAAAACTTTCCTTTAATTTTTAAAGGCATTTTCTTATCACAGAGAACAGCGGAGACTCCTCTCCACTTTAGCCAGCCTGCATTTATTCTATTAGTAACATCTCCATCAATTTCTCCATCATGTTGCAAAATAGATCCCAGATATCTAAAAGAATCTCTCTTCTGGATGTTATCGTCACCAATCTTCACCTCGATTCCTTCACCATTGCTTCCATCAAAGGTGCATTCCATATATTCCGTCTTAGCCCTACTATACGAAAACCTTTAGTCTCCAATGCATGTCTCCAAACCTCAAGCTTCTCATTTACTCCATCTATAGTCTCGTCAATCAACACAATATCATCAGCAAATAACATACACCAAGGTACCTCATCCTGAATGTGACTTGTCAACTCGTCCATAATCAAAGTAAAAAGAAATGGACTCAAAGCTGAACCTTGATGTAAACCAATGTTGATATCAAAATAGTCAGTCCTCCTTGTCGGGGTCCTTACACAAGATAAAGCCCTATCATACATATCCTTTATGAGATTAATGTATAGGACAGGTACTTGTCTCTTCTCCAAAACTCTCCACAGTATCTCTCGTGGGACGGAATCATAAGCCTTCTCCAAATCAATAAAGATCATATGGAAATTCTTCCTTTTAGCTCTATAAATCTCCATTGTTCTCCTCAGCAAATGGATGGCTTCAATAGTTGAGCGACCTGGCATGAATCCGAATTTATTTTCTTTTATTTGGGAAACTTTCCTCAACCTTCTTTCAATCACACGTTCCCAAATTTTCATAGTGTGACTCATCAGCTTGATACCTCTGTAATTTGAACAATTTTGAATGTCTCCTTTGTTCTTATAAAGAGGCACCACGATACTCCTCCTCCAATCTTCAGGAATTTTCTTACTTCGCCAAATAAAATTGAATAGATTCGTAAGCCAAGTCAAACCACGCTCACCTAAAACTTTCCAAACTTCTACAGGGATGTCATCCGGTCCAACACCTTTCCCAGGTCTCATAACCTTCAAAGCCTCCTCTACTTCTTTTCTTTGTATTCGTCTATAGCATGCACGATTCAAGTAACTTTCACTACTAGCTAGATCACCCAATTGACAAGAAAACCAATTCAGATGTTCACCTGTTAACGTATTCATTGCATAGAGATATTTAAATTGAAATATGTTTATGTATTATAAGAATTTCGAGCTACTATTTTTGATAAGAAATATGTTTCAACAATAACAACAAAGTCTTTTCCCACAATTAGGGTCGGCTACATTGTGATAAGAAATATACTTATTATATTGTTTTCGATGCAGATCCCATTCTTTGCAGGTCACGTCCATGGCATGCCATGCCCAATGACGGAGACAAGGGGGGCGGGAGGGGTCTTGCCCCCCTCCCCCCCCAAGCCTCATAAAATATGCTTATGCATATATATATATATATAATTAAGTTATGTACTATAAATTATTACAATGTACATGTGTTATATGATCAATAGTTATAAATGTTAAAACTATTCATTGATATGGTTGAAACACCATATATTAGGGGTCAAATGGTATTGGGTGTGCGATTTGGAATGCTTTATTGGATATTCACGGTCATGGGTTTAGGGTCGACCCATATGGGTCAGGATTAGGGATGCAAACGGATAAGGATATACTCGTATTTGATCTGTCAATGTATATGTTTTATATTGATTTTAATATATGTGTCATATCTGTTTTAAAATGGATACTGATATTGACACAACTTTGATATCTGCAAATATCCATACTTGTATCAATATATCCATTTTCATAACTATTTCTGATATTACTCATGCGATTAATACTTTTAATCAACTCTACGTTTCAACTTTAATAAGCTTTGAAGAGAGTTTGTTATCAGTAGGAAAGCCAATATTTGTTTGTTAAATATTCATAGCTGACTATAATTATATTTATCCATATTTAAAAATATAATTTATGATTTTCAAAATCCGCAAGATATATATTTCTTTATCCATATTTAAAAAAGGATAAGGATATCGTATCCCTATGTATACGTTCATTTACACACTACAACAAAAATGCTATTTAGCAACAAATCATTTAATGACAATTAATTGATTAGTCACTAATTATTGACTTTACCAACAAAATAAATTTATTGTCACTATAACAAATGTTTTAGTTGACGAATATGTTAGTGACACAATTATGTGTCACAATTGATTTTTTATTTAATGACATGTACATTTCATGCATCAATAAAAAAATCACATAAGTTTTTTATTCAACATAGATGCAATGTGACATTATTGAAATTAAGTTCAGAGATTTTTGATCTCATATTCTGGGTAGTTGAATAGTAGTATAATTTTTTCTTAATCACTGTTTTTTTTTAGTTTTAAAAATCTAATCCTCCAATGCCTTTTGTAACACATAATATCATATTATGAGACAAGTATGGAGATCTCATATGCATATATATTTGATAAGTTCATTCTACATTGTATATTGTGCTTAATATTGATAATGAAAGAAATGTTATTTTTCATTCAGATGTTGCGGTATACAATAGATTTTAACGATTCTTGAAGTATTTTCTTATGGAATATTCTAACGTTCTTCATAAGATTAGTCTATTTTTTATGTTCATTGAAGTGATCTATACTGTGTTAGTATATGAACATAGATCTTAGATTTTTAGATTTATACACGTTATATTTTGATAGTCAATATCCGTTAAAAAATTGTCATTTTGCTACAAATAAATACAATAATATTAGAAAGTATTGTATATAGTTTGTGTGACAATAGACATATCGTAATGAATTGATTTATGGTATGGTATTTTAATATTTTTAAAAATCATTTACAATATTATTTCTTTCTAAAATTGAAAAATTCATTCACAATAATATTATCCTTAAATTTTCAAATAAAAAACTTACCCGTCTAAAAAAGCATAGTAATTAACTTCTTTACTTTTCCCATGCGCAGCTTGTTTACCAAATATAGCCACCCCTCTTTTCGCGCTAGCCTCCCTTTTCCCCCTCCCACGCGCGCCCCTTTCTCCTTTTCCCTTCCCCGCGCGCACCCCCCTTTTCCCTTCTACGCACGCACTCCCCCCTTTTTCCTCAGCCACCTCCGCGTGCCCCCTTCCCCCTTTTCCAAAAATAGTAATGGTTTCCTACCCTTCCATATTAGTTGAAAACTCGGATTTTTCTCTCCGAATCCCCTCCGCTTTTCTTCTCTTCTCCATATTCTTTGTTGTGTATGCCTGTTTTGGTTCCTTTCATCATTTCTCTGGATTCTCTCCACACTATTTCTCGGCTATCTCTTTGAGCTCACAGTCAGTCATCATCTTCCAAGTGCATCGGCAAGATCTTCATCGTCCTCTCAAGGTACATCACAGATCCAATTATCTATATCATGCTACTACATTTAAAAATTCCATTTTTTACCTTCTATTGCACTTGTTGGTATTTTTAATGTATTGGATTGTGACATCAGTGGGTTAGCATTAATAAATAAGTGAATGGAGATTTTTTTATGCTTGAATTGTTTGGCAACTTCAATAATCTACATTAAGACTCTACATGACAGTGCCAATGCCTTACACCAATTAAATTCCTCATCGATGTGTTGAATGCTCTTCCCATAATCTGGATCAGAGACGGAGAGAGGGGGGCGGGAGGGGGCGCAGTCCCCCAGCCGTTGAGAAAAATCCATGTATAGTAGGCATCGTGATCTCTACTTTGTTGCCAATTGTGTAATACTTGTGCTGATCTCAAATTTATTAAAATCCAAAATTTTCCATCCGTAGATTAGATAGAAAGCCAGCCACCCTTTATTTTGATTATTTCATAGTCGAAATAATTTTCTCGTACGAAGCCATTGTCCCCCAGTACAAAGTCAACATCAACAATTTATCCTTCTTGATTTTTATCAATTGCCATTTCAGTTAGTCTTCTACGTATGCATGTTTTTCTTTTGCTTCCATTATGCTCTCTCAACGAAGCATTGTTTTTTCATACTATATGCCAATTAATAATTACATGCATTCATGATAATGAATCACAGTGATTTGTGTTTTTTTAAGAAAATTGATAATGAGTGATTTTATTTGTACTTTTGAATTACTAAATGTTTATATATCTCGGATTAAGATCACTGATGTAATGCTATTTAAATGTTTAATCTGCTCTTGTATTAACCGTTGTTATTATTATTTTTAGATATCAAATATTAGTTATAAAATCCTTCTTTCTCTCAATATTAGATATAACTATTGATTACTTATGGTTAGCTTTGAAAACCTATTATTATATCATTGTAAACATTCGAATGAAAATAAAACTAATATATTTGTATCAAATCCTCTACAGTAGTAATAGTTTTATAAATATTTTAATATTTATAGTCATATCTATTTTAAAATGGGTACGGGTAAACCTTTTCAAAACGGATATAAATATTAGTTTTTTATCTAAGAATATTTATATCCCCACGCGTATATCCATTGTAATATATGGATATCATTGTAGATTCAAACAGTTGTATGAAAAAAATGTCATGGATTCTTTTGCTATAGCGATAGAATTCATATGAAATAAATACATAGGTATTCTTATTTTATATATAAATTATTCAATTTATATTTGTCTCGGAAACATTTCTACTAATAGGCATCTAATATGTGTCCCCTTTATAGTAGCTTCCTGAAGAAACCGTTATAGTAATTAGAGGTCTTAAACTTCAGAAAGTAATAGTAATATGTACTATAGTCTATTTTAAGCAGATATATATTAAATGCGCATGTAAAAGAACCGATAAATGAAAGTGAACTTAAAATCATTAGATGCAAATAATACAAATTAGAACATTGTAAACTGATTCGATGTCATTCAAATAGATTTAGATTGTTATGATTAGATCATGAAATTAATAATATAGTCATACTATAATGCAAGAAATTCCATGTAATTCATGCAGACATGTACCCGTACTAGTTCAACAATGCGGCATACATTGTGAGCTTCCGAAACTTAAACTGGAGGTATGATTCTTATGTCTCACCCTCAACATCAGTAATGACCATACATTTAAAAAAAATCCAAAATGCCTCCGCCAGAATTCCTATTTACATGGATGACAAGAAGATCGAGTAATCTAGAATACAAATAAGTCAACATTTGAATTGTCATCTATGATATGGTCATCTATGATATGCTTATCTACGATAGGATAATATATGATATGCATATCTATGATATGATCATGGAACTTTTTTTACAATCAGTCCTTATTTTGTAATATATGAATATATAAGTCCTGATTCACATTCTGAACAACTTTAATAATACCCATCATAAATAATTAAAATCTTCCTGAAAATATTTCGTTTGAATTTTTCTTGAAGGTATCGTTATGGATAAGACTTGGATTCATGAAGATAGGAGAAGCTCCAAGTATCTTAATGGCATCAACCAATTTATCAACTTTGCATTTAGTCAGCCATGTGAAGATGAAACCATCCTTTGTCCATGTACTCAATGTGTAAACTTAGTTCGCGTAAATCGAAAAGAGGCATTCAAGCATCTAATATGGAATGGATTCCTATCTGGATATGTTAATTGGATTTTTCATGGTGAAGAAGCTATTGATTCACAAGGTGCACAAATACAAAGTGATTATAGAGAAGATTTAAGTAGCCTACAGAGTGATCAAGAAGAAGAAATGTATGACGTGGAAAAATGTCGAGAAGAAGATCAAGATGATATTCATGATTTATTATTTGATACCTTTGTTGATATTCAGAATCCATGTGATGAAAGTGGTGGAGAGACTAATAAAAGAAGAAGAGATACAAAAGATGGTTCCAATGATTTTTTTGAATTACTTGAAGATGCTGAGCAAGAGTTATATCCCGGTTGTAAGAGATTTACAAAGTTGTCATTTATTATTCGTCTTTTCCACTTAAAGTGTCTACATGGATGGAGTAATAGATCATTTACTATGTTACTTGAACTATTAAAAGAAGCATTTCCAGAGGGTGAATTACTTCCTGAGTCTTATTATCATACAAAGAAATTGATGTCTAAGCTTGGATATGACTACAAAAAGATTGACATGTGTCCAAATAAATGCATGATATATTGGGGAGAAAGAGAAAGTGATACATCATGTTATATTTGTCAAATGTCTAGATGGAAAAAAGGTGCTCATGAGGATGGAGGAAAGGATTTACGATCATTAAGTAAGAAAAAAATGTCTCCAGCTCAAGTCATGTGGTATTTTCCGCTAAAGCCACGGTTACAGAGATTATTCATGTCCAAGAAAACTTCTTCACTTTTAAGATGGCATAATGAAGGAAGGAACAAAGGTCGAATTCTCAGACATCCAACAGATTCTCCAATGTGGAAAACATTTGACGCACTACATCCTCAATTTTCATTAGAGCCTCGCAATATTCGTTTAGGTCTAGCTACGGATGGATTTAATCCTTTTAGGACCATGAGTATAAAGCATAGTACATGGCTAGTTGTTTTGGTGATTTATAATCTTCCTCCATGGTTATGTATGACACAACCATATATCATATTGTCTACTCTAATTCCAGGACCATCCGGTCCAAAGGCACATATAGATGTATTCCTACAACCTCTTGTTGAAGACTTGAAAGAGTTGTGGGTTAGCGGTATATCAACATATGATGCTGATCGTGGTGAAAGTTTTCAATTACATGCAGCATTATTGTGGACTATAAATGACTTTCCCGCATATGCTGATATTTCTGGATGGCGGACTCAAGGTTATTTAGCATGCCCATCATGTAATATGCATGTAGAATCACAATATTTATCAGGTAGTCGAAAGGTTTGTTACATGGGTCATCGTCGATTTCTTCAAATGGATCATAAATTCCGGAAGGAGACAAAGACTTTTAATGGCAAGCAAGAATTGCGGCAGGCACCTAAAAGAATATCAACTTCTGAGATTTTTTCTCAAGTGGAGAAGATTCCTAAAATAATTGGTACACATCCGAGAAATAAATCGAATAAGTTTGAACCTCATTGGACAAAAAGAAGTATCTTATTCGAGTTGCCATATTGGAAAACGCATTTGATATGTCATAATCTTGATGTTATACATATTGAGAAGAATGTTTGTGATAGTTTATTGGGAACTTTGCTTGGATTGGAGAAGAAAAATAAAGATAACATGAAAAGTCGTATAGATCTACAACTGATGAATATCAGACATGCTCTTCATCCCATCATTATTGGCAATAAGACCATTCTACCTGCCGCAAGTTTTACATTGAATAAAGAGGAAAAGACCATGTTATGCAAGTTTTTGAATTCAATAAAGTTTCCAGATGGGTATGCATCTAATATATCTCGATGCATACAAGTAAGTGAGTGTAATATATCTGGATTAAAGAGCCATGATTGCCATGTCTTGATGCAACAATTGCTTTGCTTAGCTGTACGAGTTGTTGTTCCCAATAAGATGGTAAAATCTACGGTGATTGATCTTTGTAATTTTTTTCGATGCCTTTGCTCGAAGGAGATTGATCCAATGAACATTGAGCAACTAGAGCAAAAGATAGTTATAATACTTTGTCAAATGGAAAAAATCTTTCCACCATCCTTTTTTGATATTATGGTGCACTTGCTCATACATTTGGCTACGGAGGTTAGATTAGCCGGTCCAGTTCAATATCGATGGATGTACCCGATTGAAAGGTATGAGTTAATGTTATATGGAAAATAAAATAATTCATTATAAGTTATTTATATTAAATAATTGATCATATGTGAATACATTTAGGTACTTGCTTACTTTGAAAAGATACGTAAGGAATAGAAGTCATCCGGAGGGCTCAATTGCAGAGGGATATCTAGCAGATGAATGCCTCACTTTTTGTTCTAGATATATTCGTGGAGTTGAGATGCGGTCAAACCAACCACCACGTAATACTAGAGATGAATTTTCTGTAATGGAGGAAAGTTGGTCAATGTTCTCACAGAAAGGTCGTGCATTGGGAAAGAAAACAGCGAAGGTATTAGATGCTAGTTTATTACAGCAAGCGCATCGATATATCTTGGCGAATTGTGATGCAGTGAGTTCTTACAAAGTGTAAGATATCTAAACATCAATTTAGTTGTATTTTTATATATTATAAAATTATTGATATCGATATAATTTTTTATGTAGGGAGCACTATGATTATTTAAAGAAAGTTCATCATCATGCGTCTGAAAAGGAATTGGATATTCTTCATAGCATCAATTTTCTAGATTGGTTTAGGAAAAATGTAGGCTGTCTTTATAAACCCTACTTATCTTTTCTATTGGATAGTCTTTAATATATTTTCAATTTTATCTAGGTTGAAGAGAAAGGAAAAAAAGAACAAATTTCAGAATATCTTAAAGTACTTGCTCGTGGTCCTCATGACATTGGACTTCATTTTGGTGGATACATCATAAATGGATATAGATTTCATACTAAAGAGAAAGAAAGGGATAGAAAGACACAAAATAGCGGGGTTATTGTGGATGCCGACACAGATTGGTCATCACATTATTCTACAAATAATCTATCAAATGGAATTACATCCTTTTATGGTGTGCTTATAGATATCATTGAGATCAATTATTTTGAGCAATTGAAAATTGTTTTGTTTCAATGTGAATGGGTCGATGTTTATTCCAAAGGAAATTGGGAGGTTGATGAGTATGGGATAATACGTGTTAAGCTGGCACATTTGGGGCATAAAAATGACCCATTTATTTTGGCATCTCAAGCTAGACAAGTATTTTATATACAAGATCTCAAGCAAATTGAATGGCACTTTGTAGTTAGAATAAAACCTAGAGATATATTTGATTTAGAAGAAACTGGTATTAATGATGTTTCTGAGGATATCTTGGATAATGGTGCAACTGATGAGACATATCCAATTAGCTCAGATAATAGTGATAATGATGTGGCCGATTTTGATTTGATAAGAACGGACATAGATGGCATAACTTACACGAAAGCCTTTTTTGAACAACAACGTCGAAGCATTGATACTCATGAGCAAAACTTGGATGAGACAGAAGAAAGTGAAGAAGACCCTTAAATATCAAAGGCTTTCAGGGTAATTTACTATAGCTTTTTAAATAATTTAATACAGTTTTTTTAAAGTTTATATAAGAAATGCTCTGACCATCTCAATATTTTCCTTTCTTTTTAATTCTTTTATATAATATTTGCAGGATGTCAGCTACTAGATCTTTTATAACTAGCTTCAATGAAGAAAATGCAACCCGACTTCAATCAACATCAAGAGTACTTCCTCCGGTGGGACATCAGTCTAAAAAAATATTGGGTGCATTGAACATTTCTGAAATAAAGACAAATCGAATTCAAAAGGATGCATCTTGTAAGCTTGGTATAAGGAACAAGATCAATAGTAAACATGCCTCAGAAGTTGATTTATTAAAGAACAAACAAGTTGTGAATGATGACAATACCAAGGATTACTTGCACGCTCATGAAAGTAGAAGAGTTTTACTTAGAAGATCACAATCTTTAGGGGCTCATTACAAGGACGCTATACCATCAAGATACACATCTTTATCACCTAATGCGGTGAACAATCCTGAATTTGGAGTTGGAGAGAGAGGTAATATTCTTATATCATTGTGTCATTTAAATTGCTTTATTTAGTTGCAATTACTATGTTATTTTTTACGCTTGTTACTGAAATAAATATTTGTTTACTTATCTTGAAGATTTAGACAATCCTAATATTGTTACTGATTCTCCTTCAACATGCCTTGATCAAGAAAATTCATTATCTGAAGGTATGCTTTCATTATTTACTGAAATTTATTTCTATTAATTTTATGCATATCATAATGTGTATTCTGTATGTATTATATTCTTTTGAATTACTTCTTCTAATTTTACTAGTAACATGCTATAATTTCAGACAATATTAGTAAACCTAAAGGACGCCGGGGTCACACTATATGCCTCAAATTATGGAATGCTAAAGATGGAAAAAGGATTTTTATAGAGAAAAATGCACTCAATCAACCCATTGGAGATTCTCAAAATGATTTGACTACATTTTTGGGGACCATTGCAAGGAACGGCAAGCTAGCACCCTTAAATTACAAAGATTGGAGGTTGATGCCTAAGGAGTACAAGATAAAGATGTTAGAATTTGTGAAGGTACTCATTTTCATTTTATATATAAAGTTGATTTATGTACTTACTGCTTACTTTTTTATAGAGTAAATTTGAGTTTGAGGAAGAGATAGGGAAAGTAATTGTGGATCTGATTGCAAAAGGTTGGAGATGTTTTAAATCTAATTTGAAAAAAAAAATATTACAAACCACACTTACCTCTTGTGGAAAGAATTCAAAATCGAGATCCTCGAGTTATAGAAGATCAATGGAAGTTTCTGATTGACTATTGGGATACCGAATCATCCAAGGTAATAAAGTATCTACATAGATGGTCCTTGAGTTTTATATTTATATTATTAAATATTTTTGCCTTATTATTCATAGTTATATGATTGCAGAAACGTTGTGTCCTTAATATCCAAAATAGGAAAAAGCTTAAGATAAGTCATACTGCAGGAACAAGGAGTTTTGCATGCATAAGAGATAAAGTATGTATGAATATAGATTGTCTCAAAAAATTTTTTGTTAATGGTACAGTTAGCGGTAATTATCTTTTTGATAAAAAAATAGATGGAGAAAGAAAAAGGAAGGAAGATAAATGAAATCGAGTTCTTTATGCATGTGCACACGAAGAAAGATGGCAAACCAGTGGATGCAACTTCAGATGCTATGATGGTAATTTTTATTTTACTGAAAATTCTAACGCTGTTATTGTATTTTTAATACATTGACAAAATTGTAACCTTATCATTTTTAGAAGCAATTTGAAAAAGAAGTTGAAAAGATGGGCAGTTGTGAAGATCCGAACAATATAGCTGAGGTCTACAAAAAAGTTGTAGGAAAGGAGATAAAGGATGTCGCTGTATTACGTCGAAAATCTTGGAGCCAAACAAATGTTGAAGAGCAATTGCAAAAGCAAAAATTGTTCATGGATCTCGAAACTCAAAAACAACAATTGGAATTACAAAGTAAAGAGATCCAAATGCTAAAGGAAAGTCAAATGAATCTACAACATTTGTTTCAATCATTTGGTACTTCTCAGGCGGATAGCTTAATGCCTATAGAAACTCGACAGGTAATATATAAAAATAAGTATCCATTAGCTTTAATTTATATTTAAACTTCATATTATCTTGGCATTCTTAGGAGACTTGCAGTGGAGCGGAATCTAAGTCAAAGTTTGGTCGATCAACATTTGTAGAAGGAGAGGTACATTATGATAATTTTCTACATGTTCAGTTTTTTTGGAACTTAAATGTTAAGAACTTAAATCAATATTCGTTGAATGACATTATTATTAAAGAGTCATGAATGTGGATAACTTAGCATAGCATATTTGAAGTTGCATAATCTAAAACTTTAAATCAAGTGAAGGAAATTATTTGGCTTAGGGTATTCAATTTCCATGATTGACTGGGTAAAATTTTCATTAAGGTGGATATTTTTAATTTTGTATTAGACATAACCAATTTTCATAAATGATATATAGGATTTATAATAAAGTTTTTTGAATTGAGAAAAGATTTAATTAACTTTACATCTTGCAGGATGTGTTTCTTCTGAGTTTTAATGAAATAAAAGTAGCTCTTGGACAAATACGAATCACAGATCCAGCTGAAAAAGTTGGAGACAATGTACTTGGCTCTAGTTTTTTGGGAATTTATATAGAAGTTGCTTTAAAAGACGATGAAGCTTTGATTCAACCATGTAAACAGCATGAGAATATAGGAGATGCAATTGGTGCAATCATTTCATGGCCAAAGAAATTAACCATTTTAAGGTAATTAAAAAATTAAACATCAATGATATCTTTACATCTCTATAAGTAATAATAATTTTATTAAATTTATTTGTTTATGACATTAACTTTGTTAAAATTTTGAAAATTTTCAGGAAATGTTGAGTTGTAGAAGAAAGACATGGAATTCTGCTTGAAGAGCATCAATTTTCCTCCATCGAACCGATCTCTACATGTTCTTAAAGTTCTTCCTAGGATTTAGAATTAGCTATTTCATATAAGATTAGATAGTTTTCCTTTATTTCAAGTACGAACATTGATATGGTTTCCAATACTTTGTTTAAATTGGAAACTATTTTTCGAACGATGCAAGTATCTTAAATAGTTGTTATGTTTAATGTTGATGGTGTCTTAATTTTAATTGAAAAAATATTATTAACTTTTGTTATTATGATTCTTAAAAAAAATTCACAGTGCTAACATTATAAGATGGAAGACAAGTATTAATCGATGAGTGCATATAGCCGTGTATGTTGTTATGAATACGATTGAATAAGAGTTTGTTTAGCTAAACTATAATAAAAACTATGCTTTAAGTAATAATAACGATTTAAATTTAAAGTTGTTAAAATATTACGATGATAGAGATAAATAGAGATATGACTAATAAATTAATATTGAATATATTTATTCCTTTTTATAATAATAAAGTAATAAATCTATGTCACAAAAAAATTAATAGTGATGATTGAAAAAGATTGTGTGGCAATTGTCTAATCATCCCAAAATTATTTTAGTGACGTAAAAATTTATTTAGTAATGAATAATTTTTGTAGCTAAATGTTAAATATTAGAGACATCATTGTGACATTTATATACGACCTTGAAAGTATTTATACAGCGACGAATTAGCAGCAAGTGTATTTGTTGCTATTCATAATAATATAGTGACAAAATCCAATTGTCACAAAACTTTTAGTGACAGTGACCTTAGAGGCAAATAAGAGGCAAATTTTTAAATTGTCACTAAAGTGTTACAGCGACGGAAAAAATACTTTTAGTGACAAATACCATATGCCTCTAATATATGCTTTTGTTGTAGTGACATCCCTGTAAATGGACTGTTGCTATTGATATAACGATGGTTCTAATGTTCACCACTGATATACAAAATTATTTCACAATAAATAATTATTCTCACTATATTTAAGAAAGAACAATATGGTAACATACTTTTAAAGAGCATGACCATAGACTCGTTTTATTATAGCAAGGGGTGTATTTTCTCTAAAATGACAAATTTTGAGGAATAATTTTGTTAATACAACTTTTGAGGAGATACTTGTGTAAATTTGTAAACTTATTAGAGTGTTTTATAAAAATTCCTTGCAAATACAATACCAAATATTTTATAAGTATTTTCTTTAAATTATGCTACTAATGAAGTTCAATAAAGATAGATGAAAACTAAAATTACACATAATTGTAAAATAAAATACATACATAATATTTTATTGGAATTTTTAAAAATATTATTAAAATATTTGTAAGTAATTAAATAGACATCAAGTTTGGATATTTAAAAAAATAGTTATCAATCAGCACATGAGGTGCCAATTAGAGGAATCATGCCCGAATTAGGGGGCGGACCCCAAATCAGCACCTCAAGTAACGATTTGGGCTTTGCCCTTTTCGATCATTTACATTCATATCTCACATGTTGCTTCTTCAAATTGGTGGAGAAGAAGATTACTCAACGTTTGTTTCTCCAAAGGAGGGGTATGAGTGCAAATGATCCAATAAGGTGTAAGCACAAATAGGCACTTGAGGAGCCGATTTGGGCTTGCATCCTTTTGGTCATTTGCATTCATACCCCTCCTTTGGAGAAATAAAGTGGATGTTGGGTGATTTGTACAACAATAAAAAGGGGATATGAACATAAATGATATGAAAGAGGGGAATCCAAATCGGCACCTGAGGTGCCGATTTGGGCTTTACTTGCCCAAATCCACACCTATGATGACGATTGGTAACTATTTTTTAAATACTCAAAATTGATGTATATTTAATTAATTATGAATATTTTAATAATTATTTAAAAAGTCATCACTTAGTAGCTTGCCCCCAAGTGAAAATTCCTGGCTCCATCCCTGGCCATGCCATTATTTTTAAAAAGAATATGTTTATTTAATTATTTTCACTATAGAGATAAAATGAAAAATATAAACTTAAAAAGAAAAAATAATACTTCCCACGAATTTAAACATATAACTAATATCAACGTTTTCGAAACTAGAGCCTGAACTAGAAATCTTATCGGAAAGATCGAATCAGAATAAAATATAGAATCAAACCGATTTAGCATGATGATAACATCATTAATCTTTTAAATCGGAGTAAACCGGATAATGAGGAAAAAGTGGTTATACCGATTGATCAAACTGGATCGAATCATAACATGGGTAAAATATACATATAATTATAATTGAAATAGTTGATCAAGCCATTTTAATCAACAAATATAAATACATTTATAAATATATTTATGAATATCGTTATCTCAAATTTATGTCCTGATTTAATTTAGGTTGAACCCAATTTTAAATCCAAAAATGTATTCAGATCGAACAACCAAGAATCATAGCTGGACAAGTTCGATTAAGTTCACCATCCAATCGGTTAAACTAGTCGATTCAACTCTAATAACAACGTACCGAACTATTCCCTTTTTTCGTATACAAAATATAACGCTTCCTCGAAATATCCTTTTTGAAAATAATTGTCAATTAAATATTTAGTGAGAATATTCCTTCCCGCAACCACATTACTAATTAAGTGACAATTGATCTCAATGAAATAGATGATACAAATGAATGCAAGTAGGGGATATATAGCAGTCTAAAATAATGTTAAAAAAAAGGAAAGAGAAAATGAGAGAATAAAGGAGATTCTTAAAAAATAAAAATATAATTAAGAAAACAAGAGAAAAAAACAAAGTTTGGTCAGATACTTCGATGAGGAGGAAAGAACAGAAAAAGCAGTTAAAAGTATAGTGTCTACCTTTGATTGAGATCAGCTGAAATAGTCTCTATCTCATCCATGTGAAAATGATGTGAGTAAGGTTTATCCTCCTTGTTCGTGACCCTTCGATGAGACTCTTTATTCGAGGTTACATATTTCATAGTTCCTATGATAGAGACTTGTTTTCAAGATCTGCATATTGAAGAGGAGCATATTTTATAGCCAGTAAGAGAGTGAGGCAAGTTGTAAGAAAGAGACCTCTTATGACAAACTCATTGCATTGCTAGTAACTTTGATCGATGTTGTTGTGTAACACGAGAGCCTTTACTAATACCCAATTACCGACACATAATTATTTGTTATTAAATTGAGTTGATTTATGTTATCATATGTTCCACATACAAGTGAGTAATTTTGATTTACACAAGATGAGCATGACATAGGGTGATAATCCTAACCATCTCAAAAGACGGAAATCTAATGTTTTGATGCTTATTTGTTGTACACTTCATTCCAGATTGTCACTTTAACACTACCAACAATCCCATCATTTTTAATGAGAAGCGCTCCTCTACAATGATGCTTCTTATCCCTCCCAAAAATAGCTCACAAGCTCCCTTTCCTTCACCACCGAAACTTTCCTGGTCTATAAGACCAACCTTGCACCTACCCTTGCGCTCAACAACCCTATCCTGAGTTGGTGTCGAGGGCGTGTGGACTAGCACGGAAACATACATGGATATCAAAATGATATCATAACATCCATTTTGTAACAGATACAACTATGAATATCCATTATATAAACAATTAAGATAATATACCAGTTACTGGCATATTTGTACCTGATTGCATCTCCAATAAGTGGTTACATTTTTATATGCAGGAGGAACCAGAAGCAACCGATGTTACTAAACATGATGGATTTTAAGTAGTCAGATATATTTATCATCTTGCACATCCCAAACTTAAGAATATACATCAAAATATCATATTCACTGAACAGTAGCCACGAACTAATGCTAACATCAATCTTTTTCATTCTTTCACATAAAAATGTAATAGAACAAATCCGAATGTTGTGTATGCCTTAGCATTCCAAAATAATTAAAGAATGAATACAAACATCTAGTGAATGTATATATATCATCTACATTTGGGAGGTGGTATATGCTCCACAATCTGTTATCTTCATGACATGCCAAGATGGTTGGAATCACAGAATCTAGATATTCTCTCAAATCTTCCTTTGAGATCCAGCCACTCTTGGAGAAACTTGTTGACAACCAGAAGAAACTCTTCCGGCTTCTCCTCATGGGGCAAGTGCCCGCAGTTCTTAATTACTTGAAAGGTAGAACCCGGTATGGCTGCAGCTAATCGCCTGGCGTTCCAGGCAGGAACAACACGGTCAGTGTCACCGGTGATGATCAGCACTGTTCAAACATTCAGAACCAGTATTAGCGACTCCGGCAACAGTTGGAAACATAAAAATCAACAATAAAATTCTCGCAGCAAAAGCTACCTGGGCATGATATCTCAGAAAGTCTTCTGGTAAGGGGTGGCTTTGATTTTGATGACGAGTCTGTGAGCAAGGATCGTGTGTACTCCAAAAGTGCCATTTCCCAGTCCTTGGCCTTCAGAGGCTGCAAGCAGAAATAAGCTCTTAATATCTGTAAAGGTAGGCGTGTTAATTAAACAAATATTTCATTCTACGAGTTGAATGGAAACTCACTTTTGTATAACCCTGAATGACACGATCTGTGACACCACTGGCATCATACCACGAAGTCTTGACGAACTGGATGCCAAATTTATCCATGAGCACTCTCAACTGTAAGATTCAGCGCTCATATCAGAAACCATAAATAAGCTTAACAAGGAAGAGGCAATGCTTAGTTGCTGAATTTCTACACAAAAATCTAGAATCTGACGGTGAATTATCCCACGTACTAAAGAGAAAATCTAGAACTATAACCATGATTTAGCTCAATCAACAGCTCACTTACAGATCATGACTTGTTAAGTTCATTGAAATAAAAAAAGTGCTCATACTGTGTTTACTGGTTCACCCTTAATATAAGCCAAGTAAAATGGAAAACGGACAGCGTTTTAGACCTTCAAGAGGAAGGATGTGCTCACCAAAATCACGGCAGCCGAAGAACGTAGAAATGCCGATGTGACTTTGTTAAATATAATACGTAGCATATCTTCCACTCCCTTGATGAGCCTCATCAATAGGTACACAAAGCCAGGTATCAAATTTAGAATGCCCCTCCAAAGTCCAGCAATTCGGTTCTTTGGGATTTCCGAATCTCCGAACCCTGTTTGTAGCCTGCTTTGTTGTTTCTTTATATTTGACGGTTTGCCTTGAGCTAAAGGGGCGAGAATTGCGGGAGCGACGAGGATTAGAGCAGCAACACGTTCAGGGGCCTCCAAGTATGAATTGGCAGCTACAAAGCACCCAGCTGAATGCCTGAAAAAGTTGGCAAAAAATAATTATAACAAGATTGATATAACATGGGTAATAAAAGAATTGGAACAATCAAATGATACTGAACAACGGGGTCTTTAACATTGTTTAAAACCAATTCCAGAAAGAATACATAATTCCACCTACCCCATTAGAATTGCCTTGTCGGAACCAAGCACGTCTATGAATGAGAGAGTTGCTAGCACTGAGAAGGCCATGGAGTAGGGGTTCAGGCCAGCAGTACTAGGTTTTCCCGAGCTCGAATGCCCAAGGTATCTATTCCTCGAAGTCAGCCCAAAAGCTGGTCTATCAAATGCTAGAACTTTGGAGCTGATCAATTGTGCCATAGGCTTCATTACTTGGCTCCATGAAAAAACGGAGGCCCCAAATCCATGCAGGAGAATTATTGGAAGCATAATTTTCAGTTTCTCGGTTTCCACAAGTTGAGAAGAATCGGCGAGTTGAAGAGATCCGTCCGCTTGTTCTTTGTCATGACAGATCTTATGGTGTATACGAACATCTTTAAAATCACAGAACAAACTGTCATGGTCCGCCAGCATCAACGGATCCACTAATTCTTCCTGATTTATTCCTGCTACGCTCCAACTATTCTTCTCCCTGGTTTGATCAAGCCATTTGTCTGGAGAATTGAAAAGAATTCATAAGTTTAAAAGTACAACATATCAGGCTCCAAAGATTAGTTATTCTAAAAAATCAGATGGATTGCGGGGAAAAAAATCTACATCTCGGTATGATGATATGCACAACCAAGATGCAAGGCAAAGAAAGAACATAGCCAAATCCGTAATAAGTTGTTTGCCTTTAAGAAGACATACAATGGAATGCAGAGTATATCTGAAAGCAACAATTACCAGTCACAAGAGAGATCTCCATTGTGCCGGAGCAAGACATGGCCCTCTTCTCCGTCTTCCCACTACTCTACTTGTGGGTGTGGTGATCAAGACAGAAGGCAGGTTGGCTCCCTTTATAGCTGGGAAGGAGAGGTGAGGGTGGCAAATGGGTAACTGTAACTGTAGCATATATGGCCAAATCTCCACGTGGATAGCATTCTATGGCCAAGTTGAGAACAAAAGATCAGAAATCAACGGGTGTCTGGAGACCCCTGTTTATTACAAACGTGGAAAGGGACTGTTTGAGATATTTTTCCAATTCCCATCCCATTCTTCAGGAAGGTGGATAGAAGTCAGCTTGTACAGGAGAATAGGAAGCATCCAATAACTTACACAACAATGATTGGACCCCTCCATTCTAGAAGCTAAATAATAAATTAGCAAACAGGTGATTTAAACATAACGTATTCTTCATTTGGATTAACACTGCACAGAAAGAAGGGTTGTTTTGGGGACGAATTATTTGCACACTGAGGTGAATTAAACTATATATAATTACATCATAAGAACATTTAACTCTCTTAAGCATAAATTAACAGAAGAGGAAAGCTCGGGTCAGTACTCCTAGTTAGAACTTATTCCTATAAATCTGTTCAACCATCCGAGAGAATTAACTGAGACAATTCCCAAAGCAGTACATTTTCAAAGGATTCAGATCCCTTGGTGTGATCCATAAAAGATTGTGCACCAGTCCGGGTGATCCATAAAAGATACAAGGAAGGAGGCTTATTTGTGCAATCAACCTCTACCTTCGGCATGAGTTTCCCATGTAAGAATGTGCATCATATGCAAGCCATGTTAACATTATATTTTTAGAGGCTACAAAGTAAATGCAATGGCTAAAAAAATATTTATATCACTTGATTACTCGATGTTAAAGCTGGAGTATCGTCCCAAAAGGAGATGCATCAAGCAGTCCCTTCTCCGTTGGATCTTCGATGGACTGTTTAAACCATGTCAAGTAAATAGTAAATGTCGAGCTGCTAGCTTCCACGGAAAAATTGGTTCTTTAATTCGAGAAGGAAGGAAGGAAATGCAAAAAGAACATCCTATCATGCTGTTATAGTCAAAGAAGGCACGGACTTAATTAACTATAGATATCTCTATTCGAATAAATAACTGTCAGAATTGACAGAAGATTACCTGCGATTGCTTGCCGGCCGGTTGTTCGTTTGTCCAGTTACAAGTAACGGTAAATATTGAGAAAAATTTGTACGGGAGGTATGTTTCGAAATAAATTGATCTTATATAATCGTCAATATTTTTTTGTTATTTACCCTTAAAATTTTTGTGTTACATACCAGTAAGAGTACTAGTTAAAATCAAAAAATCATCTTTATATCTAGTTGGGAAGTGAGCGGTTAGGATTCACGGATCGGTTCGTCATATGCGCAGGAGTCTGGGAAAAATGGTATCTGTCTATGACCATTCTCCAACAAACTCATAATAGATAGATCCACCTTTGCAACTATATTCTAGCACCTTTTGACCTTCATCAATCCTAAAACACGACTTACATACGACACATAATATAATGGTGGTGCAGCTTGTTCTCTTCTCCCGTCAATTTCTATGTAATTCTTGATGTTATGACTAGTGATAGTTATCTATATTTTTTGGAAAAAATAATAATAAAATAAAATATTGGCAACAGTAACTGTCCTCCGGACGAATTTTTGTCGGTAAACATCCTCCTCTGATATTTTCGTTGCTTCAGGTTCGTTGGTTGCAGGGTTAGGCAGGGTTGGGCAGGGTTGGTACTATTCACAGGGTACCCCCTCCTCACAGTTTACTATTCTCCCAGCCCTGTGAATAGTACCCAACCCTGCCCAACCCTGCACCAAACGAACCTCAAGTGATTGGTATTCCTGATCTTTTAATTAAAAGAAAAGGGAAGGAAAACGTTTCCAACGGGAATATCGAGACATGTGCGCGTGGTACCAACAGGGTTTTCTTGGTGGGGGCAAAGAGAGAGATCATCAAAGGTCAATACCGTGAAAACCGATTCTCTTTCGGGAGGGGAGATGGAGACGCCCTACCGAAGCCTTCTCTGCTTGATCCAATCGCGGAGGCGGACGCCACAACGAGCACTTCAACCCGATTCTTCGCCAGCGGCCTCCACGGGACGACCCCCAAGTCGAGGAGGTGAGGGCTGTCCTGTCGTGTGGAGAGGTCGATGCGGATGGGAAGGAGCAAGAAGGCCGCCATCGTTGTCGATCAAGGAGGTGGTGGGTTTTTTTTTGCGGGGAGAAGGGGGAAAGGAGGGGGGATGAAGGTTTTTGAAACAGAGGCTGAGATGTTGGTAGCGATCTAGAATTGGGGAGCGGATTTTCTGGTGCACAGCAGATTTTGCTGCAGTGTCCTAGCCGCTTGATCAAGATCGTGGTTCGCATGAATTTGATTCTTTTTGTGGGCCTAACCGTGCGAGCGGCTCAGGACACTACAGCAGAATCTGCTGGCCACTAGGGCTCCTAGAATTGTGGTTGCACTGCTTGGGTATACCGAGGTTATCTATGCACATTTTTGCCTATCGTTAAAAAATGTGTGGTCTTGTTATAATTAAGCAAAAAAGGTGCGGGATCTAGACATAAATTCTGCGGCAAGATTAGTAAGATCTCGAATTTTCAAAATGAAGATATGAATGGAGGCGAAGACTCCATGTAGCTGATCCTACTTAATTGTGGGAAAATGTTTTGTTGTTGTCATCGCTTTATCAACTCTGATAAAAAATAACTGGACAAGGGACATTATAAAAAAAAGGTTATCTTCTTCCCCTTTAGTTGCCACAAAGGAATCATGCAGCGTATTCCAAGCATGTGGAAGTTGATAAATTGAAATTAAGCTAAATGAAATTAACAATATCAAATGAAAAACCTATGTTGATTGATGATAGCATTGCTTCCCATTGTTCTTTTTAGTATTATTTTTTTATCTCTATTGTAGCGGGCAATATTTAAATAATATTTTTAAAATTTACTGGTTTTCCAGATGCAGTTAAGCGTAAATTTATCTTCAAAATGTTATTGTTTCCCATTTTGTTCCTTTAGGCATTGGCTTCTTTCCCATCATTCTTATTGACAATGGTTCTTAACTTCAATGTGACATGTGTATTTTCTTGCGTAGCTATATGTCATAGATTTTTTGAAATAAAAGGAGAAAGTAACTGATTTTATTTTCTTTAACAGTTCGACATGGAGAGAGTCAATTATATCTAACTACAATCAAATGTATCTCACAAAAGTGGATATTTAGAGTTAGTATTAATGGTTTGAACGTATGTCTTTATAATCCAATAGCTACCAAAACCATTGTAGAAGTGCTTGGAAAATATATTTGTTTAATAAATACATGATAGAATGCACGAGGATTCCTCGAGACGATGATTCCTCATGTGATGATATGAATTTAGAGATTTAATTTTTATGTAGAGGATTGTGTACGAGCGTATTCCAACATTTTCGTATAGTATTATCAACTTATAATACGATGGACAAATTATCTCCACGATTATAAGTTAATAACCTCTTCCTATTCCTATTTTGGGTGAAAATACATTAATTCTCTTACTCTAGACGTACTAGATATCTTGAACTAAGACATATATCTTCGAAGCTAAAAAAAGAGAGATCTTGAGCCATTGCAAGAAATAGGTTTATTGATATTCGTAATGTAGTAGATGTTATCATAAATATATGCTAGGTCATGCATAAGCATACATGTTTTTATGATGACAAAACTTGTGCATTTATCTTGCAGCTAGGAAAAAACTGAGGATCATTAGCTCGAGCTTAAAGTAAGAAGGAGAAACTCAAGCTTAAGGATCAAGCACAATGCTCAAAAAAGAAGCTTAATAATAAAGATCAAGATTGGGGAAGTAGAAACTCAAGCTCATGCTCAAAGCACGTTGTAGTCTTTTTTTCTCCTAAACCCGACAACCTGTAAATTTCTTATAAAAGAAATAAAGAACATCAAAGAATATCATACATCATGCATAATCGTTCACAACCTCTTTTTTCAGTCAATTCCAAATTAATCGAATTATCTCCATTTCATCCAACTATTTATTTTCTCTGTCAACTAATCTTATTTTTCAATAAACAAAATTTTGGACTCTTTTTTTCAATATTTTATTTTTTCACAGTTGACTACTATTTTCTGTAGAGACTACCTCTAACTCCAGTCAACTACTTTTAGTTCTCTCACGATCAAAATTTGAACTTTGATCTTGATCTTTTTGGACATTTAACTTCAATTTACTAATGTTATTATTATTCAATTGACTACTTTATTTTTCAGCTGACTAATTTCATTTTTTAGTCGGCAAATCAGTTGTACCATTCTGTTATTATTTCCCATCCAATCATCTTTAATATACACTAATGGCTACATAGCACTTGGGAACCTATAAATAGGACCCAATACTACCCTTATTCGTATGCCAACTCAAGAAATCACTATCTACTTTCTAATTCTCATTTTCATCAATTCAATATCATTTTGAGCTATACTGCATACTATGCTCCATTCTTACAGCTTTGGAGTTTCACCATTTCAGCTTAGGATCAATTTTCTATCTAAGCTCGTCAATTTTTCTACCTTGCATTGCATTTCACATATTTTATTGAGGTTGAAGAAGATTAGTACTTTTGTATAGGGTTGAAGTTCTCCCATGCCGAACAAGTCTAAGGCCCTGTTTGGTTGGAAAATAAGCCCTGGAATAAGGGGCCAATTCTCCTCCGGACACGTTCCCAGTGGTACGACTATTCCTCATTATTCTATCTTATTTCACTCTTATTCCTATCTTTATCCCACCTTATCTACCTTAATTTCACCTTATTCTCTTTATTCCTATCCTCCAGCCGAATAAAGAATAGACACTTATTCTCCTTATTCCCCATCCTTATTCCTGCTTATTCTCGAACCGAACGGGCCCTAAGTGTATGATTAGAGTTGTCTATGTGTACAATTGATGCATGTGTAAGTAATCTATATTTGGCGGAAAAAGCTAGAGGGATCAGTCAAGGTCGAAAAACCGAGTCAGGAAGACTCTGGTAATGATTTGAAAGGATTTTCACGTTGAATTCTTTTGTGCTTTGTGGGTGATTCATTTCATACAATGCTTCATTTTTACATCATCTTGGAGCATTATCATTTGTAAGATCGTCCATTTTTCTACATTGCATCACATTTCACATATTTTATTTAGGATAAAGAATACATGTAATTTTGTATAGGGTTGAAGTTGTCCATGTTGAACAACTCAAGTGTATGATTAGAGTCATCCGTGTGAAAATCTTAATACAATTGATGCATGTGCAAGCAATCTATGTTTGGCGAAAAAGTCCAGAGGGATCTATCAGGTCGAATGCTAAAGTCGAGAAGACGCTAGTAATGATTTTTAACTGGAAGGATTTTCACGTTGAATTATTGTGTGCTTTGTGAGTGATTTATTTCATACAATGCTTCATTCTTACAGCTCCGGGGTTTCGGCATTTCACATTAGGAGCAATATCCTCTGTAAGATCGACCATTTTTCTACCTTGCATTACATTTCACATATTTTATTGAGGTTAAAGAAGATTTGTACTTTTGTATAGGGTTGAAGTTGTCTGTGTTGAACAACTCAACAGTATGGTTAGAGTTGTTCGTGTGAAACAACTAATTTTAATACAATTGATGCATGTGCAAGCAATCTATGTTTGACAGAAAATGTCACAGGATCTGTCAGGTCGAAAGCTTGAGTCAGGAAGACTCTAGTCATGATTTTTACCTTGAATAATTTGCACATTGAATTCTTGTGTGCTTTGTGGGTGATTGTTTCATATCTCTTTGTTATTAAAACATGTGCTACATATTGTTTCACGTTTGAGATTGGTTATTGTAGTATAGAAGAGATTCATGATTCACATATGACCGGCATTTGGTATGAGAGCCTAATCCATGTGAAAGACATGACAATCCATCATACATAGACAACTTTAGAGGATCGCAAATCAAAGTGAACTAGGCAATTCATCCACCATTTTTTGATAAGACGAGCTATGCATGTTGACAGACGAAGATGACAACCTTTTAACAAATCAACTAATTTCACTATTTAGAATATAGTTGGAAAGAATTTAATTTTATAAGCATGAATGACTTACATTGTGCCTTATCAATAGTCAAATTTGATCAAGTTTCGCACCTCAAGATGGTGTGTGAAATTAGAAGTGTCTAGAAAATAACTCACGAATGTGCATCTATGGTAGAAGAATCTTGATTTAGAATTCTAACATGTGATTATAAAATGTTCAAGAGATGAACAGGAGAGAAAGTAAAAAGATATGAACGTGTGGTTCTTTTTTAGTGTGAATCAACTAAGCAATTTAGGAAGAGCTTTTCTACTTGGAGAACTCTCGACCAAGAGCATAGTTCTATTCTCACCAAATCGCGAACATAATGTGAGTACAATAGAGGAATCAATGAACTTTAGCATGATGTCAATGGAAAATTCCATAGGCATTGTTCTAGCTTATGCAACCATACTGTAAAACAAGAAAAAAAAGGAAGAAGATCCAAAGAAGAAGTACCTTGTCTCTAAAGCTAGCACGAGGTCAAATGTAACAGATTATTTTTTCTAAGATAATAGAATAATTAAAATAAAAAATCTAAATCACATCACTCTTAAAGATAATACAGGATAAGATAAAAAGAGATAAAAATAGCCAACAACTCAAGTTGGTTGTTTCTTTATCTCTTAATTGAGTCCAATTTATTATTATCAATTATCTCATTGATTGTGCCTATAAATACCATGAGACTCCATTGACTTGCCCACACATTGCCCTCTTTGAGAGAAAGTAGATAGAGAGAGAGAGAGAGAAGCCGACGACGACATTCTTTCGTCGTGTCGTTTCGAATTCAATATCGACAACTCTCTCTGTCAATGTTGGAGTTTGGTCTGAAGAAATTGAAGGAACAAGGAGGTCGACAACGTCCGGATTGGTGGAATCTTGGTCGACGAATTTCTTACGTCGGCGAGGTATGTGTCGAACCCTTAGGATAACGTTTATGCCTATGAATTTCATCCATGATAAGATCTCTCGATTTTACTTACGAACGAACTAGACAATCTCTCAATTTCATAATGACACCCTCACCATCAATAACCAGGTGAACGAGAGGACTTTATCTTGATGGCCCTATGGATTTTCTTATACACATCGAACATCCGGTTGATTGGGAAATAGGCACGGATAAAATAATCCATCAACATTCTGTCTTTGATCTAACAATTAGAATAATAATTACAAAAACACATATCCTTTTTGGAACACGATGGATCCATATGCATTTATTTTCTTTCTCCACTAATCACATCTCCTACAGGAAATGAGAGCGTATTTTCTTAGAATATGGTGTATACCTCTTTTCAAAACTGGAAACTAGTTTTTTCTAAGAGCATGTTTATTCCAGGATATTTTCAGAATAGCAGAATTATTGTTGTAATATTATATGTTGATTTTTTCTTGAATCCGAGTAAAATAAACAATGTGATAACCTATCGATTGTTTTTTAGCAAAAAACTATATAGAACCATTTAATCTTATCTTTTGGACCTATTCCAAATAAATAATGTTATTATTTGTTTTCAATCGATGGTATTTAAATAATGTTAGTTTCTTTCTATTGATGATATTTGTTAACATAAACGATTGATACTAAACTTTATGTCTTTGTGTCAAGAATGGCAATTAAATTTTTTTCTTAATTGGGATTACAATGATGTATTGACGTGGGTATTGATAGTAGTGTTGTGTGATTACAACTGAAAGATTAAATTAGAAATAAGTAAGTAGTATCATGAAATTTTCCAATCCAACATGCTGACATCAAGTACAAAATAGTTATGTATTAAAGAAATGACTACCGGAATACTTTTACTCAATAAAAGTAAATATGTCTAGATGATATTATGATATTGCCACCGACTCGAATTAAGGGGTCGTAAGGCCTAAAGGGCCAACGCCTTCCGAGGGCGTGAGGCAAAAGATAAGTCCTCTACAGTTGTACCTACACTGTCATGATTATGTATGTTATGGACCGCTTGTGCCGGCGATAAAGAATCAAAGCCATCAAAGCTGCCTAAGAATTAACAATCAAGACCACTCTAAACGTGAAAAATATCATGGGCATGTGTGCAATATGTGTTAATATTATTTGCATATATGCAATTATGTTATTGTTATGGACATATGTGTAAGTTCTGTTAATGTTAAGTGCATGTGTGCAATTATGCTAATGATGTGAGCATACATGCAAATTTATGTTAAGCAAAGGTCATGTGTGCAATTATATTAATGATATGGGCATATGTGATATTTGTGTTAGGCTATGGCCATGTTTGCAAAATAAGTTAAAGTTAAGGGTATATGTGCAATTTAAGATAATGTTAATGGTTTATGTGCAATTTTGTTAATATTATGGGCATACATGCAAATTTGGTAAAACTTACGTGTATATGCGCAAGTATGTTATGTGATGCATGGTTATGAAGGGAAATTAGTTATATGCATTAAATAAGTTGATTGATGATTCATATGATAATGGCTTTCTTAACTTGTTTTCTACTCTAGGCGGTTTGACCCCAACTCGGCATATACTGAGTGTTATGCTCATAACATGTATTGTTAATCTTTTTCAGGAGAACGTGAAGATTAGATCATTAACGGTTAAAGGGTAGGACACCGTCTTCAAGAAGTATATCGGTACGGGACTACTGTTAGATCAGTTTGGAAGGACATCTTATGCTCACTGGAATAAGGAGATTGTGGATACGATTTCATTTAGTTTATTTATCTTTTCCTTTTAATTAAGGAACTCTTGGACTCATGTCCTTATTAATAGTATGGAAAGAAAGTTTTTTTTGTCCTTTCTTTACTGCTCTTATGTTATGATTAATGCTAAGAGTATTGATCCCGAAATGTCCGTTGAGTTCTTGCTTCCGCATTATTCTCGGACGATCGGGTTTCGTTACATCAAAATATGACTCTAATCAAGACATCTGTGTAGAGACCTCATCACACAAAAATAAAATATTTTTGCAAGTAACAAAAAAGGGGAGAAAAAGAAATAAGTGTAGATTGGTTAGAATCGCCAATGACAGTGTGATGAACCTCAGTTTCATCATCTTTATTTCCCATAATTAACCCCCTTGCTTAAAAGTTTGTCAATAATTCCCTGTTAATGTCCTATAATTAACAGAGTCCTTAATAAATTAAAAACCACAAAAAAATGGCAAAGCAAAAATCAGTGGTATTTTTAGACTCAAAAATACCATCAAAAATATTTCGGGCCCTTGTTCGATCTCTTTTCGAGTTTTGGTCAACATGAAACTTGTAGATCTCGTCAAGATCTACAACTTTCATGTTTTGAGTTTTCTCAAATTCGGCCAATAGGGCCCTCAAAAAAAAAAGAAAAACCCTCTGAATAACCTGATTGGGCCACGTGGCCCATTCTGGGGGCGCCACGTGGCCCCGCCTCCTTTGTCTTTTCCGCCTCTTCTATCGACCGTTGGATCGTCCTCTTGATCCAACGGTCCAGGCCGTTCCACGCACACTTCATTCCTCATCCGTTCGATCGGCCCCCACTTTCCATCCAAACCGTCCTTTAGCGCCTCGACCTCGTCATGACACGTGGCACAACAGACGCCCTCCGTTCTCATCACCCGATCTTCCATCAGGACCATTAATCCACGCCCTATTCCTAACCGCTCGATCAACCTCCATCTCTCATCACCACCCTCCGATGGCGCCTCGCTCTCCAATCGCCACGTGGCAGCTCCATCTGCCATTGATCGCTCCGCCCAGATCCCATCCGCGCCTCTCATTCGCGCCTAACCGTCAGCCGTTGGATCTCAGATCCAACGGCCGACCACCATCGTCTTCCTCCAGACCCTCTCCATCTCTCCCACGTTCTCCACTCACGCACCGCGCCCCCTTCCCATTTTCTCGCCTTCCCATTCCACCATCTCCACTCGCCAATTACCCCATGACCTTCTCCAGTCAACCGTGACCCTCGCGCATACCTCCACGATCCATAACTCCCCTCCAGTCGCTCCACGATCACGGTTGAACCCCACGTCCTCGCTAGCAAACTGCCCAACTCCAACCTTCAAATACGCCGCCTCCTTCACCGTTACACCCCGTCCACCTTTACGCGAGGGCTCGCCCAGCCCTCCTCCGTCTCCCTGTGACAGGGGGAGGCGGAGGATCGAGCGACGACGACGCAGCCCCTCCGGTGAGACCCTCCGCCTTCGACGGCGGCGCTGCGGCGCTCCGCGACCGCTTGAGCTGCATGGAATGGCTGGCCATGTCCAGCGAAGACCCGAATATCCACGGCGATGTTCAACCCAAGCCCTCACTCCGCCAATCTCCGGTAAGCTACCCTTCTTCTTCCTCTGTAATTTTCTTTAATTTCTTTTAATTTTCTAGGGCACTTCGACCATCTTCACCCTCCGACGACCACCCAGTTAGCTCCGCAACGCTTCCCCCGTTCTCGTGCACCTCTCCGCTCGCTTCCTTCATGTCTTCCATACCTCTACGCATCCGACCCACCTCCTCCGCCATCCACGGCGGAGGAGCTTCGAGCTCTTCATCTTCTCCGCCCCGATGAGCTTCCATCTCACTTCACGCAAGCACGCACGTCTTCTGCCTTGCTTCGGCTATGTACTAACTATGCAGGTCGATCCACTCCTTCAATGGCCGGAGAGGTCGCCGGGCCATCTTCGTGACTGTCGTCTTCGACATTGGAGCCCCGGCGACCCGAGCTGAGCTACTAGATGTCTCGCCCGAGCTCTAATCTTCATCGACAATCCGTCAGTAGCCTTGGGCGAGCGCCACCGTGCCCAGGAAGGAGCGGCGGAGCTAGAGCTCCTTCGCCGGAGCTCAGTTCCCGCCGCCAGCCGTAGGAGGAAGACGGAGGAGCAGTTGCCGTCGGATGATCTTCATCTGACGGCACGGATTCAGCCACGTCGCTCAAGACCCGCCTTTCCAGCGACCGTTGGATCATCTCGATCCAACGGTTCCAATTCAGCCACGTGGCGACGCCAGAGACTTCGCCGAGCCTCAGCCACCGAGCCTCCAGGCTTGGGGATCCCGAGCCTTCACGAGCCTGCACTGAGCTTCGATTTGTCCCAGCCTTCGCCGAAGCTAGTCCGAACCTCCGCTGATTCCGAGCCGACTTCCGAGCCTCGAAGGCGCGTGCCTGGCGCGTGCCTTCTGGGCAATTTGCGGAGGAGCCCACAGACTTCTCCAGATTTGCAGAAAGGTCCAGTCCTCACATGCTAACCACGTGCATCAGGGGTTATTTGCACTTATACCCTTGCGGGTTTATATAATTGTAAATATACCCCTGCGCGTGGGGTTCATTTACAGGGAAGGCCTCGAATTTATTTCTTTTGCATTTTAGTCCTTCCCAGGGACCTTTTTGTAGTTATCTTTTTATGTTTTCTTTGCATTTATGCCCTTGCTTTCTTTGTTGAATATCTTGAGCTACGTTTGTCCAATCGAGTTGATTTCAGTTTCGTTTTGAAGCTCCTCTCGTCCTCTTTATTATGGCATGATTAAATTTTAAATTTGACACTATGAACCGTGATGTATTATTTTATTATTTAAGTGTCTTGATTTTTTTATTTATCATGCCTACTTGCTTTATGATTGTAGAGTGCTTCTTCACTTCAACTCAGATCGATTCGAAATTTTCTTATGGCTCAAGTAACTATCATTTCAGGGCATATCATTAGCTTTGCATGTATATTCCTTTGCATGATAGAAAAATGAATAAAAAATTGCATGTTTACTTCAATGCATTGTCTTGTTGTGTCTTTGCATATTTTGACCTATAGATCTTTAACTCAACACTTAATTAAATACGCTTAAATCCGATTAATACGAGAGAGGCTCGTGTCCCTGAGTTCGACCTTGGTATCTTGCCAAGTAAAATAAATTCACGATCACCTCATTTCGATTCATTATGGCATATATCTAAATGAGGTGATCGCTTTGACGACCGAAATCGGCCCGACTACGATGATGATTCCATGTGCTAAAAAACACATTATTAAAGAGCCGATTTTGCGGTTCGTCAAATGGCGCCGTTGCCGGGGACACGGCTCATTTCTTTTATTTTTTGGATTTTCGTGTGTTTAATTTAGTGTTTCTTTTTATAGGTCAAATGATCATATATTTTGCATATAAAATTTTTTCTTCCTTATTTGATATCTAACTATTGTTTTTGTGGCAGAGCCCTTGATGGATCAAGGAGGTGAGGAGCAGGATACTCCCCGCTACGAGGAGCCGCAGAAGCATGCTTGGAGTCGATAAGAAAGAAAAGAAAAAAATGTGTCGCATTTATTTTTTATTATAATAAACTCGTCTTTTACAGCGGTCTTCGATCGAAGACTCGCGATTGTAATCGGACGAATGTGGTTGTGTGGGGATCTTCCCCACTTGAGTATCGACCTAGGACTAGGCACGCGGCTCTCCGAGCTCATTTTATTTTTTATCTTATGCGCTCGATCGTAGGTTAGGTCACACTTTAAATCAGAGACGCACATAATCTCGCCTCACTTAGCCAAACTTAAATGGATATCATTTCCCGCTAATAGATGCATGATTAGGTGTGGTTTTATTCGACTTGCATACATTGATTTTGGTTTTCAAAATAGCCCCAGTTTTTCACGTGTTTTATCGTCAAATCACTGCATGATTTCTCGCATAGCCTAGACCGTGTTTTTCTTCATCGTATACATGTTTTTCTCGGCTTTCATTTTTCTAGATTGATCACCTAGGATAAATGGAAAATGGAATGAACGGTAGACGATGATTTTCTGATTAATGTGCTAACCATAATTCAGTGATAAACTAAAATAAAATTGGGACTGTTAATTGCAAGTCAACAAAAATGGAGTAAAATTCGGTTTTGGGAGAGCAATACCCTCGCTTACGCAATAATTTTCACTTCACATCTTTTCTTTGCGTAAAAATCAAATGTTTTATCACCAATAAAATAGACAAGATAATAAACCAACTTAGGTTGGTTTCATGTGTGAGTTGGTGAAAATAAGGGTTTGCTTGCTTGATTGAGCCTTGTTTGATGTGACACACACCCCAAATCCAAAGACACTCCATTTCATCTCCGAAGATTCAACCGCTCACTTGTATATTCATCCCTCTTCTTCGTTCACCTTGGGTCTCTTCCAACGTCAATCTCCATCTTTATACTTAGGCTAACCTCAGCCTAAGTATAGGGGGGACCCAAGTCCCTGTGATTTCTCTACTCATCTTTTCTTGCCTTTATACTTAGGTTATTTCTAACCTAAGTATAGGGGGAGACCCTCTTAGCTCCCGTATATTCTTCTATATTTAAATGGACCTATGTTCTTGTAACATCTAGTGCTATGAGGACATAGCAAAGTTTAAGTATAGGGGGGTATACCGTATATACCGTATATTTACTTTAGCTATAAATCTGAAAATTTTGAAAAATTAAAAACTTTTTGGCTAAGGTAAAAATTCATTGGACTAAGAAAACTCAAAGGATTTCGCGGTTTTTCGATATTATGTTACACTATTTTATAGAAATATTTTCGAAAATGATTTTTTGAAAATGTTTTGAAAATTTTCATTTTGTGTGACATGGGTTTTGGAAAAATCGCCATCTCTTTTCAAGGAAAGTTGAGTCTAACTTGTGTTTTAACTCTCTTATTAAAATCCATAAAAATCAGAAAACCCCTAAAAACCTTTAGGAGCTATTAGTGACTACTAAGCCCAATTAAGAAAGCCGCGTTCAGTGAGGGTTCGCCCTTAGCAGATTGGATGGTTTAGAGGACATCGCGTAAGGCCACGTCCTCAAGCAACGGGCTTCGGCCTGTACTTACATCCATACTGGCTGAATTGTAGCTACTTAATTGAGTTTAGGCAGTTGTTATATCTCTTGAAGTTCAAAAAAAAAGTGTCTTGTTTTTGAATGAAGAAGTTGGATTAGTCCTCTACATTTACACTTTCACCCAGGATCTGAATTGGTCAAGGAGACTTAGCTTTTAGAAGTCCTTGAGATTTTAGGTTAACCAGCCTTAGCCATCAGGGTCTTAGACTTAATCATCCACATTCTCCTAAGTTTCTAGATTTGCATGCTATATTCCATGCTTAGTCTCAGACATAAAGAATATGATCAGCACATCACATGCACGACTGCGGTTTTTGATGAGATGAGTTGATTTTTCACCTAAGGGATTGGGATGAGGAAGTCGAGTTTGGATTTGATCTAATGACGCTCGAGGATGGGATAAAATCTTTGAAGGCTTCATGAAACCTGAGTGTCAGCAATATTAGCCAGTATGAGAACTTGATTCTTATACTAATCTCTTGACATTAACCTAAGTGCCTGGGTGTGAAAAATAAATAAAAAATGTTGATCAGTGTGCGCCAACTCTTGGTAAAAGCAGTGGAGCTAGCCATCAATTATACAAGTCAATGAAATTCAAAGAAAAGCTCTCATTCCACAAAGTTACAAATCAAAGAGCTTCCACCAAAGGCGAGCGCTCCCAAAACTTTTCAAAGTGTCCACTTGGACCACCGCTATTAGGACCAGGAGTCGGGCTTGCACCAAAAAAGGCTCTGCATCGTAAATGCTACAAGTCTGGGTGTCGAAGGTACGATAGGTACTCAAAAGAGACACACCCCGGTGTACTCCCAGGAAAACAAGTGCAGACGGCTCCAACTTCTCTTGACGGACGCACTGATCAACATCAAAAAAATGTGTTGCGTAAAATGGCACTAGAGAGAATCCTTGTTCCAATGAGAGGGAGAGAAGAATTGACACAATCCCATGCCCTCCATTTTCTGGCCTGCCATCCACATTTTCTAAGTCTGACAACTAAAGAGACGGTAGACTGAATGCAAGATTTGATTTATTCCCTAGTGCTGAGGATTGGGTCCTTAGGAGATTTTCTCGAACCAAGATTTTGGGTGACAAATTGACTCTACTCTCAGAATTGCAGTCAACACTAAACTTCATATCCTTTAGTTTATATGTATATCAGAGAGAGTCTAGAGAAATAGAGGAATTGGAAGCCTCTTGATTAAGGCTGGGTTGAACTCTAAAATTTTGGATCTCTGAAGCCGAGTCGACTTGATCAGATTGGATCCTGTACACATGCACAAGGGGGTTAATCCAACTTAGTCATTCTTTTTGATGCTCGAGGACGAGCATTGTTTAAGTATAGGGGGGTGATGAACCTCAGTTTCATCATCTTTATTTCCCATAATTAACCCCCTTGCTTAAAAGTTTGTCAATAATTCCCTGTTAATGTCCTATAATTAACAGAGTCCTTAATAAATTAAAAACCACAAAAAAATGGCAAAGCAAAAATCAGTGGTATTTTTAGACTCAAAAATACCATCAAAAATATTTCGGGCCCTTGTTCAATCTCTTTTCGAGTTTTGGTCAACATGAAACTTGTAGATCTCGTCAAGATCTACAACTTTCATGTTTTGAGTTTTCTCAAATTAGGCCAATAGGGCCCTCAAAAATAAGAAAAACCCTCTGAATAACCTGATTGGGCCACGTGGCCCATTCTGGGGGCGCTACGTGGCCCCGCCTCCTTTGTCTTTTCCGCCTCTTCTATCGACCGTTGGATCGTCCTCTTGATCCAACGGTCCAGGCCGTTCCACGCACGCTTCATTCCTCATCCGTTCGATCGGCCCCCACTTTCCATCCAAACCGTCCTTTAGCGCCTCGACCTCGTCATGACACGTGGCACAACAGACGCCCTCCGTTCTCATCACCCGATCTTCCATCAGGACCATTAATCCACGCCCTATTCCTAACCGCTCGATCAACCTCCATCTCTCATCACCACCCTCCGATGGCGCCTCGCTCTCCAATCGCCACGTGGCAGCTCCATCTGCCATTGATTGCTCCGCCCAGATCCCATCCGCGCCTCTCATTCGCGCCTAACCGTCAGCCGTTGGATCTCAGATCCAACGGCCGACCACCATCGTCTTCCTCCAGACCCTCTCCATCTCTCCCACGTTCTCCACTCACGCACCGCGCCCCCTTCCCATTTTCTCGCCTTCCCCTTCCACCATCTCCACTCGCCAATTACCCCATGACCTTCTCCAGTCAACCGTGACCCTCGCGCATACCTCCACGATCCATAACTCCCCTCCAGTCGCTCCACGATCACGGTTGAACCCCACATCCTCGCTAGCAAACCACCCAACTCCAACCTTCAAATACGCCGCCTCCTTCACCGTTACACCCCGTCCACCTTTACGCGAGGGCTCGCCCAGCCCTCCTCCGTCTCCCTGTGACAGGGGGAGGCGGAGGATCGAGCGACGACGACACAGCCCCTCCGGTGAGACCCTCCGCCTTCGACGGCGGAGCTGCGGCGCTCCACGACCGCTTGAGCTGCATGGAATGGCTGGCCATGTCCAGCGAAGACCCGAATATCCACGGCGATGTTCAACCCAAGCCCTCACTCCGCCAATCTCCGGTAAGCTACCCTTCTTCTTCCTCTGTAATTTTCTTTAATTTCTTTTAATTTTCTAGGGCACTTCGACCATCTTCACCCTCCGACGACCACCCAGTTAGCTCCGCAATGCTTCCCCCGTTCTCGCGCACCTCTCCGCTCGCTTCCTTCTTGTCTTCCATACCTCTACGCATCCGACCCACCTCCTCCGCCATCCACGGTGGAGGAGCTTCGAGCTCTTCATCTTCTCCGCCCCGATGAGCTTCCATCTCACTTCACGCAAGCACGCACGTCTTCTGCCTTGCTTCGGCTATGTACTAACTATGCAGGTCGATCCACTCCTTCAATGGCCGGAGAGGTCGCCGGGTGATGAATCCACATTTCATCATCTTTATTCTATCATTTTGGCACCAAAAACCCTGGCAAATACCTGTAAATAGCCTTAAATCAAGCATTTTAGCATTCATGCATGTGCATCTAAACAGTGTATAAATTACTGTAATTAAGGCCAAAATTATAGAATAAATAAAGAAAAGAAAAAGAATAAAATGTTGTAAATATTTTATGACCCAAAACCCCGAGACCTAGGCATCTCGATGAATAGGTCGACAAGGAATAAAGTAGGGGGAGATAAGGGCCAAAATACAGACAAAATACCTATACATTATATTCATTCTTTATTCATTTTGGGACCTATTTTTGGTTCCACTTTTTGTACATCAAATAAAGAAACTTTGTACATGAAAGTTGTAGATAATTTTATAAAGAAAAATACAAAATTGATTTCACAGAAAAATAATGTACAGATAAAAAGTTATGGTCTGAATAAAAATCCAGAATCCCAACTTCCCAGACCCGTATCTCGCAACTGACAACTCCAAATGTAGCAAACTCACTTTAATTGTATATAGAATAAAATAATCTATCCAATGGCGGTGGTTTCACATTTGGCGGAGCTACGGTTTGAAAGTTGACTTTTGGACCCTCATTGTATACTTGTACATATTAAAATATTCAATTTATTATTTATTCATTATTTTTATATTTTTATATTTTTATAATGTTGTAAATAATACATATAATATTTATGAGTATTAAAATCAGAATAAAAACATAAATGAAATACAAATAAAAATAGTTGTATATTTTCAATACATTGGTACATTACCTATACATATACCTATACAACACATACTTGTATTTTATTAAATATACAAAACACATCAGAAAAATAAAATAAAAATATATTTATGTATATAAAAGGATGTTATAATTTTATAAAATAATAAATAAAAATAATAAAATTAAAAATACCTAAATAAAAATCAAATAATCAAACATGTAGATAATATACCTATATAAGGGCATAAAAGCAAATTGTAAAAATATACCTCATAAAAATAATTAAAAATCGGAATTAAATACTTTATGAAATAATAAACATTTTTTATTAATTAACCTAAAATTAAATAAATCATTTTCGATTTTTAATTGAATTTTTAATCATTTTTTGAGGGATTTTTCCTGGTTGGTCCACGTGGACCAACCAGGGGGCAGTCATCGTTGACCAAGGTCAACTGCCTGCCCTCCATCCTTGTAGCCCGTCAGACCTCGATTTTTGCCCGTGTTTGCGGATTTATCGAGGCCGCCCCTTTCATCCTTTGGGGTCGCTCCCTTCTGCAAAGTTTCTCCCCTACCATCCCCCTAGCTCGCCAGCCTATCAGATCTCCTTAGATCTTTGCCTCGCACCCGTGATCGATCCTCGAAACTCGCCCGTCGACCATCTTCAAAACCAGCCCCGTCTTCTTCCTTTTCCCTTTTGAACCGGCTTGGGCGCCAAAATCCTCCGGGTGAGGGTCGAGGGTTTATCTCCAGTGACAGGGGAGTCCTCCCCCATCTCAGGCGAGGTGCGGCGGAGCACCTAGCGCCGAGTTCCACCACCTCCGGCCGTACGGCCGTCGAGGTTCTTTCCTCGGGTTCTATAGCCTTCGAGGTTGTGTTTTTCCCATCTTATTCTAGTTATTTAGTTTGCTGTTACGTGCAGATTTCATTTCGCGCCCTTGATCAACCATTTCATCGATTGAATCGCCACCATCTCCCACCTCGCCGGAGCTTGCTCCGGCGAGTTCCATTTTCGCATCATACGCCACACACCATTCCACTCCACCTATTTTGCACTTTTCAGTGATGGATTTTGCGCCTCCCCTTGCTGTTGTTCTTTACTTGTCTTTGCAGGACCCAAGGGAAGCTCCAGCACTTCGTGGTCTGCCCGAGTCGCTGCTCCAGGTTCCACGCCACCGCCACGACTTCTTGATGGACCTGGAGCATTTTTAAGGATTCCGCCGTGTACGGAGGAGCCCCAGGGACTTTTTGCACCTTCCATTTTCCCCTGGGGACGACGCAAGAGAGGAGGAGGGCAGATCGAAGTCCGCCCCGGCGGAGTTCATCTGTTGTTCTTCCAAACCCCCTCCGTGCCGTCGATCTGGGGGGTGTTCTTCACGAGCTACAGGCGCCGTTGGATATTGCAGCCCTCCAGCCGTCGATCTCCAGCCAGCCTTCTAATCTCCGCCGTTGGGCGCGAAGGGGTACGGGCCGTCGCGATAGCGACACGTGTCTTTAAGTAAGCCTCATCAGCCGCCCGATCGCCCTTTTATTGGGCATTTTGCATAGTTAGCCCAGTAGCTTTTGTATTTATTATCTAAGTATAAAACTTTCCTCTGCAGCTTTTAACTTTTAGGGGAATTTGCATATAGCCCCAAATACTTTGTCATATTGCAGTCTGGTCCTCGCCAGGTCACGTGCACAGTGCGCGTGACCTTGGCAATTTTGCAGGTCCACCCGTGCGGATTTTGGTTATTGGTTTTTGGCCCAGAAAGTATTTAATTCAGTGTATATTTTTGTGGCAAAATTGCAGACGTGTCCCCATCTTTTCAGATATTTGCATAAAGGTCCCTGCCAGGCCTTTAATTTTTGTATGCTTGTTGTATTTATTTGAACTAACTTTTTAACTCCTAAAATTCCGCAAAAATAGACTTAAGCTCCTGGACCTGTGTACTTTCACGCCACCTATTTAGTTTTTGATTTCATTTTATTTTCATATTTATTAAAAATCAAAAACTTGCTATTTGTGCACTGTCTAGCTTAGAAAATACCAAAAAATATTAAAACACCTCCAAAAATTCCAAAAAGATTACCTAGTGTCTATTTATCTTTTAGTGTCAGTCCAAAAATCATTAAAAATCTCAAAAGAAAAACACTAAAAACTTAAAAACAATTGAAAACTTCAAAAAAATATATAAAATAGTAGAAAACTCCAAAAATCATAAACTTAGGTTCTGTTTATCCCTTATTTTATCCCTTTTATTAGAAAAATAGTGTGAAACATTGTGAGTACTGGTTGCTATTTTTAATTTGCATTTTATTCCCAGCCAGCCTTACTTCCACTGTTTTCTTTTATTCCAATATTTAAAAATATCAAAAACATCTTGAAAAACCCTCAAAAATCACAAAAACAGTAGAAAACCTTAAAAATACCAAAAACATTTTATTTCTGAATTTTTGAGTATTTTTGTGCATTTTTATAAATATTTTACCTTGCCTTTTCTTATATTGTTTTTACCTTCCAATATTGAAAAAGAAATACAGAAATATAAAATATAAAATATAAAAATCAGAAAATTCAAAAATCAAAATACAAAATTAAAAAAATAAAAATTAAAAAAATTAATTAAAAATTAAAAACCCACAAAAAAATATATATTTGCTTGCTTGCTTAGTGTAGACACTACACACATTCACACACTTGCATACATTTGCTTGAGCTACACTGTTTGTTCCCTGTGTTCGAACTCTCTACATACTTGCACCTATACATCTTTTATGTAGAGTTAAAAATAAATTTTAACTCCGCATTAGTTCTAATTCATTGATCTTAGTGTGGGTTAATTGTTGATTAAATTCGGATTTTGATTGGTCGACACTGCGACTGAGTTCACGCTTTGTGTTGAACTTAAGACCGTCGATTTTCGCGTTTATCAAATGGCGCCGTTGCCGGGGAGCAACAGCGCGTAGTTCGAGTTTTTGTTTTGTGTTGTGACCATTTGTCTACCTTTGCGGCTTTTATTTCTGCTTGTTTTATTTTGCATTATTTTTGATATATCTCTTGAGCTGTCTAATCCCTCTTCTTTGTTGACTTTCTGCGAGGTACCGCGGACCGAGGGAGGCGCGTCACTCGAGGCGCCGAAGCACCCACGTGAAGCCGGCTTAGCCACCTAGCACCAAGGAGACGAGAAGAGAATTTTTGAAGACCGCGCTCTACTTTAGTTGCATTTTATTTCATTACACTTATTTTTGTAATTTAAGTGAGTGAGAGACTTAATTTGTAATAATACAGGTACCCCCGGACTTGGACTCTTGAGCCTAATTTCCAAGTGATTGTTCACTTGGGGGCTCTCGCGGTTTTTGTCGGTTTTTCTTCGCATTTTTTTTTATTATTTTATTTCGTTTTTCGATTTTATTTATTTTGTGTGATTGAGCCCTTAGCTTTTAGGATTGCTTGCGATAGACTAAGGCCAAACACCTAATACCTTTGCATGCACCTATAGTCTCGTTTGGACTTAGTCAAATATTAAACAGTTGATCATCACCCTCAATCCGTCGCGCCGCGAGCTCTCCCCGAAAAGCGCTTTCTCCTACCCTCAATTTGTTGAGCAGAGGAGGGGTGAGCCTAGACCGGACTCTAGGGTTGAGGATTGGCGGTCGACTTGTGGTGCTTCCCGCTAATAGCAACTTCTGAAATTTAGGGCGATTTCATCGGTTTGCATTTGCATATAGATAGGTTTCAATTCTGCTGAGCATCCTTGCATGTAGAGTGCTGGAGGCAAGGTGAGCATTTCTCTTTAGCATACATCATCGATTGCCGCTTGCATTGCTTTTCCGCCTCTCCCTCTGATTTTGATCACCTAGGTGCTAAGTGAAATTGAATCCTCGTTAGGCTCGTGCATTACTCACTAAAAATCCAAAAAAAAAAGTGATAACCAATAAAATTGGGACTGCTAATATTACTTGACCCTAAAACCGATCAAAAAGAAAAATCTTGTCTTCGGGCGAGTAATCCCCTCATTGTCTTCGCTTTTATTTGCTCGCGCACACCTTAAGGATTAGTGCCCAAATCCCATCAAGCCCCTAAGTGTGTGTGCAATCTTTGACTTCTCACCTAACTCTAAAACCGACAAGATAAAAAGACCGCATTTTACGGTCTTTACCGAGTTGAGTAGGTGAATTGAGGGTTTGTCTTGTTTCATTTTTGCTTGTGATTGTTCTGTGTGTCCTAGATCATACCTGCGTATTTGCGCCTTTTTCTTCACTCTCTTGACTTGACCTTCGTGCTCCCCCGAATCACTTCCTTTTGTTTTCGAGATGGACCCCTGGAGTGCATTTTATCCGGACTTTGCGGACCCCTCGCTCGCTCCAGCTGGTCCACCTCCCTTTTATCAGGAGGATCCTCCTCCTATTTTTTCTGATTTTTGTACATATCCACCTCAGCCACAGTATCAGACTTCGGACTTCTATCCACACCCACCCCCACCTGTGCACTATCCATCTCCACCTCCACATCCACCCGAGTTTGACCTGATGGAGTCACCTCCCTCGATCTCTATGAGTGATATCTTGAATCGGATGAAAAAGCGCATTGATTTGATGAATGATGATATTGCTTTCTTGAGGAAGAATCAGATTAATGCTCCTTTCATCGGGAATACGGCCTCACTTGTAGGTGATCATGGGAGCTCGCAATCGCCCAAAATACAAAAAAATGAGAAAAATTTAAAAATCCAAAAAGATTTCGGGAGACACTTGGTTGATCAAGATTTTGAGGAGAGAGTCCACTTGCCAGAACCCTGGACCACACACCCATTCACATCCAGTCCCACCTTTGACCCCGAGGATGCCGCTGTACAGACTGCTCTTGGCATGCCTCGTGTATATGCTGAATCCGACTTCCTCCCTTGTATGGAGGAAGTCCAAAAATTCAAAAAAAATGTTATCTGAACCCGAAGTGGTGGCCACTATTCATGAGATTATCCGTGCCCCACTTCAGCAGGCCATGACCCAATTATCTGCTCCTCTTCCCAAGAAGAGAAAGCGGAGGAGCAGATCTGAGCGTCACATTCTGACCATGGCCACTGCCCTCGCCATCACACACCGTCCCATTCCCAAGAAGAAGAACACAGCTACACCTTTCATCACTTGCACCATCTCTGACCATACTTGTGATCGCACTCTCCTAGACGGCGGTGCTTCGATTAGCATATTACCCTTCTCGCTGGTACAGTCTCTTCACTTAGGGCCTCTCAAGAAGACCAGGATGATCGTTCAGTTTGCTGATGGATCTATCAAGAGGCCGAAGGGTATCCTTGAAAACGCCGTCATTTCTATTCAGGGCACGAGCCACCATGTTGATTTTGTCGTGTTGCCCATGGAGAACTCCACAGGGGAGCCATCTCCAATCATCCTGGGACGACCATTCCTCGCCTCTGCGAGGGTCGTTATTGACTATGGATCAGGAGAGGTTCGCTTCCGTCCTATTGACGGGAGTGAAGTGTCGATCACCACACCCACCGTTGACCAGAGACCAGCACCTGATGCACCTTCACCGATCATAGCTGACTCTGAGGCCCATGACAGATCTGATGATACTAGAGACACTTCCTTAGCGATCCCTGATGAGCCCCGACGGATCCCCCGAAAGGGGAGGAAGTCGGAAAGCATGGACCTCACTGATCCTCCTCCTGGTGTGTGGCGATGTGTTGATGAGATCCAGAGTATTTATGTGATTGAATCATTTGATCAGGGGGCAGATACCAAGATAATTGAGGATGCTTATGATGTTGCCCATTACTTTGAGAGACCTCATAAGGCAACAAATGACCCAGGTAAGACTAGACAGGACGGACCTAGTTTGACTACTTCCACTGATAAATCCGTTCCTGGCCCTTCACAGGTCAAGATGATTGAGGTCGGCTATGATGCTGCTATTTATTTGATAAATTCAGACCTCTTGTTGAAGACAAGGATTCAGGTGAGAGTCTTGAGGACGATCTGAGTTCGTATACTTCCACAGATGATTTCGTTCCTTTTGATTTTGACCTGGACGAGGACTCGCAGGACGACTCCGATTACACTTCTTCCGAGGATGATGAGTTTGTCCCATTTCACTTTGATATCGGCGAGACTTCTAAGGCCGGACCTAGTCGTACTTCTTCCACTCACCAGTCTGTGCCTTCACACCATAGGACCACCAAGGGAGAACCGAGCCACACTGCTTCCATCGATCAGTTCGTCCCTTTCCGTTTTGATTCCACTGAGGGCCTTCACCGTGTCGACCCTGATCGGCCTCCGTCCACTGTGGACCCCGATGTCGACATACACCATATCCGATCTATCCCTCAGCGGTCCCGCAAGAAGGTTTGCTTTCCACCTTCTGATGATCACCCATTTATGTTGTAGATTCTATCCTGTGACTCTCTTTCCATCTCCCGTTTTTGCTCGTCTACCCATTTCTCGTGTTTGCCTTGCTTAGGACGTACTTTGTCCTACGTATAGGAGGGGTAGATGAGTTGAGTGTTCTTTCTTCGTTCGTCTGATCACTCCTGTTCTTGCCTATACTTAGGGCTTCTTTTACCCTAAGTATAGGGGGAGTGACGTGTACATCCTCACGATCTCATTTCCAATCTCATCTCTTTTCTTCTTTTCTTCTTTTCTTCTTTTCCTTTTCTATCTTCTTCATCTATCAAAAAGGTGCCGCCCTTGCAGACAGTTTTCCATACTTAGGACATACTTTGTCCTAAGTATAGGGGGGGTGCACCTCGAGTCTTTCTATTCCTTTCGATCCTCTCCATTGTCTCCTCTTCTTGTCTATACTTAGGGATTCTTACCCTAAGTATAGGGGGAGACAATCTGAGTACGATCTGTTCATTCCCACCCTTGACCCTCCCTGCTTTGTGTACAGTCTGCTATACTTAGGATTATTTGATCCTAAGTATAGGGGGGACGGTCAACTTCTCATTCGTTTGTTCATCCATTCCTTTATTTATTTATTCTTTAGGCTTGTCTATACTTAGTACGAGTTATGTCTTCTCTTTTCTCTCCGATCTATGAGGAAATAGCTCTAGCTAAGTATAGGGGGGTTGTATATACTACGTATATACTTTAGCCATAACTCGTACTTTTGTATTTTCCTAATAATATGGCTAATAATTCTTTAAAATTCATTAAAATCCTTAATAAAAAGATGTGATCATTCCTCAAATTCTTTTTGTATTTACTGATTAATAAATCAGGTGAAAATGTTTTTGCAAAATGTTTGAAAAATAGTTTGAAAATCTTTGTGAACATCTATTGAAAACTATTTTGAAAATATTTTGTTTCGTGTTTTCAACCTGTGTGGTTTGCAAAACTTATTTTCTTTGTGTGAAATAAAATGTTTGAAAAATGATTTGCAAATGGTTTGAAAAAATGGTTGCAAAAATATTTTGAAAAACCTTTATATACTGTTTTGAAAAGCCTTTGCAAAATGATTTTCAAATGTGTGTAAAATGTTTGTAAAAACTATTTTGGACTATAGTTTTCAAAAATCGTGTGTAAATTGTTTTCAAATAAGTTTGAGGAATATACACATCACACCAAAATCCACTATATGTATATATGTATAAAATTGATCACTTACCCTTGTAAATTCTAAAATCCACTTCTTGTAAATATAAGAAGCACTCCCGTGTACATATTTTTCACCCAGTTTTCAGCCAAAACTTTTTATTTTCAAAAAAAATTCCCAAAAACATTTGCAAAATTAAAATCCAAAAACACTTGAAAAATCTTTTTGAAAAATACAAAAAAATTGCATCTGCATGCATCATATTTTCAAAAATCCATAAAAAGTTCAAAATCTTTGAAAATTGCATCACAAAAATATTTTCTGCATTGCATTGCATAGCGTGAGCATTTTTCGGATTGAGTTTGATAGTTGAACAAGTCTAAGTAAAATCCGAAGATTGGAGCTTGATTGGACCTTATAATCTACCTAATAACAGGAACTTTATAGGAACTGGGTTTGAGGTACTTCAGGTCTAGTTGACTTAATTCTTTGAGGATCACGGGACTTGGTTCAATGGATTCTTGATTGCCTAAGTAGAGTATTTCGGAGCACACGCACGACTCTTGTTGATAATGACCTAACTTGGACACCTGCACCTTTCACATGGCTCAACTCAGTTGGAGTGGTGAGGGGATTGGATTTGCCGGTATGAGACGCACACAAGTGGAAACATTTGTCCTCCTCTAGGGAGGGAAGTGCGCCCCAACCCGTCCAGTGATTAGGAAGTCTAAAGACAGGAGGCTGTGGGTTGCAATAAAGCTTCAAAAGAGGGATAGTCTACTGGCTCAAGAGGAAAAACTCCTTATGTAAATGCTGCTGTATATAGTATTCAAAAAAAAAGTTCAGGCATGTACAAAAATAAAAAGCCTGCAAAGTATGTACAAAGTCAATAAGCAAGCTTGAGTTCCAAAGTCAAATATGTGAGCCTGCAGCAGGATGACTTGACTACACTGGTCTTGCATCCAAGGATAGGTAGCTACACTGGCTACCGTCCATTCTTCTCTTCACCCCCTCCTCTTGAGTTGGTTGCCACTTGAACTTAGAAGGGAATACCCCGCTCCTCGAGGATGGAGTTGCTGGATTGGGGAATCATTGGGTTGTCGTACTGGAGAAGTCAGTTTCCTTGTCATTCGAGTTGGGGAGAGCCACCATCACTTACACTGTACAAGTCAGATTCATAGTCGTAAGAGTTTGCGTATGGATTGAGATATTTCTGACCTGGCTATTGAGGAGACTTGAACAGAGTTTTGGGATTCTCAAGGACTGTTGGATTTCAAAGTCGGTTCTCAATAAGGTTCCACCCGCACTAAAATTCCAAAGGTCCGACTTAAGCTCCAAACTTTGATTTTGCGAAGACAAGTTTGATAGTCAAATAAAATCCAAGTTCTTCTTTTTCTTTTCTTTCCTTTTCTTTTTGCACTTATTGCATAAGTGTTTGCTAGGGACTAGCAAAGGTAAAGTATAGGGGGATGATGAATCCACATTTCATCATCTTTATTCTATCATTTTGGCACCAAAAACCCTGGCAAATACCTGTAAATAGCCTTAAATCAAGCATTTTAGCATTCATGCATGTGCATCTAAACAGTGTATAAATTACTGTAATTAAGGCCAAAATTATAGAATAAATAAAGAAAAGAAAAAGAATAAAATGTTGTAAATATTTTATGACCCAAAACCCCGAGACCTAGGCATCTCGATGAATAGGTCGACAAGGAATAAAGTAGGGGGAGATAAGGGCCAAAATACAGACAAAATACCTATACATTATATTCATTCTTTATTCATTTTGGGACCTATTTTTGGTTCCACTTTTTGTACATCAAATAAAGAAACTTTGTACATGAAAGTTGTAGATAATTTTATAAAGAAAAATACAAAATTGATTTCACAGAAAAATAATGTACAGATAAAAAGTTATGGTTTGAATAAAAATCCAGAATCCCAACTTCCCAGACCCGTATCTCGCAACTGACAACTCCAAATGTAGCAAACTCACCTTTAATTGTATATAGAATAAAATAATCTATCCAATGGCGGTGGTTTCACATTTGGCGGAGCTACGGTTTGAAAGTTGACTTTTGGACCCTCATTGTATACTTGTACATATTAAAATATTCAATTTATTATTTATTCATTATTTTTATATTTTTATATTTTTATAATGTTGTAAATAATACATATAATATTTATGAGTATTAAAATCAGAATAAAAACATAAATGAAATACAAATAAAAATAGTTGTATATTTTCAATACATTGGTACATTACCTATACATATACCTATACAACACATACTTGTATTTTATTAAATATACAAAACACATCAGAAAAATAAAATAAAAATATATTTATGTATATAAAAGGATGTTATAATTTTATAAAATAATAAATAAAAATAATAAAATTAAAAATACCTAAATAAAAATCAAATAATCAAACATGTAGATAATATACCTATATAAGGGCATAAAAGCAAATTGTAAAAATATACCTCATAAAAATAATTAAAAATCGGAATTAAATACTTTATGAAATAATAAACATTTTTTTATTAATTAACCTAAAATTAAATAAATCATTTTCGATTTTTAATTGAATTTTTAATCATTTTTTGAGGGATTTTTCCTGGTTGGTCCACGTGGACCAACCAGGGGGCAGTCATCGTTGACCAAGGTCAACTGCCTGCCCTCCATCCCTGTAGCCCGTCAGACCTCGATTTTTGCCCGTGTTTGCGGATTTATCGAGGCCGCCCCTTTCATCCTTTGGGGTCGCTCCCTTCTGCAAAGTTTCTCCCCTACCATCCCCCTAGCTCGCCAGCCTATCAGATCTCCTTAGATCTTTGCCTCGCACCCGTGATCGATCCTCGAAACTCGCCCGTCGACCATCTTCAAAACCAGCCCCTTCTTCTTCCTTTTCCCTTTTGAACCGGCTTGGGCGCCAAAATCCTCCGGGTGAGGGTCGAGGGTTTATCTCCAGTGACAGGGGAGTCCTCCCCCATCTCAGGCGAGGTGCGGCGGAGCACCTAGCACCGAGTTCCACCACCTCCGGCCGTACGGCCGTCGAGGTTCTTTCCTCGGGTTCTATAGCCTTCGAGGTTGTGTTTTTCCCATCTTATTCTAGTTATTTAGTTTGCTGTTACGTGCAGATTTCATTTCGCGCCCTTGATCAACCATTTCATCGATTGAATCGCCACCATCTCCCACCTCGCCGGAGCTTGCTCCGGCGAGTTCCATTTTCGCATCATACGCCACACACCATTCCACTCCACCTATTTTGCACTTTTCAGTGCTGGATTTTGCGCCTCCCCTTGCTGTTGTTCTTTACTTGTCTTTGCAGGACCCAAGGGAAGCTCCAGCACTTCGTGGTCTGCCCGAGTCGCTGCTCCAGGTTCCACGCCACCGCCACGACTTCTTGATGGACCTGGAGCATTTTTTAGGATTCCGCCGTGTACGGAGGAGCCCCAGGGACTTTTTGCACCTTCCATTTTCCCCTGGGGACGACGCAAGAGAGGAGGAGGGCAGATCGAAGTCCGCCCCGGCGGAGTTCATCTGTTGTTCTTCCAAACCCCCTCCGTGCCGTCGATCTGGGGGGTGTTCTTCACGAGCTACAGGCGCCGTTGGATATTGCAGGCCCTCCAGCCGTCGATCTCCAGCCAGCCTTCTAATCTCCGCCGTTGGGTGCGAAGGGGTACGGGCCGTCGCGATAGCGACACGTGTCTTTAAGTAAGCCTCATCAGCCGCCCGATCGCCCTTTTATTGGGCATTTTGCATAGTTAGCCCAGTAGCTTTTGTATTTATTATCTAAGTCTAAAACTTTCCTCTGCAGCTTTTAACTTTTAGGGGAATTTGCATATAGCCCCAAATACTTTGTCATATTGCAGTCTGGTCCTTGCCAGGTCACGTGCACAGTGCGCGTGACCTTGGCAATTTTGCAGGTCCACCCGTGCGGGTTTTGGTTATTGGTTTTTTGGCCCAGAAAGTATTTAATTCAGTGTATATTTTTGTGGCAAAATTGCAGACGTGCCCCCATCTTTTCAGATATTTGCATAAAGGTCCCTGCCAGGCCTTTAATTTTTGTATGCTTGTTGTATTTATTTGACCTAACTTTTTAACTCCTAAAATTCCGCAAAAATAGACTTAAGCTCCTGGACATGTGTACTTTCACGCCACCTATTTAGTTTTTGATTTTATTTTATTTTCATATTTATTAAAAATCAAAAACTTGCTATTTGTGCACTGTCTAGCTTAGAAAATACCAAAAAAATATTAAAACACCTCCAAAAATTCCAAAAAAATTACCTAGTGTCTATTTTATTATCTTTTAGTGTCATTCCAAAAATCATTAAAAATCTCAAAAGAAAAACACTAAAAACTTAAAAACAATCGAAAAATTCAAAAAATATATAAAATAGTAGAAAACTCCAAAAATCATAAACTTAGGTTCTCTTTATCCCTTATTTTATCCCTTTTATTAGAAAAATAGTGTGAAACATTGTGAGTACTGGTTGCTATTTTTAATTTGCATTTTATTCCCAGCCAGCCTTACTTCCACTGTTTTCTTTTATTCCAATATTTAAAAATATCAAAAACATCTTGAAAAACCCTCAAAAATCACAAAAACAGTAGAAAACCTTAAAAATACCAAAAACATTTTATTTCTGAATTTTTGAGTATTTTTGTGCATTTTTATAAATATTTTACCTTGCCTTTTCTTATATTGTTTTTACCTTCCAATATTGAAAAAGAAATACAAAAATATAAAATATAAAATATAAAAATCAGAAAATTCAAAAATCAAAATACAAAATTAAAAAAATAAAAATTAAAAAAATTAATTAAAAATTAAAAACCCACAAAAAAATATATATTTGCTTGCTTGCTTAGTGTAGACACTACACACATTCACACACTTGCATACATTTGCTTGAGCTACACTGTTTGTTCCTGTGTTCGAACTCTCTACATACTTGCACCTATACATCTTTTATGTAGAGTTAAAAATAAATTTTAACTCCGCATTAGTTCTAATTCATTGATCTTAGTGTGGGTTAATTGTTGATTAAATTCGGATTTTGATTGGTCGACACTGCGACTGAGTTCACGCTTTGTGTTGAACTTAAGACCGTCGATTTTCGCGTTTATCACCGGGCCATCTTCGTGACTGTCGTCTTCGACATTGGAGCCCCGGCGACCCGAGCTGAGCTACCAGATGTCTCGTCCGAGCTCTAATCTTCATCGACAATCCGTCAGTAGCCTTGGGCGAGCGCCACCGTGCCCAGGAAGGAGCGGCGGAGCTAGAGATCCTTCGCCGGAGCTCAGTTCCCGCCGCCAGCCGTAGGAGGAAGACGGAGGAGCAGTTGCCGTCGGATGATCTTCATCTGACGGCACGGATTCAGCCACGTCGCTCAAGACCCGCCTTTCCAGCGACCGTTGGATCATCTCGATCCAACGGTTCCAATTCAGCCACATGGCGACGCCAGAGACTTCGCCGAGCCTCAGCCACCGAGCCTCCAGGCTTGGGGATCCCGAGCCTTCACGAGCCTGCACTGAGCTTCGATTTGTCCGAGCCTTCGCCGAAGCTAGTCCGAACCTCCGCTGATTCCGAGCCGACTTCCGAGCCCTCGAAGGCACGTGCCTGGCGCGTGCCTCTGGGCAATTTGCGGAGGAGCCCACAGACTTCTCCAGATTTGCAGAAATGTCCAGTCCTCACATGCTAACCACGTGCATCAGGGGTTATTTGCACTTATACCCTTGCGGGTTTATATAATTGCAAATATACCCCTGCGTGTGGGGTTCATTTACAGGGAAGGCCTCGAATTTATTTCTTTTGCATTTTAGTCCTTCCCAGGGACCTTTTTGTAGTTATATTTTTATGTTTTCTTTGCATTTATGCCCTTGCTTTCTTTGTTGAATATCCTTGAGCTACGTTTGTCCAATCGAGTTGATTTCAGTTTCGTTTTGAAGCTCCTCTCGTCCTCTTTATTATGGCATGCTTAAATTTTAAATTTGACACTATGAACCGTGATGTATTATTTTATTATTTAAGTGTCTTGATTTTTTTATTTATCATGCCTACTTGCTTTATGATTGTAGAGTGCTTCTTCACTTCAACTCAGATCGATTCGAAATTTTCTTATGGCTCAAGTAACTATCATTTCAGGGCATATCATTAGCATTGCATGTATATTCCCTTTGCATGATAAAAAAATGAATAAAAAATTGCATGTTTACTTCAATGCATTGTCTTGTTGTGTCTTTGCATATTTTGACCTATAGATCTTTAACTCAACACTTAATTAAATACGCTTAAATCCGATTAATACGAGAGAGGCTCGTGTCCCTGAGTTCGACCTTGGTATCTTGCCAAGTAAAATAAATTCACGATCACCTCATTTCGATTCATTATGGCATATATCTAAATGAGGTGATCGCTTTGACGACCGAAATCGGCCCGACTACGATGATGATTCCATGTGCTAAAAAACACATTATTAAAGAGCTGATTTTGCGGTTCGTCACAGTGAAGATGAGGTAAATCTTTCTTATGTTTAAACTTGTAATACCTCTCAAGATCTTCTTAACACGAGGTTATGAAATATAAGAAATAAGTAGATTTCTTGAAGAAAATTAATAATAAATAAATGATAAATCTCTTTTGTTAAATGACTTGAAGTTTTAAAAGAAGGAAAATTAAATGCCAATGATGAAAGTTTTAAAGGTTAATTTTTTAAAAGAAAATTAATGAGCTTTAAAATAAATTTATTCGCTTTTCTATAAATGAAAATGGAAAAGAAAAAGTTAGGTAATCATTCCTTTAGTTGTAACTTCAATAAGAAAAACAAAACTATATCTCATCGCCCACCAACCACAAGTCTCATCATACTCATCATTTTCGGCCAACATCTTGCAAATTCCTTGCTAGAGAGAAGGATTATGAGACGACAAGGCCAACAAGGAGGCTTGAATCTCGCAAATGGAGCAAATCAAACGCACACGAAGTCCTCACTCTTGTCAATAGCCGGACAATCCACTTGGCTAAAAGAGCCCTATTCATATGCTCTAACCTCACCAGTCCAAGCCCACCAAGATCCTTTAGCCTAGTCAAAATATCCTAACTGACAAGGTGAAATCCATTCCTACCATGCCTAGCATCTACCCAAAAGAACTGACAAGGTTGTCTTATGTGAATTAGAAATGTAATTTGTATGTTTGTGAGTTGAAGTGTGTATGTTTGTTAGGGTAATATATGATGCCCTCGGATTTGGAGGAAGGTGTGTGTGTCTGTGTGTGTGTGTTAAGGTGATATGGGCCATAATTGAAGTATGCATGTGTGTATGTGTGTGTTAGAGCAATATGTGCTTTGTTGTTCTGGCTTTCGCCTTTGTTTGATGATCATCTAGGCTACTGCCTCCTGTTGGTGATGAGCTTTGTGTTATAATGTAACACCCATACACCAAACATAGTGCATATCTAAAACTCATGAAGTGTGGGTGTGGTTTATAAGTGGTGGGGATTACTACTTGACAACTTGGGCTTAAGCATTTTGGCTGGTTGCCAACAGATCCATTTGGGCACGTACCCTACAAGTTGTCAGGGTCAGTTTTCTTCGATAACGGATCGGAGACCTAAACCCGGGACGTTACAAATGGTATCAGAGCAGGTTCCCTCTAATAGTCAAAAGGGCTACCCTAGAAGTGGAGCCACCCCTACAAAGAGATAGGAGGAAATGGATACCCGGAGCATGCAGCCGCCATTGTCACTGGGAATAAATGATGGGTCATGTCGCAATGAGAACGTTGTGAATATGAGTGGAGGAGGTTGTAACACTTATACCTCCAAACATAGTGCCACATCTAAAACATGAAGTGTGGGTGTGGTTTATAAGTGGTGGGGATTACTACTTGAAAACTTAGGCTTAAGCATTTTGGGTGGTTGTCAACGGATACATTTGGGTCTGAACCCAACAAGTTGTCAGAGTCAGTTTTCCTAGATAATGGACCGGGGACCTAAGCCCAGGATGTTACATAAAGATGTATTTCGACTATTCATATCACTTTGATGCATTTCATTTAGTGGGTCTTATAACTACTTGACGTGCAGTGCCATGAGGAATTTTAAATATATGGCAAGCTCTTGGGTTTGTATGATTGTGAATCAACTCTGAAATTGTGTATTTACATTGATTGAGATGGATGCCCTCGGATTTGGAGGAAGGTCTTCTTTTTTTCTTCGATCATGATGTTGTAGTCTTTGCTAGTTGGTTTTTGGTTTTCTTTGTTTAAGCTTGTATGGTTTTGGCATTATGATTTTGGAATGCCAATTGGTGCCATCTGCTTGCATGTATTTGCCATCTGAGCGTAGTGTGCTTTGTTACTCTTTTGGTGGTGAGATTTGTGTTATAAATTGTATTCTGACTATTCATATCACTTTGATGCATTCCATTTGGTGGGCCTTATTACTACTTGGCTTGCAGTGCCATGAGGAATTTTAACTATATGAGCAAGCTCTTGAGCTACTATGATTGAGAATCAGCTCTGAAATTGTGTATTTGCATTGATTGAGATGGATGCTCTTGGATTTGGAGGAAGGCTTTGTTTTTTCTACGAGCCTGATGCTGCAGCTTTACCAGTTAGTTTTTTTTATTTTTTTGTGTTTATGCTTATATGGGTGGCACCATAATTTTTTAAATGCCAATTGGGACCATTTTCTTGTATTCGTTCGCTACCTGAGCTGAATGTACTTTGTTACTCTTCCTTTGGCTATTGTTTGGTGATCATCTAGGCTACTGCCTCATATTGGCGATGAGCTTTGTATTATAAGATATATTCTGACTATTCATATCACTCTGACACATTCCATTTGATGGGTTTTATCATTGCTTGACATGTAGTACTTTGAGGAATTTTAACTGTATGAGAAAGCTCTTGAGCTGTTATGATTGTGAATCGACTCCGAAAGTGCATTTGTATTGATTGATATGGATGCCCTCAGATTTGGAGGAATGTTTTATTTTTTCTAGGAGCATGATGTTGCATCATGTACCAGTTGGTTTTTTATTTTCTTTGTTTATGCCTGTATGGTTTTGGCACCATGATTTTTGAATGCCAATTGGAACCATCTGCTTGTATGCATTTGCCACATGAGTTCAATGTGCTTTGTTACTCTTGCTTTGACATTTTTTGGTGATCATCTAGACCGCTGCCTCCTATTGGTGATGAGATTGTTTGTTTGATGAGCAGCCACGTGTTTGGCATATCGTAAGTTTTGTTCTTCGCAAATTAATTCTTAAACATGTGAACACACCTATCCCTATGATGATTGCCCACAATCCCAAAGAGTAACCGACATTGTGGCACCCGACATGGATGAGTAGCTACTACGGTAGTGTGGCTTAACAGACGAATGCAGCAACAATTGACGCATGAGGAAATTGTTATCTGCGAGTAGATTTTTACACCATGATTTTTTTCCATTTTTTGTCCTCAAAGTTATGCTATGTTGATTTTATTATTAACATTCCCCACAAATTTTCCTAATTGCAGACTTGTTCAGAGGTGAGGCCTCATGGAGGAATGCTCAAAGATGATGATAAAGATGAGGCCTCCTGGGGCAACCGAGAAAATGCGATATTTTCTCATAATAATAATATTTCCAACATTATAGAGCATGTTTTACACAGATATAGTTTCAACACTTTAGTAGCATATTTTGTGGTTGAATATTCTTGTAACCCCACCAGAGGCACTTATGTATCTTGTCCTTTTCCCTCTATAGGGTTTTGTACTATATAAGGACTCATATACCCTTAAATAAAATATGCTCTTTCATTCTCTCATTGTTCTCGACAATGTATCAAAGCACCGGTCCTAGATCGGTGTTTTGACCTAATCGAACCACCAGCCCCAATCTCCTCAACAACTGCGCCCCCACCCCCTTCTCTTGCGGTTCCACATCGTTCCAGTGATGTGTGCCGCCACGTGGTGGCGTGTTGCACGACCCAACGCTGCCCTGCAGCCCTGCAACTTCTTGCCATCTCGTGGCCCACATCCTGCATCGCCGCACAGGACCCCGTGACCTGCGTGACCTATGTCACTCTGACGCCCTGCGCGACCCCGCGACATGCGTCACCCTAATGCCCCTGCACGACACTGTACCCTGCTCCTCGCGGGCTCGCGACCCCCTTACCGCTCTGTGTCACCCCGTGCATTCCCACGTTGTACCTGTCGCATCGCCCTGACGCCCTACGTATGATCCCTGCTACGTCGCACGTAATCTCTACTGCACGAGACCCCATGTGATCCATGTTGCGGCTATGCATTGTGTGACCCTCTGCCCCGTGTGGCCTCTGCCTTGCTCCATACGGCCCTCTTAAGCAGGACCTCTCATTGACAATCACCTCTCGCTGAAGCGGAGCCTCTGATTTGACGCTCTACTAGGTCTACATGACACGTAAGACTACAAGGAACATCCAGGTCATTTTTTTTCCTCTTGACCTCTGTGGCCACCATGACATCTGTAGAACCCAAGCCCTTGTACCCGATTTCTTCGATGATGGTCCAGGGCACTTCTATCAAACTCGAATGGTTCAGAGAGCTATGTGCTATGGTCGCGATCCTTCGAGATGTGTATTGGTTGCCAGCGGAAGAACTATGTTCTTACTAAAGACCTGCCCAAAGAAACTTAAAAGGATTATGATACCTAGTAGGTAGACAACTGCCAGGTGATTACTTGGATAACCAAAAGTGTCTATCTGAACATAGACTCCAATCTTCTCTACAAGGAAACTGCAAAGACGATGTGGGAAAGCCTTAAGAATACATACTCCCAGAAGACAACTGATGGAACACCCAAAACCCACTAAGACCCGGGTGAAGGTAATGAAACAAGGGTCGTTGCGACCCGGATCTCAGAGACGGTGTGTATCAAGAAAAATCGAACCGCGAACTGAGTCAAAAATCAAACAAGGCAAAACAAGCGGTCCTAGCTATGATATTAACCTGGTATAGCTCCCAGGGTCGAACACAAGGAGCACGGATTGGCCGTAGGCCTACGAAGTAGTGAAAATGAAATAAAAATAAAAGAAAATGTTTTTTAGAGGTTTTTATGAATTTTTATATTTTTTTGATTTTCAAATTATAAAGAAAATAAAAGAAAGTAAAATCTAGGCAACTTCAACAATTTATTAGACACACCAAAAATAATGCAAAAATTAAGGAAAAATTGTTTTTGTGTTTTTTAAGTTTTTAAGTGTTTTTGGTTAATTTTTGATAATTTTCTAACGGGTAAATTATTTTCTAAAAATCAAACAGTGCGAAAAATGAAAGGTACTGTCCAGCAAGGCTTAAGACCCAAAAATAAAATATTTAAGGATCTCAAAAAGGCCTGGAGGTAATTTTCCTATAATCTAGAGAGAATAAGGAAAATTTAGGCACCCTAATTATTGTTTTTGGATTTTTAAATTAATTATTATAATTTTTATGGGTTTTTAGGGGTTTTTCTATTTTTAAGGTTTTTAAGTGATGAAAAATAGCCAAACTTGGCTAGAAAATCAAACAGCAAGCAAACAACAGTATCTAATTTTTTAGAATTTTTGGAGGTGATTTTATATTTTTTTGGTATTTTCAAACCTAGACAGTAGCTAAAAAAGTAGGTTTTTGAATTTTTAAAAATACTAAACGAAATCAGAAATGTCCTAAAAAATCACTGAAATTCCTACACCATGGCAGGAGCCATGTGTCAAAATCTCATTGGATTTGGAGGTGATTTGATATTTTATTCAAAAATAACAAGTGGGCACTGTGCACAGGGACGAATGTGCAAATACCCGGAAGTCTGGGGGCCTTGGTGCAAAATTCCCAGCAAGTCACGCGCGTGGCGCGTGGCTGGGGCACTCAGGGGCCTTTTGGTAATAAAAACCAAGTTTTTGGACCTTTTGGTAACTCGTACCAAAAGTCCAGGGGCTTGGATGCAAAAATCCCACTAAAATCCGCACATGCGCATAAACAACACTCACAGGGGCATAAATGCAATTACCAAAAAGTTAACATTCATTTCAGAACAACCCAGATCTACAGGATAAAAGATGTAAAAAGCCCAGCTAAACACGTGACGAAGCACGTGGTCACATACACACAGGGGCATACATGCAATTAAAACTAAGCACAGGGTCCACAATGCAATTTACCCTACGTAAATAAAGTTCTAGAAATATTTACAGGACTAGAAATAAAACGACAAACTAAGAGGGGGCCCTAAGTAATTTACCCCTTATTCGTCGACGGCCAGATGCGCGCCACGTGGAAGATCGGTCAGCTCTGGTGCGTTGGCGCTCTTCCTCTTCTTCTCTCGGGTCGAATCGACGCTCCAGAAGGAGCCACGTGGAGGATCGGACGGGTCAGGTCTCAGGTGGCTCCCTCTCTCTGCTCTACGGTCCTGATCAGCCCCTCCAGGTGATCGACGGTAGCTGCTCCACGATGAACGGACGGCTGGGATTAAAACTGGAGCGGAGGAGCTATCGGACGGTGCTGGAGGCTCCTCGAAGAACAGGTGGCTGGCGAGGTTCGCCGGCCTCGTGCACGAGCTTGGGACCTCCTCAGCTGCCTCTGAAGATCGGAGCAGGTCCGCCTTGGTATGCCGCAGCTGTGGGTGCTATCCGATGGCCCAACCGAGCCCTGGAGGGGCTCCGGCGAGGCTGGCGGCGTGAAGGAGCTGGCTGAAATGTAAGGGGGTCTCAGACGACTCCCTTTGGACCTGCAAAGCAAACCAACAGCTTCGCGGGTCGAGGGCAAAATGCCTCGACCCAAAGAAGCGAAGTGGGGGTGATCGGTGCGGCGAGGCGAAGGAGCTCCGGCGAGCGACAGGTGGTGGAGCTCGACTCCCAGCTCCGGGGCGAGCTGGGTTGAGTGGGAGTGCGAAGAACGTGCGTGAGGAAGTGGCGAAGGTGATGGGGTGCTCCGATGATCGAGATATTAAGCGAGATGGCCGGAATCAGGGAAGCACGTCGGAGAGTGGATTTGGGCGAAATCTGAAATTACACTAAATGGCGGAGCGAAATGGATACCTGGATGATGCGAGAGACTGGGCTGGAGCTTAGCTAGCTCCTGGTCCTTGCCTCAAGGGTCGTCAACGCCCGAGGCTCGAGCTCCGGTCAGACGTCGGAGCACGGCGGCGCAAGGCAGCCGGATCGATGGTCCAAGCACCTCCTCCTCGCTGCGACACCGGCGGATGCAAGCTGTCACCTTGCTGGTTGCGATGGAGCTCACTGGAGAGAGAATGGGGAGCCAATGATGGATTGAGAGTGCGGCGGAGCTCGGAATATATATGCGTGCAGGTCCGGAAAGGAGGTGGCGGGTAGGGCGAGCTGATGCGCGGATCTCGAGGCCAAAGCTCCGGCGCGCTTCTCGGATGTGACATGGTCATTGCGGACCCGGATTTGGGGTGGATGGAAATCGGGTCATCAAGAGAAAAATCCGAGAAGGCGGGTCGAATGAACAGACCCGGGCTCTGGTGGTCCTGGGGGAGGTGTTGACCGGGGGTCAACAATCCCCCGTGGACCAATCAGAGCCCGCCAATTATTGAAATTTTACTTGATTTTTTTGGGGCCTTAAATGGCCGAATTTTCAAAAACTTAAAACATGAAAAATGTTTGTTTTAATTTTTTCTATTTTTTTGTGATTTTTAATTAATTTTTGGAAATTAAAAATAAGGTATATACATAGTAGCTATACATAGGTATATATACACTATATTGATTTTTGATTTTTGATTTTTAATTAGTTATTTTTATACATTTTTATTCCCATTTTATATTTTATTTATTTATAAGATAAAATGAGGAATAAAAGGCTATTTTTATTTTATTTTTATTGTTTATATACATAGGGGAAATAATTATTTATGCACAATTATATACATGGTATATATACAAGATATTTTTGTATTTTTAATTTTGTAATTTTTATTTGATTTTTGTTTTAATTCTTTTTATTTATTTTATGTACAATATATACCATAAAATATTTACAAAAATTTTTGGAAACAAATAGCTTTATTTACAAGGTGAAATAAGGTAAGGGAGGTGGTCTATGTACATGGTGAAAGGTTCTTTTTGGTATTTTTGATTTTTAGATTTTTATCTTGTTTTTAATAGTTCCTAAGTATATACAAAATATATACAAGTATATTTTTGGTTGAGGAAAATATTATTTTATTGATTTACATAAATATTTACACATGAGCTCCTATCTCCCTCTACTTGTGGCTTTTATGCGGTCAGGCCCATGCTGAGCCCTCCCTTGGGTTAGGTTGCTCAATATTTATTCTAAATATTTCCCTCTTTTTCTTTTTCTTCTTTATTCTTTTATTTTTGCACAAAAACATGCTAATTATTTATTTTTACAAAAATGCATGCTTTTGCTAACTTTTCCTATTTACACATATCTACATGCATTTGCATAGGTTTTTGTAGCTAAAATATAAGAATAAAGAGTGATGAATGGGTATTCATCACCCCCCTATACTATACTTTGCTAGTCCCTTAGCAAACACTTATTTGAAAAAGAAGTGAAAAAGAAAGAAAAAGAAAAAGAAAAAGAGAATGTACATGGATCAAGGTTGATTATTAAACTTGCCTTCATTAAATTGAGGTATGGAGCTTAATCAGATCTTTGGATTATTGATGTGTCGGAACCTTATTTAGCCTTAAGCTTAAAACCTAACAGCCTCCAAGTTCCACTATTCTATAACCAAGACTCCTCAATGCTCCAGGTCAGAACAAGTCATCAATCACAAACCCTGAAGATCATGAATCTTTTCCTGTCCTGTGAAAGTGAGGTCTAAGCTCTCCACCTCAGAAATGGCAACTTGACAACCCTCCCCAACAAGGTAACTCTATGACCTCAATCTGGCCACTCTTTCCTCGAGGAGCGGGGTATTCCCTTCTAAGTTCAAGTACAACCGGCTCAAGAAGAGGGGGAAGAAGAGAATGGGTCAAGGCCAGTGTAGCCAAGTACCCTTGGGAGCTTGACCAGTGTAGCCAAGTCTCCCTGCTGCAAGCTACAACAGGTGGATCATGAAACCAAGCTTTGCTTATTGCACTTATATACATACTCCGGTGGGATTATCATTTTCTCTCAGACCCACCACTTTTTTGGAGTTCTTTTCTTTTTCACATTTTTTTTTTCGAGTGCATCTATACAACATGTACATGTGCAGCATATATACAAGGAGTTTTTCCTCTTGAGCCAGTAGACTATCCCTCTTTTGAAGCTTTATTGCAACCCACAACTCCCGTCGTTAGACTTCATGGCGACCAGACCAAGTTGAGACGCACTTCCTTCACTAAATGAAGAAGAGAGGTTCCGCCTAGAAGTACTACCCTCATATGCTACCCCAAGCCAAGGAAGACTGCCTCCTCACCACCTCATCCGTAGAGAGCTCGGTGCATAGTGCGGTTGTCCAAGTAAAGCCATAATCTATATGAGTCATGTGTTGTTGTTAAGTGCTCTACTTAGGCTCATTGAGATGACATGTGATCATAGCCTAGTGGACTCAAAGAATTAAGTCACCATGGACCTGAAAAGCCTTAAACCTAAGCCCTATAAGGTTCCTCTTAGAGTTAGGTGGATTAAGATCTTAATCAAGCTCCATTTCTCAATTTGAATTCCAGGCTAGTTTAAATGTCAACTATCATCCAAGAAAAACTATATACATATGTACAAAAAGATGCATATTTACACAAATTTTACAATCATGCAAAATTTTTGAAAAATGTTTTGAAATCATGAATGATGATGCATGAAGTGCAAGTTTTGCAAAAAGATATTTACACACATTTACACAAGATTTTTGCAAACTTTTGATTTTCAAAACATTTTGGAAAAATTTTGTACTATATACATAATTTTGATACAGAAAATATTTACACAAGCTTTACACAAAAGATTTTTTTTGAAATCATTTTTACAAAAATAATTTATACACTAGCTATGTATGTGCAAATAAAAGAAGATTATGTACATGAAAATTTTTTAATTTTTGTGGTTTTTAGCCATTTTTATTTATTAACACACTCACACAAAGTACGAGTTATGGCTAAAGTATATATGAAATATATACACACCCCCCTATACTTAGCTCGAACGATGTCCTCAGAGTCAAGAGCGATGAAGAAGACATAACTCGTGCTATGTGTAGGGAAGTGAAAAGGAAGGCTATACAAAAGGAGAATGAAAAGTCAAAAGGTTCTCGGGTCTCCCCCCTATACTTAGGATCAAGTAATCCTAAGTATAGCAGGCTGTACACGAAGGGAAAACCGAGTGGAGAATGTACAGGGTCTACCCCCCTATACTTAGGGTAAAATATCCCTAAGTATAGGCAGCAAAACAAGGGTAGACAGAAACAAAAGAAATACCCGGAATGTCTCACATCCCCCCTATACTTAGGGTAAAGTGTACCCTAAGTATAGCATAATCACAAGATGCAGAAAGGGATGTGGGACTAAAGAATGTGCTGATATGGACATCTGGATCTATGTACAGCGGAGGATCAGTAAAGCTCAGGCGTGAGATGCATTAGATGAGTCAAAGACCACATCTCACGCAAAATGAATAGGGGCAAGATCAACGACCCGCGGCTCATGATCTAGAAATGGCTTGAGCCGCTGGCCGTTCACTCGGAAGGTACTCTCAGAAGACAACTCAGATATGTCGATGCTACCGTTGTCGTGTACCTTCCGAACCAGATAAGGTCCTTTCCATTTGCTCTGTAGCTTCCCTGGAAATAATCTAAGCCTCGCATCAAACAGCCATACTCTCTGTCCAATCTCAAAATGTTTGTGGCTGATATGTGAATCATGCCACTCCTTGACTTTCTCCTTGTAATGTAGGCTGCTTGTGAAAGCTGCATCTCTAAGCTCTTCCAGGGCAGCTAGCTCTGCCCTCCTCTGGTCTCCTATACCATCTGGATCCATGAGAATGTCTGTAACTGCCCAGAGTGACTTGTGCCTCAGCTAAACTGGTAGGTGACAGGGTTTGCCATACACGAGGCGAAAGGGAGATGTGCCCAAAGGCGTCTTGAAAGACGTCCTATATGCCCACAAGACCGAGTCCAATAGCTGTGACCAATCCTTTCGGTCAGGGCGGACGACTTTCTGCAGAATAGTCTTGATCTCCCTATTCGACACTTCGGCTAGACCATTCGTCTGTGGATGGTATGGTGTAGCAACACGATGGTCTATGCCAAACTCGGTAGTAAGTGCCTTCACCTGGTCGTTGATGAAGTGAGATCCCCCATCAGAAATGAGAACTCGTGGAACCCCGAACCGCGTAATGATGTGCTTCCTCAAGAATCTGCAAACTGTCCTCGCATCAGCGGCTCGGGCGGGGATAGCCTCCACCCAACGACTCACATAATCGACGGCCAACAGAATGTACTCAAATCCCTGACTCTTAGGGAATGGACCCATGAAATCGATGCCCCATGCGTCAAAAACCTCACAGAAGTGAATGGGCTGCATCGGCATCATATCACGCTGTCCACAAGTGCCCATCCTCTGACAGTCAGTACACCTCTTCACGAACTCATCTGAGTCCTTGAAGAGGGTAGGCCACCACAAACCGGATTGGAGCACTTTCTGTGTCGTTCTCCTCCCAGAATGATGTCCCCCTGCCTCAAGCTTGTGGCAGTAAGTGAGGACGCTATGGTGTTCCTCCTGAGGAATACACCGACGCCAGACGCTATCCCCTCCCTCGTGGTAAAGGATGGGATCCTCCCAATGGTAAGACTTGGCCTTCGCAAGGAAGGTCTCAAGCCTCTGCCTGGGCCAATCTTGTGGGACTTTCCCAGCAACGAGAAAGTTCACAATATCGGCATACCATGGGAGTGAGGCGATAGCAAGGATCGCCTCATCTGGGAAGGTATCTCGGATAGGATCAATCTGCTCTGACTCCTCAGGCTGCTCTAACCGGGAAAGGTGATCCGCCACCACATTCTTGACTCCAGGCTTATCCTTGATCTCAATGTCGAACTCCTGGAGTAGAAGGATCCATCTAGTCAGTCTGGCCTTGGCATCCTTCTTTGCCATGAGGTACCTGATGGCGGTGTGATCTGTGTACAAAGTCACTCGGGATCCAATGATATACAATCTGAACTTATCCAGGGCAAACACTACTGCTAGCATCTCCTTCTCTGTGACCGTATAATTCCGCTGGGCGGAATCCAATGTGCGGCTAGCATAGTGTATCGCAAATGGCACTCCATCCCTCCTCTATCCCAGCACTGCCCCTACGGCAAAATCGGAGGCGTCCGTCATGATCTCAAATGGGAGAGACCAATCAGGTGGCTGGAGGACAGGAGCCTCAATCACACATCTCTGGAGAGTAGCAAACGACGAAAGACACTTGTCATCGACAAGGAACTCGGTGTCTTTCGTCAAGAGGTCAGTCAACGGTCGGGCAATCCTGCTAAAATCCTGAATGAATCTCCTGTAAAATCCAACGTGCCCCAGAAATGACCGTAACTGCCTCAGATTGGACGGCGGTGTGAGTTTTCTAATGACATCGACCTTGGCCGGATCAACCTCCATGCCCCTGTTGGAGATGATGTGGCCAAGCACCGTCCCTTGAGTCACCATGAAGTGACTCTTCTCCCAAGATAGCACCAAGTGATACTCAACACATCGCTGGAGTACTCGATCTAGGCAGTCAAGACAAGAATCAAATCCGTCGCCGTAGATCGAGAAATCATCCATGAAGACCTCAAGGCACTCCCCTACCATGTCCGAAAAGATCGACAGCATGCACCTCTGGAAAGTCGCAGGGGCGTTGCATAGCCCGAATGGCATGCGTCGAAAAGCGTATGTGCCGAAGGGACAGGTAAAGGTGGTCTTCTCCTGATCCTCAGGAGCGATGGCCACTTGGTTGTAGCCCGAGTACCCATCCAGGAAGCAATAATGGCTCTTCCCTGCCAGTCTCTCAATGATCTGGTCAATAAAAGGCAGGGGAAATGGTCCTTCTTGGTGGCTTGGTTGAGTCTCCTGTAGTCAACACAAACCCTCCAAGAGGTGGGTACCCGTGTAGCAATCTCCTCCCCCGACTCACTGATCACAGTCGTGATGCCCGTCTTCTTGGGCACCACATGCAAGGGGCTGACCCACTTGGAGTCGGAAATGGGATAAATAAAACCTGCACCCCACCACTTCGATATTTCCTTCATGACAACCTCTCTCAGGTTGGGGTTCAGACGCCGCTGGAACTCACGCGACGGCTTCGCCCCATCCTCGAGATAGATGTGGTGGGAGCACACTGATGGACTAATCCCATGGAGATCAGCTATGCTCCATCCGATCGCCTTGCGGTTCTTTTCAAGAACCCCCATCAAACGGGATTCCTGCTCTCCAGTCAACTCAGCGGAGATGATGACTGGGTACATCTCAGGATCGCCCGCAAGGAATCGATACTTCAGCGAAGTAGGGAGCGGCTTCAGCTCTGGAATGCTGGGTGCCGGCAAATCTGGCTGTGGAAGAAACTGAGTGAACGCTGCAAGGTCTGCCAAATCTGCCTGGGAAAGTGAAAGTGTACTCTCGCAAACTGGGTCGGGAGAAGGCGGCTCAACTGCACTGTCTCTGCTCTGCTCTGCCTCTACCTCCTCCTTTGTAGGCTCGGGTGGACTCAGGTCTGGCATCTGATCATAACAATCGGCCCAATCAGACTCTGAATCCGAGGGATCTGTATCAGAATCGGTGGCATCAGTACCACCGGAAAACAAGGTGGCCTCAGCACCACCATCACTAATCACCGTGCTGCGATCGAGAACTGGCTCTGCTGCCGCGACTGTATCCGAACCCAGGTCTGTGCTCTCCAGACTCTCCTCTGTTGTCATCCCTACATCAGCTGTATCTGAAAGTGAGAGGGTAGTCTGTGACTCAAGGTCTGCCCAAGCTGCCTCGTCATCTGTGATCACAAAATCACAGTCCTGGTGGATGTCTGGCTCTGCGTCTGTCAGCTGCTCTGAGTCGGTGCTGGCATCTGAGCGGGATCTAGATCTGGCTCTGTAGTCCTCGACCGTCTCTATTTGTATACTCTCGCCCTGGACGTGAAAGTACACCTTCCCGCTATCATGATCAGTCACCGCCTTGGCTGTGGCCAAGAACGGACGACCAAGGATGATGGGGGTATCGGTCACTGACTCAGGGATCTCCATGTCCAACACTACGAAGTCCACGGGGAATTGCAGACCCTGAATCATGACGATAACGTCGCGTAGCAACCCCTTCGGCCTCTTGACAGATCGATCAGCGAACTGAAGGACTGTCCTGCTCTGTCGAAGAGTGCCCAACTCGAAGCGGTCGAGAAGGGCTGCCGGAAGAAGGTTGATCGACGATCCGCTATCTAGAAGAGTACGGTCGAACCGCTGCTCACTAATCTGGCATCTGACATACGGGGCCCCTGAATCTGGCCTCTTGGCTGGCAGTCGGTTCTGGATCGTGAAGCACGTGGCTTTGGTCAGCACATGGATCTCTGAAGTGTGGTTCCTCCTCCTCCTCCTGACTGTAGTCCTCTCTCTCAAAGATCTCTGGAGAAGGGGGATGTGCTGCAAAGCCTCCTGGAGGGTCAGCTGAATGTGAAAGCGATCTATCATGCTCTGGCTGAACTCCTCAAACTCTCTCTTTTTTGAATCATTTTTCTTCCCCTTCCCCATCTGAAGGGCTCTAGGGAAGGGGATCACTGGGTCCTTCTCAGATGAAGGACTAGGAAAAGATCTACGCAGTTCAAGGACCGGATCCACACATACATCATGCACCACAGTGGGACCAAAAGAATGTAAACCTTTTCCTTTATTCATCACAGAATCCTGAGAAACATGACCATGAGGAAAAACAACATCAGATCTCTCTCTACAAACACCGGTGGCCTCAGTACCACCACGAATGGGCTGCTCTGCTGCTGCTGCTGAAGGTAAACGTCGAGCGGCATCAGTACCGCTCACTGGCTCGGCTGCTGCTGGGGTGGCGTCAGTACCACCTCCTAGATCTGGTGAAGTGGCGGCCTCAGTACCGCTGGTGGGATCAGCATCTCTGGTGGCCTCAGTACCACCGTCATCATCTGGAGCGGCCTCAGTACCGCTCTCCTCCTCCTCCTGGGGTGCCTCTGGATGAAGCTCAGCTGAGACGCCGCCGCCTGCTGGGGTCCTACCGCTCCTAAGCGTGGCAAAATCAACATCAAACAGATCTGAAGAAGTATCATCAAATGGATCGCTAGGAGTGGCTAACTCAGTATGTACTACCTGCTCAGACTTCCGCTTGAGGTTGTTCGGATTCGGCTCTATCTGTGCAGGTATGGCGGCCTTCCCTCTCACCAAGTCCCGCATCTCCTGGCGGAACTCATCCATCTCCCGTCGAAAGGTCGCCTGCTGATCCGTGAGGAGGCGGGCGATATCATCCAAGGCAGGGCTCTCGTGGGAGCCCGACGGGTAACCTCTCTGTGGGTGAGGCTGCTGGTACTGCTGTGGGTGAGAGGGGTAGGATGGAGGGTGTTGCTGGTGCTGGTATCCCGGGTGAGCCTGCTGCTCACGCCTCCAAGACTGTCCCTGCTGATAGGGACGAGGACCGTAGGACGACTGCTGCTGGTAGGCTGGGGGCTGCTGCTGCGGCTGCTGGTGATGGTCTCTCGGCTGGGAGTACTGCCCTCCCTGACCTGACGGCTGCTGCTGGGGCTGGGCACCACCACTCCCCCACCTGAATCCGGGATGATCTCGCCGGATCCCAGGCTGGGGACAGTCGTACCAGATCCCGTTGACATCCATCAACGGCTCTGCATCCAAGGGGGCTGGGGGTAGCACTGCCAACGGCTGGTCCGGCTGGTAGACCACCATCTGCATCTCTGGAGATGGTGGGGACTGGTAGGTGTGCTGCGGCTGCTGGTACGGCTCCGCCTGTACAAGGTGAACCTGTCTAGGCTGCGCTGGGACGCTGGAGCGCTGGGACGAGCTGCTACTGCTGCCGGAGTCGCCTCGCGACTGAAGACGGGGCTGAGAAGCCGTCTGTGTCTCCTGGAGACACATGAGCTGTGTCTTCAGGTCGCTCAAGACCTGTGCCATCTGATCCATCTGTGATATGCTCTGGCACTGCTTCTTCTCTATCAGCTCCATGCGGTCCAGCTTCTCGCTGATGATGCCCATGTCTGCAGCTGACGACTCTGCCTGTGCTGCTGCTGCTACAGACGAACTGGCTGGACCTGCATCTACCCGTGCTATCCTCTGGTACTGCACGGGTCCTGGCTGAAGTGGCTGGGTCTTCTGCGTGTAGAGCCGGGTCTGGGACATGACCATGTAGTTCTCTGCCATCTCCTCAAAAATCGCCCAGACCTGGTCATGTTCCTTGGCGAAGTAGGACCCACCACAAGAAGCGTTCACCAGGCCCTGTAGCTCTGGTGACAACCCACTGAAAAAGCTCTGAACTAAGTTCAGCTTCGTGATATCATGGTGTGGGCATCTGTCCAAAAGCTCTCTAAACCTCTCCCAAGCCTCGTGGAACTGCTCGTTGGGGAACATGGAGAAGTTGCTGATCAGGGCCCTTGCTGCGTTCGTCCGCCCGAGTGAATAGTACTTGTTCAAGTACTCGGTGCGGAGCTGCTCCCAGGTGTAGACGAATCTCCCCAAGTGTTTCAGCCAGGTGGTTGCTCTGTCTGCTAGGGAGAATGGGAAAGCAATCATCCGTATGGTATCCTGGTCCACATGCCTGTCGTGGACAGTACTGCAAATCATCAAGAACTCCTGTAGGTGGAGGTGGGGCTCCTCTGTAGCCAGTCCGTGAAACCGCGGAAGCATCTGCAAGGTGTTCGGAGGGAACTTGAAGTCCCCCACGATAGCCGGAACCACCACCCAGTGGTGCATCAGTGTAGAGCCGGGATTGTGTAAATCCCTCATCGGTCTAGGTGGTCCTGCTCCTCCTGCGGCTGCTGCCGCTGCGGCGGCGGCCGCGGCTGCTGCTGCTGCTGCTGCGGCTCGTGCCTGTGCCTCATCGGGCTCCTCGGGCTCGCTCTGTGCATCTCTCTCTGCTCTGAGCCTCTCCATCTCGCGCCTCATCTCTATCATAAAAGCTCCCTGATCGCGGAGCTGCTGCTGGACTGTCTCTAACTGTGCGATCAGGGTGGAGTTGATCGCTCCCTGGTCTAGTACAAAGTGCTCTGGTCTGCGGGAGTGATCGTCAGAACTGCCGGCCATCGCGACGTCTGCAAAATCGAAGGAGCCCAACTCAGGTGCTGTCAAATGAATAAGTCTCTCCTCGGGCTCAGGTCTCTCAGGTAAGTCAGAAAGGGGGTCGAGGGGGAACAGGGTGGAGTCATACTCGGGCTCGGAGAGCGGGTCTAAGCTCTCGCGAGCCAACCTAGATGATGTGGTAGTCGCGCCCGAAAGCGGTGCAGCCAGAGGCTGCCTAAGAGATCGTCTACCCATCATCTTGATCTGGCGAGTAGGGCGGATGAGATCTGGAAAAATTACGATCAGAAAACAAACCCCCGGTTCACCAACGCAACGCGAGCTGAAGACCGTGAAAGTTCGGTCAAATTATCTTGTCTATTTTATTTTGGTGAACAATCAAAATAGCAGAGCGATTACGTGACCTGTTAGGATATCCGGTGCTAACCCAAGAGACTGGCCCGCACGGATGAGTCGGTAATCAGTCGGGTTTCGCAACGGGGGGCTCTACCTAGTGTTCGGGGTCACTCTCTCGCACAAGCAAACCAAACAATGAGGGGGTTGCTCTCCCCAAGACACAATTTTTAGGGTGAGCGAGTTTTAAGATCAATAATTTTAAACAGTCCCAATTTTATGGTTTTTTTCTTTTTAGGTATTTTTCAAGCAAACAAAATCGCCTAACGAATTTTTCGGTTCTCCTGGTTATTAAGTCCAAAAACGGGGGGGAGAAGACGAAAAAGCCGATGCACGTGAAATCAATGATGCATGCTGAGTAAGAAATGCGTACCTGCCGCCAGCACTCTACATGCAAAATGATCCGCGCATAAAATAAAGACAGAAAATAAACTAAGCTATATGATGCAACGGTAAAAATCGGCCTTAGACAAGCAACTTCTATTGATCGTGAAGAACAATAGTTAGTTAACCGAATCGAGTCCGGAGTCCGATCTTGGGAGTCACTCGGTGCCCGCCACAACGGGTCCTGCCAGCGCTGTATGTGACTCCTAACGGCACGTGGTCTCAAATCCAATTAAACTAACTTTTTTAGTGAATTTTAGTAAGGTCCAATTACGTTCTATAGGAACAGATATTCTATTAAGTGTTGGGCCTTAGAAATATTACGTCACAATCAACAAAAAATCCTATGTCTAGGGGCTCGAGCAAAACCACGAAAAATCCGGAAAATGACAGTAAGAAATAAAAAGAAAACCGCGAGAAAAGCCGCGTAAAAACCGCAGGTCCTAATGGGTCCCCCGAGCACGCCGGTGCTCGGCGAAACAGACCCGCTACGATCTAAGTCTAACAGTCCAAGTCCACAGTTAGAGGCCTGTATTATTACAATTAATAATAAATGAATGAATAAAACTATCCTACTGCCTCACTCCACTCAACTCTCTCCTCTCGCTCTCTCCTGCGGCTTCGTAGAGAAGGAAGCCGCCTCCGAGTCTCGCGGCTGCACCGGCTCCTCGAAAGTTGCCTCCGCGGTCCTCGGGCCCTCGCAAGAAAAGAAAGAAAGTGGTCAGACCAATAAAATAATCAAATAATAAATGAAAAATAAAAATGAGGATATATGTGCAAAAATGGAAATAAAATAACCACACAAAAAATAAAACAAAAATAAAAAGAAAAGAAAATCAAAATAAAACAAAATAAAACAAAAAGAAAATAAATACAAAAGCCGCGAAAAGCCGCGAGCTCCGAAGAGCCGCGAAAAACCGCGAAAACAAAAACGAAAAAAAAAACCCTACTAAGCCGTGCTCCCCGGCAACGGCGCCATTCTGATGGAACACCCAAAACCCACTAAGACCCGGGTGAAGGTAATGAAACAAGGGTCGTTGCGACCCGGATCTCAGAGACGGTGTGTATCAAGAAAAATCGAACCGCGAACTGAGTCAAAAATCAAACAAGGCAAAACAAGCGGTCCTAGCTATGATATTAACCTGGTATAGCTCCCAGGGTCGAACACAAGGAGCACGGATTGGCCGTAGGCCTACGAAGTAGTGAAAATGAAATAAAAATAAAAGAAAATGTTTTTTTAGAGGTTTTTATGAATTTTTATATTTTTTTGATTTTCAAATTATAAAGAAAATAAAAGAAAGTAAAATCTAGGCAACTTCAACAATTTATTAGACACACCAAAAATAATGCAAAAATTAAGGAAAAATTGTTTTTGTGTTTTTTAAGTTTTTAAGTGTTTTTGGTTAATTTTTGATAATTTTCTAACGGGTAAATTATTTTCTAAAAATCAAACAGTGCGAAAAATGAAAGGTACTGTCCAGCAAGGCTTAAGACCCAAAAATAAAATATTTAAGGATCTCAAAAAGGCCTAGAGGTAATTTTCCTAGAATCTAGAGAGAATAAGGAAAATTTAGGCACCCTAATTATTGTTTTTGGATTTTTAAATTAATTATTATAATTTTTATGGGTTTTTAGGGGTTTTTCTATTTTTAAGGTTTTTAAGTGATGAAAAATAGCCAAACTTGGCTAGAAAATCAAACAGCAAGCAAACAACAGTATCTAATGTTTTTAGAATTTTTGGAGGTGATTTTATATTTTTTTGGTATTTTCAAACCTAGACAGTAGCTAAAAAGTAGGTTTTTGAATTTTTAAAAATACTAAACGAAATCAGAAATGTCCTAAAAAATCACTGAAATTCCTACACCATGGCAGGAGCCATGTGTCAAAATCTCATTGGATTTGGAGGTGATTTGATATTTTATTCAAAAATAACAAGTGGGCACTGTGCATAGGGACGAATGTGCAAATACCCGGAAGTCTGGGGGCCTTGGTGCAAAATTCCCAGCAAGTCACGCGCGTGGCGCGTGGCTGGGGCACTCAGGGGCCTTTTGGTAATAAAAACCAAGTTTCTGGACCTTTTGGTAACTCGTACCAAAAGTCCAGGGGCTTGGATGCAAAAATCCCACTAAAATCCGCACATGCGCATAAACAACACTCACAGGGGCATAAATGCAATTACCAAAAAGTTAACATTCATTTCAGAACAACCCAGATCTACAGGATAAAAGATGTAAAAAGCCCAGCTAAACACGTGACGAAGCACGTGGTCACATACACACAGGGGCATACATGCAATTAAAACTAAGCACAGGGTCCACAATGCAATTTACCCTACGTAAATAAAGTTCTAAAAATATTTACAGGACTAGAAATAAAACGACAAACTAAGAGGGGGCCCTAAGTAATTTACCCCTTTATTCGTCGACGGCCAGATGCGCGCCACGTGGAAGATCGGTCGGCTCTGGTGCGTTGGCGCTCTTCCTCTTCTTCTCTCGGGACGAATCGACGCTCCAGAAGGAGCCACGTGGAGGATCGGACGGGTCAGGTCTCAGGTGGCTCCCTCTCTCTGCTCTACGGTCCTGATCAGCCCCTCCAGGTGATCGACGGTAGCTGATCCACGATGAACGGACGGCTGGGATTAAAACTGGAGCGGAGGAGCTATCGGACGGTGCTGGAGGCTCCTCGAAGAACAGGTGGCTGGCGAGGTTCGCCGGCCTCGTGCACGAGCTTGGGACCTCCTCAGCTGCCTCTGAAGATCGGAGCAGGTCCGCCTTGGTATGCCGCAGCTGTGGGTGCTATCCGATGGCCCAACCGAGCCCTGGAGGGGCCTCCGGCGAGGCTGGCGGCGCGAAGGAGCTGGCTGGAATGTAAGGGGGTCTCAGACGACTCCCTTTGGACCTGCAAAGCAAACCAACAGCTTCGCGGGTCGAGAGCAAAATGCCTCGACCCAAAGAAGCGAAGTGGGGGTGATCGGTGCGGCGGGGCGAAGGAGCTCCGGCGAGCGACAGGTGGTGGAGCTCGACTCCCAGCTCCGGGGCGAGCTGGGTTGAGTGGGAGTGCGAAGAACGTGCGTGAGGAAGTGGCGAAGGTGATGGGGTGCTCCGATGATCGAGATATTAAGCGAGATGGCCGGAATCAGGGAAGCACGTCGGAGAGTGGATTTGGGCGAAATTCTGAAATTACACTAAATGGCGGAGCGAAATGGATACCTGGATGATGCGGGAGACTGGGCTGGAGCTTAGCTAGCTCCTGGTCCTTGCCTCAAGGGTCGTCAACGCCCGAGGCTCGAGCTCCGGTCAGACGTCGGAGCACGGCGGCGCAAGGCAGCCGGATCGATGGTCCAAGCACCTCCTCCTCGCTGCGACACCGGCGGATGCAAGCTGTCACCTTGCTGGTTGCGATGGAGCTCACTGGAGAGAGAATGGGGAGCCAAAGATGGATTGAGAGTGCGGCGGAGCTCGGAATATATATGCGTGCAGGTCCGGAAAGGAGGTGGCGGGTAGGGCGAGCTGATGCGCGGATCTCGAGGCCAAAGCTCCGGCGCGCTTCTCGGATGTGACATGGTCATTGCGGACCCGGATTTGGGGTGGATGGAAATCGGGTCATCAAGAGAAAAATCTGAGAAGGCGGGTCGAATGAACAGACCCGGGCTCTGGTGGTCCTGGGGGAGGTGTTGACCGGGGGTCAACAATCCCCCGTGGACCAATCAGAGCCCGCCAATTATTGAAATTTTACTTGATTTTTTGGGGGCCTTAAATGGCCGAATTTTCAAAAACTTAAAACATGAAAAATGTTTGTTTTAATTTTTTCTATTTTTTTGTGATTTTTAATTAATTTTTGGAAATTAAAAATAAGGTATATACATAGTAGCTATACATAGGTATATATACACTATATTGATTTTTGATTTTTGATTTTTAATTAGTTATTTTTATACATTTTTATTCCCATTTTATATTTTATTTATTATAAGATAAAATGAGGAATAAAAGGCTATTTTTATTTTATTTTTATTGTTTATATACATAGGGGAAATAATTATTTATGCACAATTATATACATGGTATATATACAAGATATTTTTGTATTTTTAATTTTGTAATTTTTATTTGATTTTTGTTTTAATTCTTTTTATTTATTTTATGTACAATATATACCATAAAATATTTACAAAAATTTTTGGAAACAAATAGCTTTATTTACAAGGTGAAATAAGGTAAGGGAGGTGGTCTATGTACATGGTGAAAGGTTCTTTTTTGGTATTTTTGATTTTTAGATTTTTATCTTGTTTTTAATAGTTCCTAAGTATATACAAAATATATACAAGTATATTTTTGGTTGAGGAAAATATTATTTTATTGATTTACATAAATATTTACACATGAGCTCCTATCTCCCTCTACTTGTGGCTTTTATGCGGTCAGGCCCATGCTGAGCCCTCCCTTGGGTTAGGTTGCTCAATATTTATTCTAAATATTTCCCTCTTTTTCTTTTTCTTCTTTATTCTTTTATTTTTGCACAAAAACATGCTAATTATTTATTTTTACAAAAATGCATGCTTTTGCTAACTTTTCCTATTTACACATATCTACATGCATTTGCATAGGTTTTTGTAGCTAAAATATAAGAATAAAGAGTGATGAATGGGTATTCATCACCAACCAAGCCCAGACTCTCATATCTATACACAGATTTGGTCTGCAAATTAAGGAGATAAATCCTTCGTCGAATACTACTGGCTCCTCTCAGGCCTGTTTGAGGAACTTCTTATCTTCCAATTGGCTTGTTGCGACAAACAGATAGGGGAACGTGCAGAATGGAATGTACATCTCTTCTTGTCCGGTCTACATCCATGATACAAGTTGATAAAGGAACAGTTTATGACTACTGCAGCTCTACCCTCACTTGAGACCAAGAACTTGAGCCTCCTTCACTCCTCTGTTTGTTGAGACTACAATACATTTTGCCTGAGGACACTTGACCTACCAAGGGGGGCACGGTCGTGATTTTGGCTGTGGTCGAGGGTGTGACTCAGGTCGCGGCCGTGGGTGTGATCCTACTACCTCCCTCTATCCAGGATGCACACATTGTGGATGCCTGAATCATCCATCAGAACGCTGTTGGGTGAAGTTTGGCATGCCTCCCAATGCCAACAGTTCCTATGAGACTGTCTCATATTATGGCACTTATGATACTGTGGACATCTCTCATGTCCAATCATCCAATGACAGCCAGACTTCCTCTACTACGTCTGAGTATGCTCGCCTTCGCCAACTGTTACAGACCTCTATCAGTGACACTCCTGCTTCTACTACTACTGCTAGTCTGGCCACTACATCATGTACAATTGCAGTTTTGCTTCTACATTGGCTCCTGCATGGATCATCGACTCGGGTGCCTCAACTCATCTGAGAGGAGAAGGTAGTCTTCTCACCTCATCACGGTCGTCTTCTGTTGTGAAGACCGGTCGTGTTAGTAATGGTGCTCATTCACCTATTACTATGGTGGGTACCATGGAGTTTTCTTCCAAACTCCACCTAACTGGAGTCCACTGCGCTCCTGACTTTCCCTATTGGTCTATTATCTGTCCATAAACTGTGCACTGACCTTTATTGTCAATTTATTATTTGATGAGTTTTGCTGCTATTTTCAGGACATCCGGACGAGACAGGGCCCAGCCAGGGGGTGCCCTGACCAGTCGATCGCTCTTTGGTGGGGGACATAAGAAGAACAATCTTTATTATCTTGACATCCCTTCTGACTCTAGTTTTACTGGTGCTTCGCAAATCTCTACTGATCCTCTTCTCCGGCATCGTCGTCTCGGTCATCTATCTGTCAAATCTCTCTCTTTAATGTTTCCCGAACTCTCTATGCTCAAACCTTTTGAGTGTGAGGCATGTTAGTTTGGGAACATCATCGAGCGGCCATTCCTCTCTTGTATTGAGCCTCGTCGTGAAATCCCTTCTCCTTAGTCCATTGTGATATCTAGGGACCTTGTCCGGTCCTTACTCTGGGTGGACATAAGTATTTTGTTGTTTTTATTGATCATTATAGTTGGTCATCCTAGGTCTATATTCTAAAAGAATATTTGGGGATTAATAAAATTGTCAAAAATTTCTTTCATTATGTCAAAAATAGCTTCTCCTCTAGTATACAAATTTTTCGTTCTGATAATGCATTGGAATTCACACAACATGACCTAACAGATTTCTTTACCGCCAATAGAACCATAAATCAAACCTCTTGTCTGTATATGTTCCAACAAAAGGGGATAGCATAAAGAAAGCTTAGACATCTTTTAAATATAGCATGTTCTCTTCTCACTCAAATGAAAGTCCTCAAAACCTGTTGGGGAGATGCTGTTCTGACCGTTGTTCACCTTATAAATAGAATTCCATCTCCGAACCTTAATGGATCTATCCCCTTCTCTCTACTTTACCCAACTGAGCCACCCTTTCCTTTTCCCTTTCGGGTTTTTGGATGTGTGGCTTTGTTCATAAATTTCACACTACAGACAAGCTTTCTCCTCGTGCAATCAAATATGTCTTTTTCGATTATTCTCGTACTCAAAAAAGCTACAGGTGTTATGATCCTACTGGTCATCGCTATAACATTTCTGCAGATGTAACCTTTTTTTAGCAAATCAGTTTCTTCAACCACTCTGTTACAGATATCCCTTTGGATCTTCCACCTCCACCCATTGTCTATAAACGAAGACAAATATCTCCACCACCAGTCATTCCTTTACATGTTTCTTTCTTGCAAGATAATATGTTGTCTACAAGTGTCCCCTCCACTGCTGACCCGAATGATCCCGAAGATCTTCCAATAGCTCTAAGCAGAACAAAGAGGTAATGTACTTCTCATCCAATATCTCATTGCACTTCTACTGTTGGTTTATCTTGCATTGACAGATGATATGCAGATGCTCTCATGCTATTTCTATTTTGAGAGACCACCATAGCGCTTTGCTAGATTCAGGATGTCGAAAGGCCATGGATGAATAGATGGATGCCCTGATTTCAAGGGGACGTGAGACCTAGCGCAATGTCCAGAAGGGACTAGACTTGTGGCATGTAAATGGATCTTCGCGACCAAACAGTCACCAGATGGGTTGATTGACACGTTGAAAGCTCATCTTGTAGCAAAAGGCTTCACACAGACATATGGTGTGGATTACTTTGAGACATTCTCGACCGTTGCACGTATGGGGTCAATAAGGATTGTTCTTTTTGCGACCACTAATAAGGCATGGCCTATCTTTCATCTAGATGTGAAAAATGTGTTTCTATATGGTGATCTGGACGAGGAAGTATACATGAAGCAACCTCTGATTTATGAAGTCAAGGGGGAGTGTGTATGCCGACTTCACAAGGTCATATATGGCCTAAAGAAGAGCCCGAGGGCATGGTTCGACAGACTTACTGCAGAGATCAACACTCTTGCATTCTATAGAACGACCTCGGACTATTATTTGTTTGTCACAAGATGAACAACTGGTACTTTTATACTTGCAGTCTATGTGGATGATATGGTTATCACATGGGATGATGACAAAGGGATAATGGAGATCAAGGCCTTTCTCTAGAAGGTCTTTGTTACCAAGGACCTTGGTCCACTACGTTATTTCTTGGGCATAGAAGTACAACGTATTATAGAGGATATTCATCTCTCGCAGAGGAAATATTGTATGGACATCCTCACTAAAGTTGGATTATTTGGATGCAAGCCCGCTGGCATTCCTGCAGACCCTAAAAAATACTCCGCATCCTTTGATCATGTCTTCGAAGATGTTACTTGATACAGAAGCATAGTTGGGAAAATTCTATATCTTACTATTACCATACCTAATATTTCTTATGAAGTGAGCAGAGCTAGCCAGCACATGGAGAAACCTTGTTACAGTCATTGGCAGGATGTTCTTCATATTCTACGGTACTTGAAGGAATCACCAGGGTGTGGCCTCTTTTATGAGGCAAATATGTACACTGATGTTATTGCATGTGCTAATGCCGATTATGCAGGCTCACCAGAGGATCGGTGCTCTAACACATGATATGTTATGATGATTGAAATCTTATTACTTGGAGAAGCAAGAAGCAGATTGTTGTATCTAGATCAAGTACAGAAGCCGAGTACATGGCGATGGCTCAAACTTCCTGTGAAATCACGTGGCTATTAACTTTTATGCAAGAACTTGGTATTGTTGTCACTACTCCTATTCCACTATATTGTGATAATAAATCTGCTACATATATTGTCACAAATCATGTGTTTCATGAACTAACCAAGCATAGAGAGGTTGACTGTCACTTTATTCGTGATGTTGTTCGAATTGGAAGATTACTACTCCTCGCATCAACAAAGATCTCCAGCTTACAGATGTATTCACAAAGGCACTTCCCAAGAAGCAACTTTCCTGGATTGTATCCAAGTTGGGCATGACTGATAAATATGCTCCAACTCGAGGGGGATGTTAGTAGTATATTATGTGGTTCAACGAATATTCTTGTAACCCTGCCAGGGGCACTTATGTATTTTTTTCTTTTCCCTCTCTAGGGTTTTGTCCTATATAAGGACCCCTAGACCCCTTAAATAAAATATGCTCTTTCATTCTCTCATTGTTCTCCACAAACACAAATCATGATTCTTATTATGGTGATCATAAGGTTCCTACCTATGATCTATTCATCAACCACCCGCGAGAAGATAGAAAATCATATATAGTAGAGATGTCGAATCTTAAAAATGGCTTGATGGCCCTTGTTAAATATGAGAAAGATGATCTGAGAGATGAGGACGAGGATGATGACGACAATGAAGATAATGTGAAACCTAGGGTCGTGACTTAGCGGTCGGTTCATCGTGGAGTTTTCATCCGCGAGAGGGATGTCGAGGCAGAGGAGATAGCATAGAGGGAGAGGCAAAGCCAAAGAAGGAAAGAAAAGGGGATGATAATTCTTCATCGATGGAAGAAATGAAGGATTTGATGCTCGATGGCATGCAGTACTATGTAATTTAAATTTTAGTATTGGCAACTCTTGGTCATTAACATTATGGTTCTAAGTTCAAATTGTTCTTGCTATATATTGTGTTGTGGCATATGTGAACGCAGAACATCTTGTGATGCTTGATTTGTGAATGTGGATAAACTTTTGATTCTTGATTGTGAATGTGGATATCTCGTGACGCTTGATTTTGAATGTAGATTACATGGAATCAACGTATTTCTGTACTTATACAATTTTATATGCTTGTACCGGTATAGATAATCACGGGGAAGCGCGAAACTGAATTAGGAAACTTTTCTGGCAATAGAAAATGCGATTACATGTAGTCCCCCTATGTAGTCGCATTTGATGTTTTTTTTTTATATACCGACAGCAGCTATTACGAACACGCGAGACTACTGTGCTCACACACTACGAGAACAATATGACTGCAATGTGGTCGTAATCGATTTTACGGCCCCGTCGATGCGACGATAGCCTCTTGGACTACTTGTGCTCGTATTAAAAAAATTTCAATCGACTACCTATAATTCTAATCGAGTACTTTGTTGCTTCAACACTTAAGAATTCAAACATTAGATTTTGATTTTTTGGATATTTGGTTGCAGTTGACTAACGTTATTATTTAATAGACTACTTTATTTTCCTGCTGATTAATATGTTTTGTTTTACGTTATACGTAATCCCACTCTTCACGATTATAGCTACGATGTTTCAACATTTCATCTTACGAACACTCTCCTGGCTTTTGAAAAAACAAAGATATGTATTATTTTACCTTCTGTTACATTGCGTTTATTTCATTGAAGTTAAAGGAGATTTGTACTTCTGAATACAGTTGGAATTGTATATGCCAAACCCTCAAGTGTGCGGTTCGAGTTGCCTGTGTGAAACACTTATTGTAATGTAGTTGGGTTGCTTGCATAAAAAATCTGTGTTTAATGGAAAAGGATCGGGAAATCGAACATGTTGAAAGCTTGAATTAAGAAGATTATGGTCGTGGTTTTCACCTGGGAGTATTTTTACATTTATGATCGATTTGATTTCTCTTTGTGATTGGAAAGTGCTGCATAAGGCTTGAGTTTGAGATTTGTGATAGTTGTGATCTAGAAGGGTTTTACAGTCCATATGTAATCTGCAATATAGTCATAACCATTCAATGCAAAGATAGAAAAGGAAGGAAGCAAGGAGGAATGCTTGAAAACAGTAACCAGCTTTGGATTGTTATTTACGGGAACATGTAATAAAAATAGACAATGAACTTAGAGGTGAAAAAAAGAATTCAAATTTTGTTGAGACTTTGGAGCCAGCTGAAGGCATTAAATGCACTCCGAAGGAATATGGTGTGCTTATTACCTCAAAAGGAAAGTTGCAAATCCATGCTATGACTGCTGGTAGCAAATCGAAACAGAGATTCATACGGCATCCATCCAAACAGTCATTTTTAACAGTCGTAGAATAGATGAAATTGTCCATGTTTGGTGAAGTCCATAAGAGTCTCTGTTTCGCATGCAATTTGAATGATATAATATAGGGATATATTTATAAAATCCATAAAAGAAATTTAAAAAAATAAAAAAATGGGAAAATTTGAGCGGGGGACAACCACATTTTCCCCTATATGTATAAATATATATAGGTTCAATGGGGTTGTCACCACCTCATTTCACTTTTTTTATTTTTTTCAAAAAATATCATAATCTATATTCATCTATATATCTTTCCTCTATGTCATTCAAATTTCGTCAGAAATAGAGACTCATATGCCCTCCATCTAGAACAGGTTGATTACATGTTTAGACTGTTAAAATTACATGTTCTATATGGAGGGTATAGGAGTCTATGTTTCTCATGAAATTTGAATGGTATATTGGAGGAATACATAGATGAATATATATGATTATATTTTTAAATAAAAAGTAAAAAGAATTGCATAAAAATAGGGATGGGGCAGCTCCATTTTTTCAAATGGGGCTACCCCCACGCACTTTTTAAGCAAATCAAAATAGAATCATGTCTATTCATCTATATATCCCTTCAATATGTCATTTGAATTTCGTCAAAAATAGATTTCTATGCCTTCCATTTAGAACAGGTAATTTTAACGGTCTAAACATTGTTGTAATCCACATGTTCCAGATGGAGGGCATATCAGCCTCCGTTTCTAATGAAATTCGAATGGCATATTGGAGGGATATATAGATGAATATACATTATTTTATTTTGCAAAAAAAATAAAAAATGAGATTTTTAGTCAATTACCTCCATGACCTTTGAAACAACCTAATTCCTCCCTCGACCTCGTAAACTTGCTCTGTCTTGCCCCACAAACCCTGTCATTAAATTGACACATCTTGAGTTAACTTTCTTGGGTTAAAAACGAGTTAATCAAACCACGTGAAATCCAACGGTTGGATTTTATTCATCATTCCTTCTTCTACCACCATTCTTCGGGTGTCGTGCGTGAAGGAAGAACGGGTATTCGGCGTTTGGGCGGCGCACGTAGAGGAGGGGAGGGCCTTCGGGCGGCGTACAGGAAGGAGGGGAGGGCCTTCGTGTGGCACATAAAGGAGGAGAGTCAACCTCTGGGCGGCTCGCGGTGTGGAAGGGAGGGCCTTCGGATGACGTGCAGGGAAGATGGATGGCTCACGAGGAGGAGGAGAGAGTCTTCGACCGGCACGCGGGGAGGAGGGGAGGGCCTTCGGGTGACTTGTAGGGAGGAGGGGAGGGCCTTCGGGCGATGAACGGGGAGGAGGGAGGGCCTTCAGGCAGCTCGCGTGGAGGAGGGGGAGGATTTCGAATGCCTGTCTCCACTCACCACCATCCGAGTCCCTCTCAAAAAGTGTGGTGATCTCACAGAGATCAGTACCAAAAAGGAGAGTATCAGATTCTTTTTTCCGAGCAAAGAACTCGATCTCCTTAACACTGTGCGGATTAAGGAAGCTAGAAGGAGTCAAAGATGGATGTAATAAATAGCTTTTTATATGTGAATATCCTTTTATATTCCGTGGGTATGGATATGCATCATTTTTCACAATTTTTTTATTTTTTGCAAAATATCATCATGTAGATTCATCTATACATCCCTCCCATATATCACTCGAATTTCATCAGAAACAGAGATCCATATGCCCTCCATATAGAAGAGGTAACGGTCTAAACATTGTTGTAATCGATATGTTCTAGATGGAGGGCATAAGAATCTCCGTTTCTGACAAAATTAAATGGTATATTGGAGGGATGTGTGCGTGTGCATGCGCGTGCGTGTGCGCATGCGCGTGCGTGTGCGCATGCGCGTGCGTGTGCGTGTGCATGTGTGTATGTGTGTGTGTGTGTGTGAATATACACGGTGATATTTTTCAGAAAAGTACAAAAAATTACGGCAAAATGATACGGGGGCTAGGGGCAGCCCCATGAAACCATATATATATATGGGGAAAATGGGGTTGCCCCCTAGGGGCAGCCAACATGGCTGCCCCCACCCCATTTTTCGCATTTTTTTATATTTTTTTGGAAAAATATCAACATGTATATGCATCCCTATATCCCTCCTACATGTCATTCGAATTTCGTCAGAAACAGAGACTCCTACAGTCTCCATCCAGACGTCATTTTTTAACGGTCGTAGGATTTTTTAAATAGACCATGTCTAAATGGAGGTCGTAGGAGTCTCTGTTTCTGACGAAATTCGAATGGCATATAGGAGGGATATAGAGGTGGATATACATGACGATATTTTTCAAAAAAATAAAAAAATTTGCCCAAAAATGGGGCGGGGCAGCCCCATCAACCCCTATATATAGGGAAAAGGAAGTATGCACCGGTGGGTGCAGCCAACTAGCTACACCCGGGCATTTTTCTCATTGGTTTTTGATTTTTTTGAAGAAAACCTATGGAGATTTACTTAGTTTATTGAGTAGAATATGTGTTTCAAATTTCATGCAAAACAAACATTCCTAACATGCCCATCTAGATAGGGTCAATTTCAATAATCCTGAGACCGTTAAAATGTGATAGTCTTGATGGAGATGATAGAAGTGTCGGATTTAGTTTAAATTGGTATGATATCATGGTGATATGTGGTGATTTAAATCCCCCTAGGTTTCATTTCAAAAACACAAAAAACCAATGAAAAAAAGGGCCGGGTGCAGCTTCCCCAGCCCCATATTATATATATATATATATATATATATATAGAGGGCCCTTCCAATGAGGTGCACCTTTCCTGGGTGTATGGAAAGCCCATCACGAGATCCGTTAGATCTCGATCTAGCGGTTCTTCATCCAAAAGGGTATTTTAGTCCATACATTTCCGTTTTAAATTTGAATTTAATTTCGAATTTGAAATTTATTTCGTCTTTATATTTTTCCATTTTTAGCGTGTCTGATTTGGTATTTTTTGTTGCCTTTTAGTTGCTGAATTTTCGCCAACATGGTAGCATTTTCGCGCAATGTAGAATAGCAGGTTTTTTTGTAAAATTCCGCTTGATATTGTAAAACTGCATCCTGCATTGTAAAATAAAATCACAATTAGTAATATTAATATTATAATAATTGTAATTTTGATAACACTATTGTAAAAGATCATGGACGTTTTGTAAAATCTGTATGAATATTGTAAATCCATCAGATCCTATTATGTGTGTTTTTCACAAATGCCAAGCATCTTTGTAAAATTCGAATCCCTGTTGTAATTTTGCATCCTGCATTGTATAATACGATCACAGTTAGTAAAAAAATGATATGCAATTGTAAAATACGATCTGAGATTGTAAAAAAAAACTCGAGATTGCAAAACAATCTCAGATTGCAAAATAGGTCATTTATATTGTAAAAATACGATCTGGATTGTAAAAAAGCACTCGAGATTGCAAAATAGATCATTATATTGTAAGAACCTGGGCATGCCCTCCATCTCCAGCATCCTCTCTACCCGCACCTCCTCCGCCCTTCTCCTCCACGACCCACCTCCTCCATGCACGTCCTCCTCCGTCTACACACCTCCATTCACGTACTCCTACAACCGTCTCCTCCATGATCCACCTCCTCCACGCTTATAAATGTAAAAAAACAGTCTGAAATTTGTAAAAAGATGATATGCTATTGTAAAATACGATCTGGGATTGTAAAAAAAAACTCGAGATTGCAAAATAGGTCATTATATTGTAAAAATCTGGGCACGCCCTCCATCTCCAGCATCCTCTCTACCCGCACCTCCTCCGTCCTTCTCCTTCACGACCCACCTCCTCCATGCACGTCCTCCTCCGCCCACACACCTCCATTCACGCACTCCTTCAACCTTCTCCTCCCCTCCCCGCTTACCTTCACATCCACCAGCACGATCTCCGACGTTTGAACCTGTGGAATCGACCAACCTCCTCCCACATGCCGTCATCGATGATCTTCGCGACGTAGGTGAACGTGATCTGTTGGGGGAGGTGATGGAGGACGTCAGAGCAGCCTCCTCCCACATGCCGTCGTCGAGAGAGAGACAGGAGAGAGAGAGAGAGTCGTCGTCGAGAGAGAGAGACAGGAGAGAGAGAGATGTGAGATAATTAAGGAGATATTTTGTTGCATTCTAAATATAGAATATACCAAAATGACCATAATGGGTTTTTCGACATTTAAAAAATATAGATAACGAGCCATTAATGATAACCATCAGATTGACTACGGATGGTTAGGATAGCGGGCTTTCCATGCACCCAGGAAAGGTGCACCTCATTGGAAATATCTCCTATATATATATAGGGCCCTTTCACTAGGATGCATCCTTCCTGAGTGCAGGAAGGTCGCCTTGTTTTTGTAGAAAACACGAGCACTTTAGTAGAATAGTATACAATTTGTATTATAACCCCACATTATAAATACAAAACCGCATATAAAACTGCACATTATAATACAAACATTAATTCTGCACATTATAATATAAAGTGCATATATATTCTACTAAAGTCCTCATATTTTCTATAAAAAGGGGATGTCCTTCCTGAACTCATGAATGACCATGTCATATTGAAAGAAAATCATATATATATATATATATGGGATTGGGGAGCCTACACCCATGTGTAGGTAACTTACCTACACCCACCTCTTGTTTCTTAATTTTTTTGATTTTTTTTGAAATGGATATTTAGGGGATTTACTTAGAATATTAAATGAAATATGTGTTTCAAATTTCATGTAAAACAGACATTCCTAACAGCTCCATCGGAAGGGGCCGATTTCAGCAAATCTCAGACCGTTAAAATTTGATTGTCATGATGGATAAGTTAGAAGTCTCGAAATAAGTTGAAATTTGAATGACGATATGGTGATATATTGTGATCTAAATTCCCCAAGGAATTAATTCAAAAAAATAAAAAAAATTTGAGGGAAAAAGAGTTGGGTGTAGGTAAGTTACCTACACATGGGTGTAGGCTCCCTTTTCCCTATATATATATATATATATATATATATTTGAAAAACTTAAATTGAGGTGTCACCTTTCCTCATTCACTGTGCGACAACTCGTATTAGCCGTCCATTGACCATCTACGGTGTACAGCAAAACCACCATATGTAAAATGAAACCACTAATCGTGAAAACATGAAAATAATATTTTAGAAACTTCTCTCTCATTATCGTGATAATCCTCTCTCTTATATCGAGTCAATACCCCTTTTTCAGCGCATTAGTTATTATCAATTAAAAATTATATCTCTTTCCTAAATAATGTGTTTCCACGTTTGACATAATCATTTTTCTTTTCCTTTTCTGTACATCTTTTTGTCTGCCTCCCTGTATTTTCTCAATCTGTACGCTATTAAAGAAATGACAAATGAAAGAAACGACCTCTTGATGTGTCAGGTAAATCATTTAATTTTTTACGTTTAATTTTTATTACTAATTTTATTATTGCTGCAGATATCCAACGAGGCTGAAGAATTTGATGGATCTTTTGGAGCAACAGATGCAACTTCGCGTCTAACAGGTTTTCACACTGCTACAGATATCCAAATTATGACAGTTTAAATCTATTTTCGTCTTATATTATCTGTTAATTTTATTCCATATGATTCCCTTTTTATAACAATTCTTTTTACAATAAAATCCTAGAATTCTTGAATAAATCGTTTGCTTTTCAATACATGCCTGTCATGTAAACTATTTCTTTTAGCATATTATCGTATTTTTTTACAACAATGTTATCTAATTTACAATAGTAATTTTCATTCTACTAATATTGTATATATTTACAGTTTCTTTTCATATTTACATTAATATTATCAGTTGTTTTATTTTTATACCCTATGGTTCCCTTCTTATAATCAAACGTGAAGAACTATGGTATTAAAAGTTTTGTATTTAACAGATATTTTTACAATAAATATCAGTATGTTACATCTCTTATTACATTTTTATTACCGCTACATGTATTTTACATTTTCTGATAGTATTTTACTTTTAAATCAACGATTTTTTAATACACAACCCTTTCGCTTAATAGTATTTTACTTTAATATATACTTCTTTACATTTATTTCGTATACATTACTTTAATAAAACAATATAACATTCTAGAAAATATACTTGGTTTTTAATACCAGGTTGTCATGTAAGTATATTCTTTTTGCATATTACCTTATTCCTTTACAATAATGTGATTTAATTTACAATAGTAATCTTCATTATATAAATATTATATATATATATATATTATGGATTATAGTCATATTTTACAATAATACAATCCACTAATGTAATGTGCAATCCTTTTTTTTAATCATCAATACTTTGTCAGAATATTTTTTGTCTCGATAAGCTCTCTAAGCATGTTTAAACATTTCAATTTTTAATGTCCATTATTTCCTTTAAATTAATTTTATTTTCACAACGTTTACTTTTTAAACTTATTAACAGGTTCTAAATACATATTCAACGAATACCTCAATGGTTATACATCTGAACTAGGTCAAAGTTTTGGTTCCATTCAAGATGCGTACAAATTTTACGAGGCACATGCAACTGAAATAGGATTTGATGTTAGGAAAGGTAGCTCTAGGGTTGGTAAAGATAATGTTTCTAAGAAAAAAATCATTAATTTCAAATCCTTCGCTTGCTGGAAAGAGGGTTTTTCTAGAGCTGCAAACAACCCATTGTCCACTGATAATTCAAAAAGTGATGACAGTTATTATTATAGATATTACAAGGAGGAGCGTTGCGTTGGATTATCACAGACTGGTTGCAAAGCTTCTATGTCAGTTACACTTAGATCTGTTCTCAAGGATTGGGTTGTTTCTCATTTTGAATCTCAACATAATCGCAGTTTCGTTTCTCCATCCAAACGTCGATACCTCATATTAAATAGATGTTTTTCAAAGGCCACAAAGATGCTAGTGAAGTCAATGAATGATGTGAACATACCTGTGTCCAAGCATTCTACTTTCGTAAATACTTATACCAATCAAGTTAGTAGTATAGTTAGAGATATTTACAACCTCAACAGAAAAGAAAAAAACGTCTTGGGTTGGATGTTCACCTACTGATCGAGCATTTTGAACGTTGTAAGGCCACTACTCCAGATTTTTACTATGATTTCTCAACCGATGATGAGAACAGGTTGACACAATGTATATGTATTGATAGTGCGTCTATTGAAGATTACAACTTATTTGGTGATACAATATCATTCGATACAACCTATAGGACTAATGAATACAGTCTTGTTTTTTGATCTTTCTATGGTGTTAATCACCATGGTTGTACATTTTTTTACAAATTCTTTCTTGAGTAGAGAGGCAACTGATTCATTCTCGTGGTTATTTGAACGATTTCTACAAGTAATGAGGAAGCATCCTATATCTCTTATCACCGAGAAGATCAGGTAATTATGCAGCTGTTAGGATGTACTTTCCACAAACTGTTCATAAATTCTGCACATAGCATATAATGGCTAAGCTTAAAGGCAAGCTTGGAAAGATTAAAGACATTAATGAAATCTTTCAGCATTATCCAAAGTTGTATGGAAAAATGTAACTATAAAGGAATTCGAGTAAAATTGGTGCAAGGTTGTTGATTAGTATGATTTATCATCTAACGTATGGTTGAACGAGAAATACAGCATTAGATATAAATGGATTAGCTTATATCTTAAGGATTATTTTTGGGTTGGACAACACAGTATCCAGAGGAGTGAAAGTATGAATGCTTTCTTACAACACCACATCACTAAACAAAACTCATTGTTGGAATTTGTTTATAGATTTCAAGGTGCAATTCAACGGCGTAGAGAAAGAGAGAATGATATGGATAATAAATAAATTCATATTAAACAAATAGTCCATATTTTACATTCATCGGATTTTTTTACATTAATGAACTTTACATCCAGCCAATACCATGTCAAATATTCTAACAAAATGAAGACTTGCAATAAATGAATCCATCATTTCATCAAAAAACGTTACAATTGTAACTCATATTTTACATTTCTCTCATTCTTTTTACATCCGTCTCCTATTTTTCTGCAGTCAATTCCAAATTGATGACATCTGTAAGATCTGGTTGTCTCGATCTTTACCCTTCTTCCTCTCATTGAAAGTTATCAAAGTGCCCTACATAATGTAAAAATAGAATGAGACATTGTAAACAGAATATGGAAGCGTAAAATGATTGTATGTAATATAAAAATAACTGGAATGTATTTGTATAGGTAGTGTTGTAGCCGTTTGAATGTAAAATACATTATGACATTGTGAAACTAGACAGAAAAATGTAAAATGATCATATGTATTGTAATTAGGTGTAAAATGCGTTGTAAAATGATGTAATCAATATCACTGAACTTAAAACATGATGCGTATATAAGGATCATACAATCAAAGCACTTGACTTGAAATAGAACAGAAGTGTATGAAAATGTAATAGAAAAGGAGTGCATGAAAATGAAATAAAATAGAATTTTACAAATGGAAAATGAACATAATTAGAATGAAAAATATAATGAAGCGACCAACGATATGATATTAGAATGTAATCAAGAAATCCTCCTCATCGTTTGAAATCTGATATGAAAAGGTATAAAAATATATAAAGATTGTAATGAAAAAAATAATGAAGATTTCTAACATGGGGCAAAGAATTGAAGTAAGAAAAATGAAAAAAATACTAAGAACATGCATCCTCCATGCACAAAAAATACTAACCTGAAACTTTTTTTAATGGAGATCTTGAGTGTGCCGTCGATGTTTTTGATGAAGGCGAAGGAGAATAACTCGAAAATCACGAAGAACATAGACGGGAATCTCGAGTAAGAGAGAATGACATTCAAAAGAAATAAATTGATGGCTCGGCTATCGTCATTGCGTTCGTAAGAAGGAGATCAAAATAAAAAAAACAAAATTGGAGACTTAACATTTCAAAATCATGTGATAATATTAAAATACAAACTAATAAATATATAAATATTTACCCTTCCTTGGCCATCCTCTAAATGTAGTGGTGAGACAACAACCTCGGTTGATTTATCATCAAAGTACACATCCTGCAATAATATTCCATCTCGATTTGATTGTTAGTAATGTGGAGGAGGCAATGATGCAAAGGAGAGAGGGAGAGGTTAGAGGTGTCTGATGGGTCCGTGGATGAGAACCCGGATGGCGATCGCGGACGACGACGGAGGGGGAATCATATGTTCTCGAGCTTCGTGTGAATGCAAGCGGTGAAGAGCAAATCGTTGGTGACCTCCGGATATGGGTAGGTAGCAGGCGACGCGTAGGTGCGACACGTCATGAGGATGAGGTCTACGTGGTGTCGAACAATGGGGAGGAGGATGGGGACACGATGGAGGAGGGTAGCCTTTCATGTGGCCAAAAAATAGAAAGGGAGGGAATTATCACGATTACTCTTATTAATTAATGACGTGAATCAGGTAACAACTTGAAAATGAGATTAAAAAGGATAATAAAATTTTGTTTCTAAATACATAATATCATAGGCTATTTTAACGGTAGTTTTTGATGGATTGATGATTTTGTTGAGAGTTGTAGATCAAGATATGATGGTTACTATTGTATGTCGCACCAAATAGATGGTAAGGTGCCACTTCAATTCAAGTTTTCCCTATATATATATATATATATATATTGTTGGTTATTACTCATTCCCAAAAAAAAAGAAAAAGGGAAGGGAGGTTGTTGAACAATTATCCCCTTGGGGTCCTATTTGTAATAGGAGTAGGACTTGTGTTTTCTATTACAAATAGGACTAGGAGGAGAGAGAGAGGAGACAAAAGTAGTATAAATAAGGCCCCATGCACATCATTGGGAATCATCCCAACTCAAACATCTCTCCCTCTCTTCTCTCTTAGTTCTCTCTCCCCAAGCAAGGAGAGAAGTAGCCCACGCAAGGCGTGAGGAGCAAGTTAGCTCAAGGCACGAAGAGTTAGCTCGCAGGGGCACGAAGAGAAGCCGCATCCGCAAGGAGCATCTGCGTCGGAGTGCGAGGAGCAGCCGCTAGGGAGGTCCGATCTCGAAGAGGGGCATCGTGTGACGAGGAGAAGCAACGATATCGTGTTCTCCAAGTACAAGGTGACAGTTATTTGATTTTATTCTTGTAACTAAGCCTCGGTTTTGTTGGGTAACAAAACTGAGAAGACATTGTGCCCTCTCATTTTTCCGGCCTAGTGGATTTTGTTGCGGGTCGTCGTACCCCGCGGGTTTTCTCCCTCTCTCACATCGAGGGAGGTTTTCCCACGTAAAATTTCTCGTCTCTCTGTGGTTGCTTGATTATTGTGCTACGATTATTTTTCTTGGTTCCCGTGTGGGAAACGTTCCGATGCTAGTCATCCTTTGCAGGACGAGTTAAGGGAACCCCTCGATTTTCCAACTATCAGAGCTCGCATTGTCGAGATGGGGAAGGATGACGAAGGCACGATGATCAAGCTAACAAGCATGAACTGGCAAATATGGAAGGCCAAGATGGAGGACATCTTGTATTGCAAGGACCTCCATGATCCGGTGGAAGGAGAAACAACCAAGCCCGATGGCATGTCCGCAGGTGACTGAATGAAGCTGAACAGGAAAGCAGTCGGTACCATCCGGAAGTGGCTGGACTTATCAGTATTCCATCATGTTGTAGAAGAAGCAGATGCAAAGAAACTGTGGGAGAAACTAGCAAAGCTCTATGAGCAGAAGAGGACAAGGCGTTCTTGATTCAAAAGTTGGTGAATCTTAAGTATAAGGACTGGATGAAGGTTGTTGAGCATTTGAATGAGTTTCAAAGTCTCATCAATCTATTGAGTATCATGAACATGGCGCTAGATGATGAACTGCAAGCGCTTCTTCTACTAGGTTCTCTGCCAGACAGTTGGGACTTGGTTATTACCGTGAGCAACTCCGCCACATACGGTAAGCTGACCATCCCTATGGTCAAGAGCAGTCTCTTGAATGAAGAAATCATACGACGATCATCTGGAAAGTCCTCTTCTTCACATGTGTACGTAGTTGAAAGAAGAGGCAGGCCAAGCAGCAGGGGAAATTCATGAGAGAGACCCAGGGAGAAGTCCAAGGACAGAGGAAAGTGCCATCATTGCAAAAAGCCTGGTCACTTGAAGAGAGATTATAGAGTCTTGAAAAGAGAGCAAGCAAAAGCTAAAAAGAATCAGAAGAAAGATGAAGACGAGAACGTTGTTGCAGCAATAACTGATGACAATGAGGATCAGTTGGTTCTCACTATTCAGGACTAGTGTCTACATGCATGGGATAACTCCGAGTGGGCTGTTGGCACGGGTGCCTCCTACCACGTGACTCCATACAGAGAGTTCTTCACTTCCTATACAGAGGGAGAATTTGGGAGATTCAAGATGGGGAACAACAGTTACTCCAAGGTCATTGGCACGGGCACCATCTCAGTTCAGACTAATATTGGATGTGCAATGACTCTGCAGGATGTCAGGCACGTTCCTGACTTGTGGCTTAGCCTCATATCCAGATCTCAACTGGATAGGGAGTGCTACCATCTGAAGTTTGGCAACAGCAGATGCAAGAACAACAAGGGCTCTCTTATCATGGCTAGAGACAGGTTGTGTTGCACGCTCTACAAGACTCAGGTGAAGGTCATGGATGGCAGTCTACATGCTAGTGAGGCTGACACATCAGATGTATGGTATCGTCGGCTCGGACAAATGAGCCAAAAAGTCTTTCAACTTTTGAGCAGGAAGGAGTTGATACAATGTCACACTGACATAACGCTATCACCTTGTGATTCATGTGTGATTGGAAAGAACAGGAGTGCACCTTTCAAGACCAGATCAGAAGACCTTCTGCAGTTGATTCACTCTGATGTGTATGGTCCCATGGACATAGCGTCTTTGGGTGGAAACAACTATTTTCTGACCTTCATTGATGATGCATCAAGGAAGGTGCGGGTCTATATGCTAAGGAGAAGGATCAAGTCTTTGATTGCTTCAGGAAATTTCATGCCGTGGTGGAGTGCGAGACAGACAAAATGTTGAAGTGTTTGCGCACGGATAATGGATGGGAGTACACCTCTCTCACAGCTTCTAGAGTTATTGTGTAGAACACGAGATCAGGCATGAAAGGACAGAGCCTGACACACCCCGATGCAATGGTGTCGTTGAACCGATGAATAGGACCATTGTGGAAAGAGTTCACTGCATGGTGAAAACAATGAAGCTGCCCAAGACCTTTTGGGTCGAGGCTGTTCGGATCGCCTACTACTTGATTAATCGATCTCCATCTGTTCCCTTGAATTTTCGGATTCCTGAGCATATTTGGTCTGGAAAGGATCCCTCATATGCTCATATGAGGGTATCTGATGCAAAGATTATGTATTTATACCGAAGGAATAGAGGAAGAAGCTTGATGACAAGGCAGTGCCCTGTATTTTTGTTGGCTATGGAGATCAGGAGTTCGGATACCGACTTAGGGATCCAAGAAAGAAGAATATCACCAGGAATAGAAATGTGATTTTCTATGAGAACCAGACTTTGGCTGAGGACGACAGTGGTGATGTTGACTTGGATGGGATTGCTATGTATGATGACAGCGAGGAGGAATCAGATCCTTCTCTAGTACCAGGTACAGATGGAGAAGATGCACAACCAGAACAGCATGAGCCAGATGCAGAACCCGATGTTACAGGTCCAGGGGATAATGGAAAGGGGGAGCAACCTCATCAAGAAGCAGATGCAGCATAGCCTCATGTCAGGAGATCTGGGAGGGCAAATCAGCCATCATCCTGCTATCCTACTTCCCAGTACGTGATGCTGGCTGATCATGATGAGCCAAGCACTTTTGAGGAGGCACAAGAGCATAAGGAGAGAGATCATTAGCAGAATGCAATGAATGATGAGATGCAGTCTCTGAAGAAAAATCATACATATGATCTTCTTGAGCTTCCTGCAAGCAAGAGAGAGCTGAAGAACAAGTGGGTCTACAAGTTGAAGTCAGATGATGGTGGCAAGCAACTGAAGTATAAGGTCAGATTGGTTGTGAAGGGATTCAATCAGAAAGAGGGCGTGGACTACGATGAGATCTTCTCACTAGTTGTGAAGATGAATTCTATGAGAGTGGTGCTAGGACTTGTTGCAAGCCAAGACCTTGAGCTAGAGCAGATGGATGTGAAGACAGCTTTTCTTCATGGTGACCTGAAGGAAGAGATCTACATAGAGCAACCACGAGGATACCAGGAGAAAGGGAAAGAGCACATGATTTGTAGACTGAGAAAGAGTGTCTATGGCTTGGAGCAAGCCCCTAGACAGTGGTACTTGAAGTTTTATGCATTTATGATGAAGCAAAACTTCAAAAGGACTACAGCAAATCCATGTTTGTACATCGATGTCTTCCCAATGGCAGGTTCATTATCCTATTGATCTATGTAGATGACATGATGATAGTTGGTCATGATTTTGGATTGATTGCAAAAGCTCAAAAGGGAACTCTCCAGAGAATTTGAGATGAAGGATTTGGGCAAGACAAGCAACATGCTTGGGATGCAGATCACTCGCGACAGGAAGAAGCACAGGTTGTGGTTGTCATAAGAGAAGTATGTTGAACGTATTCTGGAGAAGTTCAACATGAAGAATGTGAAGCCTGTCAACACGCCCCTTGTTGCTCATCTCAAGTTGACGAAAGAGACATTTCCGTCTACTTTTGAGGAGAAAGCTGAGATGATCAAGATTCCTTACCAGTCAGCAGTTGGCAGCCTTATGTATGACATGGTTTGCACCAGACCTGACACTGCTCATGCCGTGGACGTAGTGAGGAGATTCATGTCGAATCCAGGGAAGGATCACTGGGAAGCAGTGAAGTGAATTCTGAGATACTTGAGAGGGACCTCAAGTATGTGTCTGATGTTTCGGAGGTCAGATCACAAACTCTGTGGATACACAGATGCTGACATGGCAGGAGATATGGATCAGAGGAAATCGACTTCCGGATACATTTTCACTTTTGCAGGGGAAGTGATTCCGTGCCAGTCCAAGTTGCAGAAATGCATTGCACTCTCAATGACTTAAGCCGAGTACATTGCAGCAGCAGAAGCAAGGAAAGAATTGTTGTGGTTACAACGATTTCTTGGTGAACTTGGATGCAAAGACAGTGAGCTGACTGTCTTCTGTGATAACCAAAGCGCCATTGATCTGAGCAAGAGCATGATGCACCATGCTCGTACAAAGCATATAGACGTGCGATATAATTAGCTGAGAGATGTTATTGACAAGAAGCACCTCATTCTGAAGAAGGTCCGCATAGATGAAAATCCATTAGATATGCTGACGAAGGTCGTGACTCGTGACAAGCTGCAGTTGTGTAGAGAGCTGAGCGGTGTCACCACTCAGTGATCATCTTCTTGGTGACACCTCCCCATTCGGACCGAAGGGGGAGGCTATTGGTTATTATATGTTCCCAAAAAAAAAGGGAAGGGAGGTTGTTGAACAATTATCCCTTTGGGGTCCTATTTGTAATAGGAGTAGGACTTGTGCTTCCTATTACAAATAGGACTAGAAGGAGAGAGAGAGGAGGCAATAGTAGTATAAATAAGACCTCATGCATGGCATTGGGGATCATCCCAACTCAAGCATCTCTCCCTTTCTTCTCTCTTAGTTATCTCTCCCCAAGCAAGGAGAGAAGTAGCCCACGCAAGGCATGAGGAGCAAGTTCGCTCAAGGCACGAAGAGTTAGCCCGCAGGGGCGCGAAGAGAAGCTGCATCGGCGAGGAGCATCTGCGTCGGAGTGCGAGGAGCAGCCGCTAGGGAGGTCAGTTCTCGAGGAGGGGCATCACGTGACAAGGAGAAGCAACGGTATCGTGTTCTCCAAGTACAAGATGACAGTTATTTGAATTTATTCTTGTAACTGAGCCTCAATTTTGTTGGGCAACAAAACTGAGAAGATATTGTGCCCTCTCATTTTTTTGACCTAGTGGATTTTGTTGCGGGTCGTCGTGCCCCATGGATTTTTCCCCTCTCTCACATCGAGGAGGGTTTTCCCACGTAAAATTTCTCGTCTCTCTGTGGTTGCTTGATTATTGTGCTACGATTATTTTTCTTAGTTCCCGTGTGGGAAACGTTCTGCTGCTAGTCATCCTTTGCAGGACAGGTTAAGGGAACCCCTAGATTTCCCAACATATATATATATATTGGTATTTTCACATGTAGCACAAAAATTAGTAGTGACATTTATATTCCATTTTGGTGACTATTTTCATTAGTTCTATTTCAACAAGGTCATTTACTAGCTTATTTCCCCTCTATTGAGTCTATTTAAACTGAGCTTTATTTCATTTATTAATAATTAATAATTCTAAAAGCATTAATATCATCATTTTCTTATGCAATTCAATTGTAATATAAATCTTTCAATAAGCCAAACTCAATAAATCCAAAGCAAATATTACATCCAAAATACTAAAGAAAATATCCGTTTTAAAAGAAGAATTGTGCTTTAATTTCTTGTTATTTATTCCATTATATTTCTCTTCTAAAAATATCTACCACCTTGTGATTGTAGAAGGTTGGAGTTGCGAATTAGATTCTACTACTCCAATTTAAGCAATATGGATAGTACAATCTATATTTAAGATTATGAGGAAGGAATATTTAGATAGAAGTTTTTACCTATATAAGATTCATGTTACATCTTCTATGAGATTGAATCAATAATCAATTACCTATCAAATTAGTTTGTGGGAAAAAATTACATTAGAAGTTAATTTACATCTAGAAAAACTAAGTAATATCATTTTATTTTATCTTGATAGGTGGACCACATTATATTGACATGTTTGATTCCAATAAAAAAACTACGATGTCCTTCCATTTGTTTTGTGAGATAAACTAAATCATGGTTTAATAAATCAGCATTCCATATAGTAGAATTTTCTTATAGTTGTGCCCTACAATTTTCAAGAAAAATACACTTGTATTCTTTTATTTCTTTTCTATTACATTTGTACCTGATAAGTGGGGAATGGTTGGAAACTAACTCGAAGAGTACAATTGCTACTTGTCAAGGTGATATTGCAAAAAAGGAAGGGCATAACTGCTACTACATAATATAAGGAGGGCACAGCTGTAAAAAATCTAAGAGATAAGATAAACTAATGGTATTAGAAGTCACAATCAAGTCTAGTCTGAGCTAATAAATAAATAAAGGTTGAAATTTAAACAAGAAAAACTTGGGCAAAGTGGAGAAGAATGAGATTAGAGAGATGACAATGGAAAAAATGCATAGAGGAGAAAAATATGACAATGAAAAAGGATATATAGGTAAATGATAAAAGGAGAAGAAGATAAAGATAGAACAAAACTAGAAGAATACAGGTAAAAGAATAGCAAAAGAGGACAATGGAGAAGTAGAAGATGATAAGAGAAAAGGAGCAGAAGAGAAAAATAGCCGTATTTTTTCAACTTTATAGTGTACTGCAAAAACACAAAGCAGATTCGAATGCCATGCAACATTTCAAGGGATAAATCCTATAGACAAAGCTATAAAGATGATCTAATAATGATGTAAATACTTATCGTGAGATAGCATATCCTTGGATAACTTGTGTTCATCTTGAGATAAGGAGATGTTATTTCTCATGCAACTAAAGTAAAATGCCATAAGAAACTAGTAAATATAAGAGGACTAAAATAACGAGATTAGTATTCAGAACACGTTTTAGTAACCTTTCTAGACTATGTTTTGAAGGACCTGCTTTTGATAAGAAATACGTTTATTTCAATCTCCATTATTTGCAGTCATTTTCAGTCTGGCATGTGAACAATGCAAACAAAAATATATTACATCTAGGTATCCTCTGTATTGGAAGAAAAAGCCAGACATCTTCCATTTTCATAAAACACAACAAAATTGACAAGAAACCCAATTCAGATGTTCACGTGTTAAATAACTCATTGCATGTCACATCCATGCCATGCCATTATTTTCGCTACAGAAGATTTTTCATAGAGATAATAAACTGAAGAGTTACTTAAACTGAAATACGTTCATAGAGATAATAAACTGGAGAGATATTTAAACCGAAAGAAATGCCATGCTATTCCACTTTTTTTTACAAGAAATATGTTTATTACACTATTTTCATTACAGGTCCCATCCATGTCATGCCACGCGACTATTTGTGTTAAGAAATACGTTTATTTCACTATTTTCACTGTAGAGATAAACTGAAAAATGTAAACTGACATAAAAATTAAAAAAACAAATAATATTTCACTCGAATTTGAACATATATGTAAAATAAACATTTTTGAAACCGGGTCAGAGACTTAATACGGTCGAATCATAGCAGACTATGGAATCAAACCGGTTTAACATGATGATACCAACATTAATCTTTTAAATTGGAGTAAATCGAATAGATGAGGAGAAAGTGGTTAAACTGATTGATCAAACTAGATCGAATCATAACATGTGTAAAACATACACATAAATATAACTGAAATAATTGATCAAATCATTTGAATCAACAAATGTAAATACACGTGTAAATATCTTTATGAATATCACTATTTAGATTTAGGTCCTGGTTTAATTTAGGTTGAACCCAATTTTAGACCCGAAAAATTCAGATCAAACAGTCAAATATCAGAGCAGGACCAGTTCGGTCTAGTTCACCATCCAATCGATTAAACCGATCCGTCCAACTCTGATATCATCGTACCAAACTATTACATTGATCGTATACAAAATATCACGCTCCCTTGAAATGGCCTTTTTGAAAATAATTGTCAATTAAATCTTTAGTGAGAATCTTCATTCATGTAACTAATAAAGTGACAATTGATCTCTATGAAATACAAGACACAAATGAATGCAGGTAGGGAATATATAACCGTCCAAAATAATGTTGCAAAAACAAGGAAAGAGAAAGAGAGAGAATAAAGGAGATGCTTAAAAAATAAAAAAATAGAATGAAGAAAACGAGCAAAAAAACAAAGTTTGGTCAGATACTTCGGCGATGGAAGAACGGAAAGAGCAGTTAAGAGTAAAGTATCTACCTTTGATTGAGATCAAATAAAATAGCTTCGACCTCATCCATGTGAAATCGATGTGAGTTAGGTTTATCCTCCTTGTTCATGACCCTTCAACGAGATTCTTTCTTCGAGGTTACATATTCATAGTTCCTATGATAGCGACTTGTTTTCAAGATCTATATTGAAGAGGACCATTTTCTATAACCAGTAAGAGAGTGAGACAAGTTGTGGGAAAGAGACCTCTTACAACAAACTCATTACATTGCTAGTAACTAACTCTGATTGATGTTGATGTGTAACATGAGAGCCTTTGCTACCGCCCAATTGCTGATGAATAATCATCTTCAAACCTTGCATTTTCTCGCATTTACCGGCATAACCCAAGATGCATCATTATCATTGTCCGAAGCTAGATAAGTATGCATTGAATTGAGGTGGTTTGTATAGTCATATGTTCCACATGCATTTATGCAAGATGAAGCATTGCAAGATTCAACTTGAGGGAAGTGCTGAAAATAAAGGGTTAAGCCAATTGGATCTTGTGGAAAGATATATCTATTTTATATTATACATTAATGCATTTAGTTCCACACTTTCCATTGCAAGTGAGCTGAATGTGAGTGGATCCTATATATTAGGCTTTGAATTATTGGTTTTCATGATATCGATAATGAAAACACAACTAATCGGTTGCTTCTCCCCTTCCCAACAAAACAAAGGTTGCTTATCTTCTGGTGTAGGATGATCATTGGATCTTGAGGAAAGATCCATATGTATAGTATATGCTCGTGTGTTTAGTTCGATATCGCCTGTTGTAAGATATTCGAGTGTAAGTGGAGCCTACATAACACCTTGTAGGCTTGTACTACATGTTTTAGTGAGAAGTTAGATACACAAAATATTATTAATATGGTACTTCTCCTATGGTATAGGGCGATAATCCTGACCATCACAAAACACAGTAAATCTAATTCCTTTATGCTTATTTGTTAAACGCTATAGTCCAGATTATTACTTTCAACACTACCAACAATCCCATCATTTTTGGTGAGAGGCACACCTCTACCCTGATGTGCTCCTTATCCCTCCCAAAAATTGTTCACATGCTCACTTACTTTCACCACCAAAACTTTTCTTGCCTCTAAGTCCAACCATGCACCTACCCTTGTGCTCAACGACCCTATCCTGAGTTGGTGTTGAGGGTGTGTGGACTAGCAAGGAAACAATCTCATGATAGTGAAATCCATCACTAACAAGAGGCTATTGGTGCGAAGTTTGTTGGTGCGAAGTTTGTCCCTCGATTAGGTTATTCCAAGATTACGCTGCCTCATTCAACATCTACACAACCAAAACACTCTTACAAAAAAAACCCCAAAGAGATACAAAGAACAGCCAGAATGTTGGTCGATGTTTTAATGGCAAGCTTGAGATTTTTCACCTTATTTGTTGGTTGCATACTCCATTTTGCTTCCTGAAGAACAACCAGCATGTTGATGTTTATATACTGCACTTTTCTACATTATTTTCGCAAACAAAACAAGCACTTACGTTATCAACAGGAGCAACACAGGTCACCTGGTTCCCACAACAGAGCAAGACAGTGGCAAAATACCCAAAAGAACTTCATGTCTTTGTATCGCCCCAGCTCAAGCTACATGCAGAAATTTCCTGTCACAAAATGCATTCACGACTAAAAAATGAATGAGTTCTTAACATTACTTCAATGCACTTCACCATCTAAAGTTAGCGAAAGAATGAAGTTACTGATAATGTAGGGTACCATTCTCGTCTGTCATCTCACCACCTGCTTCAGTGCTCTTCGACTTTGCGAGTAATGCCTGCAAGAAGAAGAAATAGGACATCACTATAAATATACTTTGAAACAGAATACAACTTTCTCCAACCAAAGTATATTTGCATGGCTCCAAATGAAAATCGGATCGCTCCATTAGTCGACATTGCACTTGAAAAACATTAACCTAGAGTTGGATGACTGAAACTGTCATGCATGAAAGATGCCCATCTAGCCAATTAACGTATGTATCAGGCTCATTTAGCTTCATCGGCTCCCCTGCAGTTTAATCAGTTTTTATATTTGCCTACCATTTTTAAGTAATAGAGCCCATAACATGGAAAATATGCAAAATCTTTTGTTCGATTTCATTTTGAAAAATAATAGCATTGCAATTTCATATAAACTACAAAATCTAGCGAAGCTAAGGATATAACAGAAGAAATTGTCACAAATTATAAAATAGTGAAGAAGGAAGCAAAGAAGGTTGTAAGCGAAGCTAAGACAAAAGCTTATGAAGTTTTGTACAAAAATCTCGACTCTAAGGAAGGCCAGATGGATATATTCAAGTTGGCCAAAGCAAGAGAAAGAAAGATCAAAGACCATTCTCAAGTGAGATGCATCAAGGATGAGGAAGGTCACGTGCTTGTTTCTCAGAAGGATATAGAGACTAGATGGAAGCAGTATTTCTATAAGTTGTTCATTGGGAAAGGAAATAGAGAGATCGCTTTGGGAGATCTAGGTAGTAGTAAAAGTTGCCTGAATCATGCATGCTATAGACAAATACAAAGGAAGTAGAGGAGGCTTTGAAGCTTATGGGACATGGGAAAGGTATAGGACCTGATGACATTCCTATTGAAGTATGGAGAGTTTTGGGTGAGCATGGTTTGACTTGGCTTATAAATTTATTCATTGCTATTAGGCAAAGCAAGAAAATGCCTAAAGATTGGAGGAGAAGCATCATGGTGCAGCTTTATAAGAACAAAGGAGACATTCAAAATTGTTCAAATTACAGAGGTATCAAGTTGATGAGTCACACTATGAAAATTTGAGAACGTGTGATCGAAAGAAGGTTGAGTCAAGCTTCCAAAGTAAAAGAAAACTAGTTTGGACTCATGTAAAGTCGCACAACTATTAAAGGCATCCACTTGCTGAGGAGAACAATGGAGACTTATAGAGTTAAAAGGAAGAACCTCCATATGAATTTTATTGATTTGGAGAAGGCTTGTGGTTCTGTCCCACGGGACATATTGAGGAGAGCTAAGGAATATGTAATTATCATATGCATTAACCTCATAAAGGATATGTATGATAGGGATCCATCTAGTGTAAGGATCTAGTCTGGAAAGACTAACTATTTTGACATCAACATTGATCTGCATCAAGATTCAGCATTGAGTCCATTCCTTTTTACTTTGGTTGTAGACGAGTGACAAGTCACATTCATGATGAGATACCTTAGTGTATGTTATTTATTGATGATATTGTGTTGATTGATGAGCTAGAGATGGATTAAATGAGAAGCTTGAACTCTGGAGACATGCATTGGAGACTAAAGGATTTCGTAAAGTAAGGCTAAGACTGAATATATGGAGTACACTTTTGATGGAAGGAATGGTGAAGAAATCGAGGTGTAGATTGGTGATGACAACATTCAGAAGAGATATTCTTTTAGATACTTGGGATCTATTTTGCAATATGATGGGAAAATTGATGGAGATGTTACTAATAGAATAAATGCAGGATGCCTAAAGTGAAGAGGAGTCTTTATTGTTCTCTGTGATAAGAAAATTCCTATGAAAATCAAAGAAAAGTTTTACAAAGCAATCGTGAGACATGCTATGCTCTATGGATATGAATGTTGGCCTGTGAACAATAGACATGTACATAGAACATTAATAGCAGAAATGAAAATGATAAGGTGGATGTGTGGACACACACGTAAAGATCGGATTCGGAATGATACAGTCATAAGGAAAGTTGGAGTTACGGATAAGATGCGAGAAAACCGCTTAAAGTGGTTTGGCCATGTACAAAGGAAGTCGGTTGATGCGAGTTTTGGGACGTTGGGCTGACTAAGAGAGGGTGAGGAAGGCCCAAGAAGTGTTGGAATAAGATTATACGAAGGGATCTTAGTTTTTTGGATCTAAGCCCGAGATTAGCCCAAGATAGATCTAAATGGAGGTAATGAATCCATGTAGCCAACCCTACTTAATGTGGTAAAAGGCTTTGTTGCAGTACTTGTTGTTGTTGGAATTTCATATAAACATAAATATGAATGTGAAAAGGGAAGAAATCTCGTCAGACCTTAGTTTATGTTATATATGCAAAGGTGTGGACCTCATGTAACATGTCCTATGTAAGGCATATGTGCAATGATATAAATCAACCTAAACAAGATCTTTGGAGCCTCTGAAACAATCAAGGATAAACATCATCGCACCATTTCATGGAAAATTTAAAGAGATTGATTACATGCTATATTCAATATAAACAAACAGCTATAATTATAGAGTTCCCATTCTTATTTTACCCACTCGGAGGCTCGCATCAACAAACCTGGATAACAAAAACATTGTAATGTTTTCTCCAAAATAAATCAGAAGTCTACAAAATTTCATGGAACGCAATACTGGAAGCGAGGCAATTGTGTGTATGTCCATCCCCACATATGTATAAGCAATGTGTTTATGAATTACAAGACCTAAATCTTTTACTAAAAAGAAAAGGAAAGCAAAGTGTATTACTTTCTTCCTGATGGGAAAAGCTTGTAAGTGCGGTTTTTGGAGTCGATGGTATGGGCAGCTAAGCAGCGAATGTACTTGCATATATGCTCTTTTTGCCTAACGAATTTATTCCTGTGTTTTTTGCATGAATTTCATGTTGGATATTGGCTGTGGATGAACCCTTCCATATAAAAGGAGAACCAAGAAAAGGGGACAAAGCATTCTTGAGGGTTCTATGCAACTATGACTTGGTAACAAATCCAATAGGCTTCAAACTTTATTTGACCACTATCATTATGTGGGGGTGCAATCTAGTGCTTCGAATATCTGCAGAACAGTTGCTAAACATTTTTAAAAGAAAGAAGCGGGTGGAGTCCCAAAGTAGGACCACCACTATTACCTAAAATGATAAAAAAAACTAAAATTTACATGACATTGAACCAAGACCGATGCATGGCCTTGCTATGCTCCAATATATTTTCAGAACGAAAAATGAGCTCATTCCTAGCACACCAAAGCTCCCAAAGATGAGCAAATGGGCAGCGTACAATCCTCCTGAGAGTTACCACAGTAAGCCATGATTGAATTCCAAAAGGCGGAAGCATCATCTGTGCTCAACCACAAAATACCAGCACGCTCCCAGAAGTTCCTCGACTGTGAGCATCTAAAGAAAACATGATCCAGGTATGTTCTTAGCACCATCATGTCTCTGTATTCCTCTGTAAGTAAACGACCATACCTCGGTTCCTGGAGAAAAACCCTAATCCTATGTGGCATACTGATCTTCCATATCACATTGTGGTCTCGTCTCACATCGTCATGTATCACCTCCCCTGATGCCGTGAAGAACTTGTATGCTTTCTTGGCTGAGGAGCCATCCATCCAAATCCAATGATCCATGCCATGTGTAGGGTCGTCCAAGCCCGATAGCTCACTACACATAATCAAAAATTCCTCCAACAATGACTCTGAAAATTCAGTCACAAATGGGGGCACCCATGTTCCATCCAACCATGATTGCTCCACTGTGGAATTTCGGCCACTTGTCAATACGAACCGCTTGGGAAAACGTTCAGCAAGAAGGCCATCGTCTATCTAGTCATCCAACCAAAAGCAAAACAGATCATCATCGCCAGCAACCACAAGTCTCAGCATACTCAACATCTTCGGCAACAGCTTGCAAATTCCTTAATTAGAGAGAAGGATTGCGAGACGACAAGGCCAACAGGAGGCTTAAATCTCGCAAATAGAGCAAATCAAATGCGCACTAAATCCTCACTCTTGCCAACCGTCTGATAATCCACTTGGCTAAAAGAGCCCTATTCATATGCTCTAATCTCATCACTCCAAGCCCACCGAGATCCTTCAACCTTGTCACAATATCCGAACTGACAAGGTGAAATTCGTTCTTATCATGCCTAGCATCAGCCTAGAAGAATCATCTCAATAACCCATCCTCATCCGTACACTAATTGGCATCAAAAACAATAGAAGATGGGGATGGCTGAAAGGACATGTATAAGCAATACCAACTTCCTGCCTCTGAAAAGAACCGCATTCTTCCATCCGGCCAACGTCCTCTCAAATCTATCCAGTGCGGGCCATCAGTATGAGTCCCAAAGTCGGCTGCCAATCAATGGAAGCCCTAAGCAAGTAATTGGAAACAAAGCACGTGGACAATGAAGAGTCGAGACAAGCTCTTGTATCTCCAACTGCGAGAACCCAAATGGTATGAAGACTGACTTACCTCTGTTAATCTGGAGTCCAAAAATATCTCCAAAGATGTCCCTAATACATGAGACATCTCTAGCCTGCTCCACTCCACCCTTAATGAATAGAATAGTATCATCTGCATACTGAATCATGGGAATGGAGATGTATCCACGTCAAAAACACGGACAAAAATTGCCATCTGATGCCAGCTTCACCATCACTACCAATTCATATGCCACTAACATAAAAAAGAGAAGGGGGCAACCCTGGTGACCTCCCCTCCATGTTGGAAGAAACCCCACTTTGGGGATCATTCACTAATACAGCGAACGAAGTCATCGTGATACACTTCTTCATCCAGGCAATCCAGATGTCAGGAAATCCTCCATGTAGTAACGATGACCAAAGGAATTACCAAATACATGCAGTCGTAAGCCTTGAAAAAGTCCACCTTCCAAGCCAAACCTCTATTGGGATCCGCTTCCAGTCCATGACCATCTTTGACGTCAACACCAAACCATCCGCTATTAACCTGCCCGTGACAAAAGTCACATATTCTGAGGAAATAAAATAGTCCACACCATACAATCTGTTCGCCAAGACCTTCACAATATTGAGGTACACTACATTGGAAATCAGTGTTCGGAAATGCGGTCCATGCGGCCGCATATGTGGCCGTATATGTGTATTCGGTCACTTGACCGAAGCGCATATGTCATATGCGGCAATATGCGGTCAAACCGTCTATGCGGTCCGACTATGCGGCATATGCGGCCGCATATCTGAACAAGATGCTTTCATATATGATTCATGTATCTTTTTTTATTTAATTCATAACATGTTGATGACACATTAACTCGATTTTTTCCGAGCAACTCTTGTATTATCATTTGCATTAATGCATCTTTTCATTATTCTCGTATATGCCGCATTTGTGAATATAATATAAGGTATTTTCTCATATCCATATCTTTCCATTGTTCCTAACACTTATTAATGAATTGTTTACTGTCTTTTGAAATTTCTATCTGATGAAATTCGTTCCATTTCTTTGAATAAAATATAAAATAATTGGGCATCTGACGAGTCGCTAGATACTAGATTTAATTCGGCTTCGTTGTAGCATGTGTACTTAGCGATTCGGTCAGAACCGAGAGAAGATCTCCGTGAAGAGTGTCTCGGCTTTAATTTATATCCCGGGCAAGTCCGGGGTCGAACTCAGGGAGGTAAAGGAACAACTTGGGTTTAATTTGCAAATTTAGGTCTAGATTTCCAATGCGTATTTTTTTAGATTTTTTTTAATGCAAGAAGAAATGCCAATACAAGACGCAGTTGAATTAAGCTACTACGAAAGCATACAACTTAGCCTAATTTAATTTAATGCAAGATTAATTCAATTAAACCAAATTATATTTTTCCAGTAAACTTAATCCAATGATGAATGCAAAACATATTTTTTAGAATTTTCAGGGTTAAAATGCAATAAATAAAAATGCACACTTTTTATGGGTTTTTTCGCAATTTCTCACACAAACAGTAAGCAAAAATTATGAAAAATTTACTGAAATGAAAACATGATGCAAGAAGACTACAGTAATTTTTTTGGAATTTTTTGACAAAGTATGATTTTTTTATGAATTTTTTAGTAAAAATAGAGTGATAGTGAGTAAATAATTCCTAATTAATCCACGTTATCAAATTAATCCAAGAGAAAATTATCTCAAAAAGATATTTAGATAAGCAATCCAGGAGAGTTGAAATTTCATGAAAAGCATGTCTGTGGATTTAACTAAAAATCAAATACGAAAATCACTCAACAATTTATTTAAGGCACAAGACAACTCCATTTTGGATGAAATTTGGACAGTAGGTTCATAATAATTTTAGTGGAAGTTTTAGAGCAACCGTTTGTGAGATATTAATTTAATGGCTCAGAATGGGTAAACTATGCAAAATTTCAGTTAAACAATTATAATTAATTACCCACGAGTCACAAAAATATAAACAAATACCCACAATGTAGAGAATTAGTTGCTCAACATAAAGGTATTTTTCTTTGAATAAAATGATGTAATATCAATGTCCAAATTAATACCCAAACATAGGGTTATCTTTGCAATTCCAGAGACTAAAAATACAATGCAAATATAGACAGGGACTTATTTGTAATTACAAGAACTTGACGGAAAAAGCTTACAATTTTTACAATAAAATAATGGAAAAAGAGATGACCTTCTTCTTCCTCCCTGGGTCACGATGGATGAACCCAACAAGGCGGAGGGGTCGGCGGGGGTGCGGCCGCGCGCGGCCGCGCGCGGAAGTTGACGGCGGAGAGGAGGTGGCGAGCGGCGGCGTCGGTGGCGCGGGCGGTCGGCAACCCGCGGAGGAAGGAGACGGGGAAGAGGGGGCTTGGCGGCGCGGGGTGTCCGGCGAGCGGCGCAGAGCCGCGGGAGGTGGCGGTGGCGGCGTTGGTCGCGGGCTGCGCCGGCTACGGCGGCGCCGAGCGGCGCTTGCTGCTCAAGGAGGAGGAACAGGTGCGGCCGGCGCCCGTCTTGAAGGTGGGGGCGGCGGCGGTACCAGCCGCTGCTGCTCCTGTTTGTCAAGTTTTTTTTCTTTTTTTTTTGCTGTAATGCAAACTAATTTTTTTTATTTTTTTTTTGTTTTGTTTAAACAGAAAATGATCAAATGCAAAATGAACAAGTTTTTTTTTAATTTTTTTGTTTAAATAAAAAGATGAACAAATGCAAAATGAACAAATGCTTTTAATTTTTTTTGTTTAAATAAAAAGATGAAGAAATGCAAAATGATAAATATGAACAAATGCAAATATGAGGGTGGGTTGATCGTGATGATATGCAAATAAAAATGATATGGGGTTATGATGGATAAAAAAAATGATGGTGATCTAAACGACAAGGAAACAAGATATTAGATAAAATAAAATAACAAGAGAAACGAGGAGGAATACTTACCTGATTCTTCGCCGGATTGGCGGAGCAGCTACGCTGAACTCCTGTTGTCGCCTCGATCCGATTGGCGAAAAATCGGAGAAGCTTAGCGAGCTCGACGGGGAACTCGTGACGCGAAGCGGAGCTCCGCGGATCTCACCTGAAGGAGGTCGTCGCTTGAGGACGATGCTTCGCCGCTGTCACCAACAAAACACTCCAAGCTCTCTCCTTATTCTATAAGAATGGTGGATGGGGGAAAATGTGGATGTGGGGATGATTATAAAGAGATGAATAATGGGAGTTAGAGAGGTGGTGGTGTTGAATGAGAAGTTAGATTATTGGTGGAGTTGAATGGGAGGTTATATGAAGAATATGGAGTGGAATGGAGGTTGAAAGAAGACTTGGAGGTTAATGGAGAAAGGGAAGTTATTGTAGAGAATGTTATTAAATAAATAAAAAATGAAATGAAATAAAGTAGGCTACTAAAAAGAGAAAATAAAATAAAGAGAAGAAAAAGATTGGGGAATTTACAAAAAGAAGATATACAACATGTACATTTTTTGTTTGCTTTTCATTTTATATTTTTTTTTGTCTTTTTAATAGTAGCTATGTACAATAGTAAAATACAATAAAATAGTACAATCAAAATACAAGACCACAATGATTTTTTTGGATTTTTAGTAATTAAGAAAGATAAAATAAAAAATGAAGAAAGAAAGAATATATACATAATATACAATGTACATCTAGGTCCCAAAACCCAACTTTTGCAAACGAGCTCCGATTTTAATGAACCACTTCCGTTGGATAGATAATTTTCTAACTTGAACTTTAAAAGTGAGTTTGGTGAATTTGGAGTTCATACGGAGCGGGAATTTAGCTTGGAAGTTGGTCTTTACGGCTTTTTCCCATTGGGATCTAGGAGCATTTATTTGAGATATAATTTGTTTTGTATTTTTGTATTTTTATGTACATTATTATGAACAAGTTAGAGAAAGAATTAGGCAAAAAGGAGTTGAAATGAAATTATTAAAAATACATGAAGTTTTGGGCTATTTACAAGTATAAAACTCCTTTATTTTTGCGGCTTTTTATGTGTAATTTATTTTGTACAATCTAATATACAATAATTAGTGTGTTTTATTTACAAGTCATTTTGTTAATTTATTGATTTTATGGACATTTTTCTGGGATTTTACTCGGGGATTTTGCTAAGATCAAGATATTGAGATGATGAATCGTGGATTCATCAGCATCTAACATTTTTGTGCTTCTAATAAATTTTATATGCTAATACATTTTTCCTATATTTTGTGCCAACAAGTTTTGTCCCTTGGAGATCCATATATATGTATAATTTTGGGTGTATGATTTGTATACCTATGATTATTCTTTAGCATTTGTTATCTATAGGATCTATATATGCATTAAAGGTTTTCTTATAGAATTCGTGCATTCCCTATTAAATCAAATTTGTATGTGCATATATATGCATTAAATTAAAAATATACACTAAAAACAATCAATTTATAATATCATGCTTACATACTTATTGATTATATTATCTTATTTGAATTTTTTGATTTTGGGTTTTGTTAGATCATCAAATTTTTTATATAATCACATTTTATTATTGTATTTTTTTAATATTTTAAATTAAAATTTTATAAACCGCATGAACCGCATATACTTCTGTATACTCCTCTGCATATCCGCTTACTCGCTTTAGACCGCATGACCGAACGAATACTGCATACCGCAGTTCTGAACCTTGTTGGAAATCACAATCGACATGAGGTCATCAATTTGTCTTGTCTCATCCTTCTTAGGCAATAAGAAGAGGATGACCTTATTAAGCTGCTCGACCCATGGCCTCAAATATCATCAAAATTCGGTCGAATTTCTGTCGAATATCGATATCCTGTCGAAACCGAAATTCAACCGAAATGGCAGAAATGACCGAAATATAGGGGCCCCAGTACAAAAAAATGACGAAATGATTGAAATTTCACTCGAAATTCGACTGAAATGGTGACCGAAACCGACGTTTAGGGCCTTGGCTTGACCCAAGATTGCCAAAACTAAACTCCTAAAGCATCGCCATGAGGTTTTCCTTCAAAACATCCCAGAATTCTTTTTTTGAAGTCAGCATCCCAAAATTCTCTAAAGAAGAATACAAGGAAATCATCCAGACCAGGAGTCCCATCTGCATTAAGTTGAAACACTGCATTCCAAACCTCAGGTAGATCAAATCTAGCCACCAGCTATAAGTCTGACTCTGCACCAATCGTGCCACCCCTCTACTAGGCCATCCCCACCTGCCTCTGGGAGCCCTTCTACTCAGAGATCGAAACTGTGCAACCAAGACCTTACCATCATCCTTCTTGCCATGTATTTGTCGCCACCTACCCAAAGTGAGTGAATTAAGTTCTGCATGTCTCTCACTAGTCATGTTGTGGAAGAAACGAGTGTAAGCATCTCCCTCCTTGAGCCAACACGGTCGCCTCTGCATCCACTCCACCTCCAATTTCATGTCCTCCGACTGAATAAACGTGAAGCTGATTAATCCTCTCAACCTCTTCAGCTGACAAGTCTCTCTCATCTTCAAACTTGTCTAATATGGCTACATCCTCTTGCACGACATTCGTGGTTGAACCAACAAGATGAGATCCTCTTCAAAACTCATTCACCAGCTCTCGAGACACGTCCTCTAGAAGCCCTGAGCACTCGAATCTGAAAAAAAATATCAACATAACCCACTCCCCAAAAACCAAAAGCAAATGAGTGTGATCTGAGCATGCTCGTGGTAAAGCTCTCACGTTCACCAACAAGAACAGTTGAAGCGTCTCAACGGACATCAATAAACGATCTACACAATCTCGACCCAGAATTCCTCCATGTATATGGCAACCCATTACATCCATGACCTCCGCCTACAACTGTGATATAAGCGTCGAAAGACCTACAGATCCCACATCGAGACCACCCCTCATTCTTGGTATATCATCTGGGCAGAGGGAAGTGTTGAAATCCCCCCACAATCCAAGCCTCCAATTTAAATCTCTCCCGAATGAGATGCATGTCCTCAAGCAATTCATGAATTGATGATGTAGAAGCTGGTCCGTACACGTTCGTATAAAGAATTCTCTTGTCATCAGCAACCCTCCATAAAAGGACCGAGAAGGAATGCCTTCCCTGAATCTCTGTCTTCTTGAACCAATCTTTCAATATTCCAACCCAACATCAAGCCTCCTGATGGCCCGACATATTCAATAGATCTGAACACAGAGAACCGTGACACAGACCTCCTTCCATATGGCTTCCAACTCTTGAAAAACTTTAGATTCTTGAATCATGGCCAGATCCATCTTACATTCCCCTAAAAGTTCTCATGATGTCTTGTGTTTTTCCGACCTTCTTAAGCCTCTGATATTCCAAGAGAAGAAATTCATATGGACATTGATGTAGTCACTTGTGGTGTAATAACTCCCAAACAGTCCATCAATACCATGTTTTTTTATGGAAAAGAGGGTGATCTCCCAAGGTGAGAGTCACCGCAACATCTATTTCATTAAAATGATTTGGAGTACATTACCTTGAGACCCAAGAATTATACAGCGCGTTACAATGAGCTACAACATTTTCGGAATAAAACCTCTGGTTGTTGAATACCACAGCATTTCACCCTACCCATATGGCCCACAGAACATCAAAAGGCTTGGAATAGTCATCTGTAGAGCTAGATCCCACTGCCCGAATGTACCTCTAGAATTCCACTACCCCACCAGTCGCCACCCGCGAAATCCCTGCCTCTCTCCAGACCTGCTCTGGCGTCGGGCACTTGAAGAACAGATGATCCGAGTCCTCGAGTCCTCCACCATCCTCGCACCTGTCCCATAGAGTGCCCACCAAGGCCTCAAATGTCGGATTTCGATTTCGTTTCGGTACCCCCGGAAAAGGAATTTCGGTGGAATTTCGGTGGAATTTCGGTGAAATGGCCGGAAATTCTAAAAATGACTTGAAATCTCAATTTTTTTATAAAATTAAGATTTCTGATGTTGGTCAATCATTAAATGAGATAGAAATACACATTTTTACTATAATAATAAGTTGTTTTCATGATCAAGTCCTTAAATATCGGTTTCGATCGTCATTTCGGAGACTGGCTGGAATTTCGGTGAAATGGCCGGAAATTCTGGAAATGACTTGAAATCTCAATTTTTTATAAAATTAAGATTTCTGATGTTGGTCAAGCATTAATTGAGATAGAAATACAAGTTTTTACTATAATAATAAGATGTTTTCATGATCAAGGCCTGAAATATCGGTTTCGGTCACCATATCGGTGATTGGCTGGAATCAAATTTTGGTAAATTTGATAATATTAATTTTGAGTTTTGACATTGAAATTTTCCTTCAAGCCCAGGCCCCAGAAAGAAGTAAAGAAAAACAATGATTTTATATGCATAGATGCCTTTCAAATTGAAATATCATATATTCATATTATTATTATACAAGTCCACAACCACAAAATTACATAACATGAGTCACATGACACATGAAATTCCAATCACATAATGTGCATAGACAGATGCACTACCTTACTACTACTAGTACTCTAGTACCATATTTATTTATCTGGGAGAGTAGGAAACTAGGAATGACATTTAATCATCCAAACCAAGAATTCCTAGGTGGATCCATGTATCCTGTATGATCCCTTCCTCCATAACGTGACCTGATGGTGTCCCTATATTCCACGTAATCCTCCCATGTCATATAGGAGTACATGGTTTTGTAATCCATTAAATACTCCTTGTATTCATGCTCAGTCACGTGTGCAAGGAAGCCAATCCTAGGATACTTGTCACGCGAAGAGGCAGAAGCCGCAGAATCACGCGGAGGTCGACGCGAGGAGGATGCAACGTGAGAACCTCGAGATGAAGAAGATGGAGCAGGAGCCGCAGGAGGAGAAGCCATCTGAAGGGGTTGAGATGGAGGTACTGCAGGGTAATAATCTGGAAATATACCATATCCTGATCCAGCGCCAATCTGGGATTGGGAAGAGGTATTGGTATATTGTTGTTGATTTCCCGGAAATACCCCATAAGTACCACTGCTATAGCCATATGGCCCATATCCGGGAGGGAAAACATCATATGCATCATTTTGTTGCCCTTGAGATCCATATCCACCGAAGGGGCTTGAAGTTGTCCCGCCAGCAAATATTGAATCTCCAACATCCATACTCAATGATCCCACCGAAGATATGAGATCTTCCATAATGGTGTCATCTTGGACTTGTCCCCGAGGGTGCGGGTACGAGGGGTATGGACAGTAATCCATTTGCTCTGCAGATGACTCTCGATTAGGACTTGCAATATATTGACCATGTATATTTGTACGGTAGCCCGTATATTCTTGTACAGGTCCTGCAGAAAGTCCAGCATGTATTCCTTCAAATCCAGATCCAGTAGCACCTCCACCAGATGTCGCCCCTTCATCTTCTGCTGGAACATCACCTCCACTACCACCTGATTTGGATTTTGATTTAGACCTGGAGGAGGAGTCATCAGAATCACTTTCCAACCCTCCAGCTGGGTCTGGATGTCTCCCTGATCTAGCCATATAATCTTCGACATTTGCCTCCATTTGCGAGGCAATCTGTGTATTTGGTCTCCCTCCTCTCTCGTCGAGTACGGGAGCGCCATTATCATCCATCCACTTCTGTAAGACGTCTTCCTCATCGTCATCGTCATCTTTAATCTTGAATATATATGCAAGGTCGATGGGATCTATGTATTCCTGCTTGTCGTGTCCTTCCCTTGCATGCTTCATTTTCAGCCTGAGGTTGTAGTGGATATAGACAAGGTCATGTAGCTTTTGTACTCCTAAGGAATTTCGCCTTTTGGAGTGGATGAGGTTGAAGGTGCTCCAATTTCTCTCGCATCCTCCAGCGGACGCAGTCTGCGACAATACCTTCACAGCAACTTGGCGCAAATTAGGTGCATCTAATCCATACAAGATCCACCATTCACCTATAAGCCAAGGTACAAATTATTTTAGTCATGCTATATAAGTAATATGACTGCTTGATACTTCAAGATCATACATTAATACACACCTGGAAGAGTATTATTACTACCATTGATCGCGACCATTCTTCCAAAAGAACCCAAGGACTCCCTAAAGTATTTTATCTACAAGGTAGAAAATACCAGTTTCAATAATAAATTTAAGAAGAGAAGACATTATATATTAGGAAAATATGATATTGTATACCTCATTCATGCAATGAGTTTGGACGTCTCTTGACTTCACTAATTTCTCCACTACAACTTGAAGGGCTGATAGGAGCTCGGGACGAGTGCCAAGGTTGTGCTTGTAGTGATATTTTGGATTAAGATAGTACGCTGAAAACAAACAAAAAAAGTACTTAAGGGTGACTGAATAAAGCTAAAATATTAACTTAAAGAGCGTAATATACATAATGCATACCGGCTTGGTGAAGAGGATGTGACAACATTTTCGACCAACGCTCGTCGATGATGCCCAACCACACCTTGTAACCTTTTCCAACATTTTCTTTCACTTTTTCCTTCATCACCCGCATGGCTTCGTATATCACACCCATGGTTGGTTTCTTGTCACCATCCACTATTCTCAAGACTGACACAACCGGCTCCATAATTTTTATCGCCCTGGCAATGTCGTCCCAAAAATTGACGTTGTTGATCAAGGTTTCTGCCCTTCTTCCTTGATCGGTGCGAACCTCGGGAATCTCGAACCATTCCCCTGAACAACACATTTGCTTTAAACCAACCTTATGTTGTTGCATGCTTTGCAACGCTATAAAGTTGGTTGCAAATCTTGTAATTCCAGGCCTGACGATGTCACCACCACACATCCTTCGCATCAATGCTAGGACTTTTGAATGGTTATAGATGAATGTCGTGATTGATCGTGCATTATCAACAACATTCATGAGGGTTTTCCTCTTTCCAAAATCTTTAAGGATCAGGTCTATGCAATGTGCAGCACAAGGTGTCCAGAAGATGCCATACCTGTTGGAAGACATGATCATCTCGCCAGCCTTCTTGAAATTACTCCCATTGTCGGTCACAATTTGAACAATGTTCTCTTGACCGACCTCTTCTATGACATCTTTCAAGAGTTTCAGTATGTACTTGTGACTCTTGACATGCTCAGATGCATCTACAGACCTTACAAATACCGTTTTTCCATCACAATATACGAGAAAGTTGATGATTTGCTTTCTCGTATAGCTTGTCCAACCATCACACATGAGGGTCACGCCGTACTCCGGCCACTTCTTCTTCAATTCGGCAATATACTCCCCAATCTCCTCTTTCTCCATGGGAAGATACTTGTTCATTATCTCGTACGGAGTAGGAGCTGTCACGCCTCCTCCTGTTGCAGCAATCTCATCAATTGCGTGCTGCAAGAAGGGTCCCTTTGCCACATTTGCCGGAATACCCTCTCCAACAAACAACTTTGTAACAGCCCTTCCTACCCGCTCCCTCATATTACCGAACATGCCCTTTAATGTCTTTTGCTTTGGATCTTTGCTCGGAACATAGTGACCGGAACTGCTCCTTCTCAGAAATGCTTCTATGCCCTTTTGTTTCTTCTTTGGTGGCACCATAGCTGCACCACTTCCACTTCCACTGCCGCTTCCCGATCCGATATTTATCGGGAACCTTGAACTGCCACCGACACGTCCAAGGCCACCACGACCACCGAGTTCCCGCCTCTCATGCTCGCTCCTCATAGAGTCGCGTAATGCCGCCTTATATGCCTTTCTCTCAGCCTCCGTTTGAATATCTTGTGGGTATTGGATATCATCATCATCGGAATCAGACAAGACATTGAACTCTCTATGGAACATGAATTCATTAAACTCCTCATCTCTTCGCCCCTTTTCTTTCTTCTTCTCACTCTTCCCTTCCAAGTGAGCCTTCACTTCAGCTCTGATCTCCTTTGGACATGTAGGGCATTTAGCCACATTCACGTAGCCACCAACGAGATGTTGTTTCAGTCTTGTGATTCCTCCTCCTCCAATTATCTTCCCACAAAATTTGCACTGAGGTTTTGACTTGTTGCCGTCAGGAGCAGTAGCATATTTCCATCCAATCTCTCCACCAGCCATTTGAGAGTCGGAACCAGAGTCAGAAGCCATTATCTTCACCTCTTGAGCATTAACAAATTAACAATGTAATATATTATGATATTATGAAGATAAGAGCATGAAAAGTGGATATGTAAAATCCATAAACCAATCTACTAAATTTGTACCCAATCAAAAGAAATTATTTACTATAAGTCTATAATTGGTACTAAAATATTTATAAAAAACGGAGTCATTGACACATTGATTATAGTTGTCATTAAAGATATCCAAAGTGTCGATATAGATTATAGATCGTATAATTTGATTCCTAATCGTATGTTCTGCAGAGCACATGCCACATATATAGAATGGCAATGAGAATTAATCTTAGATAGCAACAAAATTATAAGGAAAGTACTTACAGATGGTTACAAACACAACAAGACTTGTCGTCAAGGAGAGAGCAAGAGAGCAAGAAGGCTTGTGAGTTGTGAGAACTCTTTGTGTTGTGTGTGTGGTGAAATGGTGCAATGGATGCCACCATTTATAGGCCTCCAAAGAATCTTTATCAAGGGCCTACAACCAATATAATATGGATGAAATCCATATAATATAGCTAGCTCTTCTTTATAGGTGTCTAAAGAAAAATATGAAATGACTAAAGTTGGCTAGATTCTTTGAAATTTGGACTCACTAGGACACCTAGCTAGTATTTTAGAGTCTAAATTACTAGCTAGGTGTCCTAGTGAGTCCAAATTTCAAAGAATCTAGCCAACTTTAGTCATTAAAATACTAGCTAGGTGTCCTAGTGAGTCCAAATTTCAAAGAATCTAGCCAACTTTAGTCATTTCATATTTTTCTTTAGTCATTTCAGCACTTTTTTTCCATTTTGGCCAAAAGTGGTCGACAAAGACCAAATTTCGGCCGAAATTCGAGGACTGCATGTGCAGTTATTCCAAATTTCGGTCATTTCGGACGAAATGTATCGACATGACCGAATTTCGGTGATATTTCGGCCGATATGTGTCGATATCCTGGAAAAAGATATATGACTATGTATCGATATCGGTTATGGACCGAAACCGAAATTCGACCGAATTTCGGTCGAATTTCGCCGACATTTAAGGCCATGGTGCCCACCACGCCAAACATCCTCCCCTTCCTCGCTTTATCGCACAAACGATCCCTTCTCAGGCACCACAAGAAGACCATAACCCTGCACGGGATCTTAGCTGCCCAAATCACCTTCATGTCCTGACACAGATCCGGATCTTGCACCTCTTCCACTCTCCTCATTTCCTAATAAGCTTTCTTAACAGAGAATCTCGTGCCATCCCGCTCAAAATAGTCCATGCCCTGCTCTAAGTCACCTGGCGGTGGAAGTTCCGCCTGCAAACTGACAAACTCCTCCAGGCGCTGCTCTGACAGGTTCGACAGGAATATCGGCGACCACGTACCCGAATCCGCCACCTACGCAGTAGGAATCTCCCTCGATACCGCCAACGCAAATAGCCTCGCATCTAATGTCAAGGGCTCCATCTCCGTCCAGTTATCGTACCAGAATCTGAAAATATGACCATCCACCACCTTAGGTCGCGGCCTATGAGCAACCAAAGGCAACACCTCACGGATCCCGACCCAGAGTGGGGGCTCATACATCACTCTCCTAGCCACCAGCTCACCCCTCACACCATAGATTTTTCCTCACAAGCCAGGCAGCCAGCAAGTAAGACGAACCCCAAATGTGAATCACCCACTTTGCGAGAAACGCCTTGTTCATGGTCTCGATATCGCGCACTCCTAGACCTTCGTCTCTACACCCCTTCGTCACTTCTTCTCATCTCACCAGATGTAGCCCAGATCTCTGTTGCTTCTCGCCCGACCAGAAGAATCTCTTCATTAAAGACTCAATCTTCTTTTTAACTCCCACCAGCATCAAACGAGCAGAAAAGAAGAAAATAGGAATGGTCGAGAGCACATGCTTCAATAGAACCAATCCGCCCCAGACAATGTGACTGCCTTCCACCTAGCTAACCTCTTCTCCATTCTCTGCACTACCATATCCCAGTCCGACTTCCTCAATTTTCCTGCCACCAACTACAGCCCCAGGTAGGAGATAGGAAGGTCCCCTAGGGGGCACCCGGTCAAATCCGCAAGACTGGTGAATTCTGCTTCGTCCATCCCAAAAGTGATGACCACCGACTTGTGCCTATTAATCTCCAGACCAGATAGACTGCTGAAAATTTCGACCAGTTGAGCTGCATTACCATTCTGCTCCTCAGATCCACTAAGTATTAAGACCGTGCCATCTGCATATTGTAGGAGAGGGGCAGATATATCCTCCAGCCTGAAACCTTCACACCACTCCGCCCCCACTGCTTGCCTGAAAAGAACAGTCAAAGCATCCGCCACCAGCACAAATAGCATAGGGGCCAACGGACATCCCTGTCGGACCCCTTGTTGTGGCTGAAAGAAACCCCCCTCTGGCCTACCATTCACCATGATTGAATAGGAGGAAGTAGTAACGCACCTCTTCATCCATGCAACCTAAATGTAAGGGAAACCTCTCCTTCGTAGGGACGCTCACAAGAAATTCCAATCGACGCAGTCATAAGCTTTAGCGTAGTCGATCTTCCACATGACCCCCTTCTTCTTAGAACGCTTCCACTCAAGGCAAATCTCCGAAGCCATCACCAACCATCTGCCATCTGCCGCTCCGGAATAAACGTTAACTGCCCATGAAGTATCATCGAGCCCAACACTATCTTCAGCCGGTTCGCCAGAATCTTAGCCACAATCAAGTAGAAGGCGTTGGAAAGCGTAATAGGTTTGAAATCATCCACCCTCACCGGAGTCTCCTTCGGAAGGAGGAACAACAGTGCCCGGTTGACCATCTCGAAGCCTTTATTCTCTTCCCTGAACTCATTAAGCACCTCCAGGACTTCCTCCTTCAGCAACTCCTAAAACTCCCGTTAGAACGACACTGGGAACCCATCCGAACTAGGAGCACCATCCGCATTCAACCCCCAGACAGCACTCTTCAACTACGCCATAGAGAAGGGGTCACTAACCTCTCTGCTTGCTCACCAGACAAAGTCTCCACCCCTCTCCCCAGCCACCCCCAACCATCCCCCCTTCTCCTTCGTGCCGCCTCAACGAAGTGGCCCCACAATGCACTACCAAGCTGCGCCTCCCCCGAAACTGCAACCCCCCCAATCTCAATCTCGTGCAAATAGTTCCTTCTCCTCCTCCCAGAAGCCACAGAATGGAAAAATCTCGTGTTGGCATCCCCTTCTTTCAACCACTTTAGTCCGGATCTTTGCCTCCACTCCACCTTTTCTTTTATGTCTTCCAACAGTATTTCTTCAAGCATGCCCAGTCTCTCCATCAGCTCATCTTGGTTCAGCCCTCTCTCATCATCTAACCCGTCCATCCACGCAACTCCAGCCTGAGCTTCCCCCCTTCTAGCCATCCGCCTCACCTTGACCTCTCTCATGAAAGTAGTTAGAAAAAACCTCAGCTTCGTCGCTAATCGAGATACAGCCGAGCCCTCAGGGGACCAGCTTCTCAACCGCTCCGTAACCATCTCCCTAAAACCCTCCTCTAATAGCCAGCTCTGCTCGTAGCGAAAAAAGAATATGCTACTCCCATGTTCCCCCGACGACCATAGAATTGGCGTGTGGTCGGAATGGGTCCTCGGCAACGCCCAAGCACGTGAAAGGGGGAACGCCTCCGCATCCTAAGGAGACCAAAAGAATATGTCCAACCTGGACCGCGATCTCACATTGCGCCAAGTAAACGTACATCCAGTCGCATCAATAATTGATAGGCCTAGACTGGGGACTGATGAATACTCATTCATCACTCTTTATTCTTTTATTTTAGCTATTTATCCTTGCAAAACATCATGTATATAGTTGTAAATATAATAACTTACAAAAATGCATGCTTTTGTTAATATTCAATAATTAGCATGTTTTTGTGCAAAAATAAAAGAATAAAGAAGAAAGAAAAAGGAGTATTTAGAATAAATATCGAGTGACCCGAACCCAAGAGAGGGCCAAGCATTGACCTGACCGCAAAATAAATCAAGTAGAGAGAGATAGGGCCATTCATCCATGTATATACTCCTTCTTATGTATATATTTTTATTTTCATAAAAACAGAAATAAAAATATGCTTTTATTATTTTGTATATATTTCTAAAAATAAAATAAAAATGAGAAAAATAAAATAAAATCCAAAATAAAATACTTTCTCTCTTTTCACATTGTACATATATCATGTATATATGAATAAGATACCTATTTATTTCACTCTTGTAAATAAACAATAAAAATAAAATAAAAATTATTTTATACTCTAAATTTTATGTTGTAAATAAATAAAATATAAAATTAGAGTATTTGTACAAAAATAAAATAATAAAAATAAAAGTATAAAATACATAGGTATTTTATACATGTATATAATATTATATTATGTATATAACATAATTTATTTTTCAAAAAAAATAAATAAAAATCACTAAAAAATAATTTGAAAAATAATAAACATTTTTCATTTTGTAAATATTTTTAAATAAAATAGTTTTCTATTTTTAATTTAATTTAAAAATATTTTTGACTGTCTGAATTTTGATTGGTCCAAGGGGGAACGTTGACCCCCGGTCAACTGTCCCCCCTGGACCACTTCTCTCACGGATCTGACTTTCGACCCGATTTCGCCGATTTTTCACGAGTCGATCCGCCAGCCATTTGCATTGATTCGAGGCTCCGATTGTCGAGGAGCAATCCGTTATTCACGCCTGACTCTTTCTGTAGGTATCCACTCCTCGATCCGCGCGCTTCACTTCCATTCTTCTCAGACCTTGCAACATATATAGCCTCGGCGAGCCGTAATTTTCACGCATCTTTGGCCATCGCCTTCGGCTCCTGGAACCTCCATTCCCCTTCCGTGAGTGACAGCTAGAGAGAGGGAGTGTTGCAGCGAGGACCGAGGCCTCTAGCCTCAGATCCGGCGAGCTTCTCGCCGTGCTCCACCACCGGTGAGCCCGAGCCTCTGGACGCGTCGCACCATTGAGGCGAAGACCCCCGGAGGTCTAGCACCTCTAGCCCAGACGAATGCACCCGCCAGGTAGTTTAAATACCTTCTAGTTTTCCTTAGATTTCGATTTTTAGATTTTCGGCCAGAACCCTTCATCGGCCATTTCTCCGCTCTCCTGGGACCTCCATTCCCCTTCCTTGAGTGACAACTAGAGAGAGGGAGTGTTGCAGCAAGGACCGAGGCCTCTAGCCTCAGATCCGGCGAGCTTCTCGCCGTGCTCCGGCACCGACGAGCCCGAGCCTCTGGACGCGTCGCACCATTGAGGCGAAGACCCCTGGAGGTCCAGCACCTCCAGCCCAGACGAATGCACCCGCCAGGTAGTTTAGATACCTTCTAGTTTTCCTTACATTTCGATTTTTAGATTTCCGGCCAGAACCCTTCATCGGTCATTTCTCCGCTCTCCGACCACCCATTCGCCCTTTCGACTAGCCCATCAACTTCACCGGACTCCTATCCACCTTCTTCGCCCCTTCAGCCACCCGGATTCGTCCCGGAACAGGGTATTGACCTTCCTCCGCCGTCGCCTCGCCGGAAGGTCTCGCTCCACCTCGCCCAGCCACCCACCCATTCCGCCCGTAACCGGGTCGAGGCACTTTGCCCTCGACCCAGCTGTTGACCTGTGCAGGTTTGACTGAAGAAGGACCTCATCTGGAGGTCCAACTGCTAAAGCACAAGGGCTCCATGTCGTGCACGTCGCCGGGGTCATCCAGGACCTCCCGGCCTCATCGGAGACCACCATTCGCTGCGGACCACCTCCAGCGTAATTTCGCCCATCAGAGCAGCCTCGGAGGAGCTCCCAGCCGCGCGTATCGGCCGCTCGAAATTCGCAGGCAGCGAGTTCTTCGCCGCTCATCCAGGACCCTCCTCCGTCGTTGGATCGACCTCCTCCGCCAGGTCTAATCTCAGCCATCCATCTACGGGGAGCTCGCATCCGTCGGATCATTCTGAGGATCAGATCTCGCACGTTGATCGTCGAAGGGGTATCGCCCTCTGCCAGCCGTCCGATCATAAGTGACACTCCTGCGACCGTCGGATCTGTAATAAAGGGGTAATTTACACTTAGGCCCTCCTTACTTTTTGTATTTATTTAGTAGTACTGTAAATATTTTTAGTTGTTTTTATTTTGGACAATTTGCACGTAGGACCTTCAGTTTATTTTATTTGCAATTTAGTCCCTATGAATGTAGTTCGCGTGGTCTGTCACGTGCTTTCTGGCATATTTGCACATTTTCTCCTGAGCTTTATTGATGTTACTGTTTGGAGTATTATAAACAGGAATTACATTTATGCCCCTCCGTGTGTGAATCGTGTGCCGACCTCGTGCATATATGGGATTTTTTGCAATTTCAGCCCCGCATTCTTTACACGTGTTATTATTTAGCTGAAAACTTTTCTAAAATTGCAACTAGGTCCCTATGTGATGTGCATGTTTGATTGATTGAATAAAATATCAATTCTCGCCCAAATCTCATGAAATTTGGAAATCTGGCTCCTGCCATGTTGTAAAAAATCCAGTGAATTTTTGGGACATTTTTATTCTCATTTTCTATTTTTAAAAAAATTCAAAAACCCTTTATTTTTCTACTGTCTAAATTGAAAAATCAAATAAAAATATTAAAAAGCCTCTAAAAAATCCAAAAAACTTACGTTGTGCTTGTTTCGTTGTTTTTTTATTCTATGAAATTTTTGTGTGATTTGGATTTATAAAACCCATAAAATTTGAAAAACTCTAAAGAACTCATAAAAATCATTAAAATTCCTAAAAATTCAAAAAAATGCAATTTCTTTTCTATTAGTTAGGTTTTTATTTTTACTTTATTATAAAATTGTCTCTGGAATTTTATAGGCTATTTGGATAATTTTAAATAGCCTTTAGATTCTAGATGAACATTTATTTTCATTTTTTGCCTTATTTCATTTTTATAAAATCAACTAAAAAACATAAAAATCTGAGAAAATTACCAAAAACATTTGCAAAATTATAAAATCCAAAAATATTTTTATTTTAATTTTCTGAGTATTTTTGCTCTTTTAAAAAATTGTTTTCTTGTGCCCTTTTTAGTCTTTTTATTCATTTTCCTTAATTTTAAAAATCACAAAAAAATTAAAATCTAAAAATCCACCAAAAATATTCTTTTTCTTTATTTTTTATTCTCGACTACTTCATAGGACTTGTCCAGCCCATGCTCCTTGAGTTCGACCCTGGTAGCTATACCAGGTTAAATAAAATAGCGAGACCGCTATTTACGCTGATTTGTTGTTTTCTTTTATTTGGTGGTCTTTGTTTTCTTGTTGAGTCCGACTCGAGAGGTTGAGGTCGCAACGACCCTTGATACCTTCTCTCCTTAGCCACTCGGTTCTTTGGCTCATCAGGGACCACTCTCCTCATCTCCTCCGACCCAGGGTCGTTGCCTCCACTCCGCTGTGGGCGATCATCAGGAAGAAGAGTAACATTTAAGTCACCTCCAGTGACCTAGATCCCGACCGCACTCGTTGATCCCAACTGCTCCGACTTTGCCGCCAAAGAACTCCTCTCACTTCCCATCGAACCATAGGTATTCGTGACAAGGACACAGATAGACAGAACAAAGACTTTGACTCAGCCAAAAGCTCGAACTCATCTTTCTTCCAGCCTGTCAGCAACCCACCCCACGTGTCATTGGCCTCCAACGCCGTAAGATCAAAATAGCCTCCCCCATCCAGGCCCTACCTGATAGAATCCGCGCCCCCAAACAACTTCATCTCCTGAAGAAGGAACACGTCTGCGCCAACCTCCAATTCCAGGTTTCGGACACCAAGCCATTTTTCGAGGCGGCCCAACCCCCTTACATTCCAAGACAGCAGCTTCATTAAGGGACAACCTGGCTCAACTTCTTCGACGAGACCACGCCAACCGCTCGGCAATTCTCATGTCCAATAAGCTGAAACGATTTCGATGAACCGACAAGGCATCGGAGCCAACAGGCAATAGCTGCAAAGATTGCAAAGAGTCCTCGGATTGTTGCAGTAAGTGCAGCCGCTCTTCTCCTTTTCCTCTCCGACTTGAGGCCGCCCCTCCTCGAGTAACAAGTTACATACCCATCTCCCTCCTTCCCCGGGCTTGGAATACCTGACTCCCTAACAGAATCCACCCCCAACCGGCTACAGTGGGCTTCCCCACCAGCCTTAACCACCCGACGACCCTCCTCTTCGACCTCCGCCATCTGCGAGGGAACCACAACCACCTCCCCAACAAAATCCTCCGCTCCAGCCCCCACAGCGACCTCCTTCCCCATACCTCTCATTGCCTCCTTACCCATGACCCTCACTTCCTCCTTTGCAGCCCCCACCTCCCGAGGAGGGCTCCCTGTCGATGCCCAAGGACCTGCACACACACCAGCACCCTCCCCTCAAAAGGTGACGAAGCCCCGTTGATTGTACCGGTGCCGCCACCACCGCGATATCCACTCTGCAAACCCCTGCGATCACTCCGCATACAGGACCCATTCATGTCTTGAAGCTCAGGCATCGCAGGTCGAGTCTCCATGATGGGATCGACTCCCCTCGAATCTGGAAGCCACAGGCCCTCTAATCGGGTCTTCATAATTGAAACGATACGCCTCGAGTCACCGGAACGACCCGAATCTGAGATCCGGTCCCCCCGGCAAGCCCCCAACCCAGACTGGTTCCCCGGGTCCGGCAACTGGATCCCCCTAGAACCCGCCAGTCCACCCGAAAGGTCTTCAATGTCATGTGACGATTCAGCCAGCCCCTCGCCCAACTTAGCCATTTCCCCAAAAAAGGCAGGCAATCGAATGCTCTCCACATCTGGGATTTCTGTATCGACGTTTTGGTAAAACATCCAAAATGGATATGCTGCAGAATACGAGGAGTCGTCCCCGACGATTCCGCTGCCCCGTCGCTCAACTGTTGTTTCGCCTTGGTCCCTGCGGTTGTCGGATCAGATGTGCCACCAACCTCGGCCTGCAGACACCACCTACGGACGGTTATCGTGTCGACGTTGCATGTTGGGAGCTATATAACCCTACTCCACCATCGCAAGCTCCAGGTGCATAGTCCTCCCCTCTGATCTGACCTTCCACGTGCCCAGCTTATCCGGGTTGAGACTCCTCACTCGGAGGACAGTATCCAGAGGCTCCCCTGGACAGCAGCCAGAGCTCTCAACCCCGACCACCACAGCAATACCTTCCAGCAACTCCCGGATCTTCAGTAGCCCCTGCGCGGTGAGGGTGACCCTCCTCACACGAACCCGCTCTAGAAGCTTTGGCTCCGACAAACCATCGTTATCCCGCAGTCGTCGCCACCGCAGCAGTGTCCACCCCTCCTGCGACCACTGCAACAACTCCTTTGCCTCAACTTCAGCTAGACCCCTCGCCACTACCCGCCACGAGCTCACCTACAGAACATCCCCGCAGAACTGCGTCACCGAGACCGCCCCCACGTCCGAAGAGCCCAGGAACAAAGCCTCCGAACCGCCTCCCTCGCCAACCAGCAACCCCAACCCCTAGTCACTCCTCCGCAACAACAGACACGAACCGCTCCTGTGCGAGAACCGACGACAACGAAAGCATCTAACAGGCTCCTGACATTATCGGGCCCAGTGCTCCAAGCAACCACAATGGTAACAGCCCTCCCAAACGGGTTGACGAATGGTTGGTGCCGACCAAAGCACAACTCTGACTTGCGATGGCCGCCCCTCCCCGCGTGCACCACCACCCACTCCTCGTCAACAGAGCCACCTCCGACTACCCTCCCCCTTCTGATGACCCCCGCCTCCCCTCCCCTCATCCACCAGATTCCACCCACCAATACCATGTTAATGATGCCATATGCATGATGATCTCGATGTAAAAAAGAGCCATGTGAACGAGCCAACTGAGGAGTTCATTTTCATAGAACATCCAATATGTCTGACAGAACACTGTTAAACCTTCACATTGATTCTTACATTTTGCTTCACCATATAAAGATCTCTGTAATCAACTTTCTGCTCTGATTGATTTAAATCAGATCAACAAGGACAATGTCATTGATTGGTTAGAGATTCACCAATGTGCACTCCCCTGCCTAAATCTCGTAGTCCGTATAGTGGAGTCCCAACTGCACTGTTGAGTTGCCGTAGCACTCCCATGTCCGTTGCAGCATCCGCCCAAGCAGCAGCACATGAACCAACACCTCACCCTCCAACAAGAACACCATGTTGGTCAGCCTCACCCCTTGAAACCCCAACATCACGTTGCACATATTCGCCATGCTCACAAACAGTCATGCACTGAACTTATCGCCCACCAGCATTTCGACACCTACATTCGCTACAATCATGATGTCGCCCACAATCATGAACCTCTATGACAACTTCCTCGCTATCAGATGAAGAAGCGGTCAATGTCGTGTTCACAATGTGCGGCCTCGAGAAGGAGAATGCAAACCTTATCATTATTGTGAAGTTCCTCAAGGACAACCCATGGCAAAATTGATGCACGTGAGGGAGTTCCAGGGGAAGCCAATGGCGGACCACCTAGCGGGAAAGTACATGCGATCGCCTAGAGCGCTTACCGGTTCATGTGAGCCCCTGGACAGATCGACGACGATGGAAGCAATCGGTGATATATTGTTAGAACCAGGACAAGATGGAGTGGGGAGAGAGAGTAGGGTGAACTCAAGTGAAGGAGAGACAGCGAGCATGAAGTGGCTAGTGATGAGGGTTAAGCCATGAGGGAGTCCCGACAAAGAGGTATTGGAGGAAGAGGGTAGATGAATAGGGGGAGGAGATCGAAAGAGGATAAAGGTATATATAGGAGGGTAATATGGTACATATGCTTAAATTAATGGCTTATCTAACTAGAAAGATAACAATAGTACCACATTGAAACCGTTAATAAAATCGGGTATCACATTGTGATTTTTTAACCTTCAAGAACTGCATCGAAATCAAATGTAATGTTCATGGACATTTATGTAATTTACTCAAATAAAAATGATGAATAATAAATGAAAAGAATAGAGGGCAAAGAATAAAAAAGGAAAAAAAAGAGAGAAGAAAAATGTAGAAGATTTTGATTTGTTATCTTTCTCAAAGATTTAGTGTGTTGAAGAACCTCAAATATGTACACGAGTCATCTAACACACATACCCAAAGTAGGACTAAAACACATACCTTAAGTAGGACAGAACCTCTTTACAATCTCACGACCTTTTCTTTCAAGATCTTGATCGACCAAAATCAGTGGTTGATCAACATATTTGCTCCGAGTTAAATCTCAAGCTAAAACCTGCTTTTTAGACCAATGGACCTTCGATTACAAAACATTTGCATTGTAGAAAATAATAATCAATATTATATTTGGAAAGGATGCCCTGTGAACGCTTACATAGTGGGATCCATTAGGATGGTAAAAGCAAATCGAGTCAGAAAGATAAAATACAAGACAAGAAATCCCTTATGCTACTCATCTTCTGCCTTATTTTCATTTAATTTCTCATTTTTCGCATATGTATTTCAGTGAGGATTTCATCCCCAGTTACTGTCCAAGAGGAAGAGTGTCTGCAACTTAAAAACCCTTCATATGAAACAAAGACGATAAAATCCCCAAAAATCATCCATTAGTGATTTCTTATTTATTTATTTGCAAATTAGTTCCTATAGATATTTGTTTATTTTTATAATTTTTTGGTAGATTTCTGCACTCTCCGGTTTGCTTATTAAGTAAATCGGAGATTTTTATAATTGCACTACAATCAATAACAACAAAGCATTTTCTCACAATTAAGTAGGACGAGCTACATGGATTTTCTGCCTCCATTCATATCTATTTTGGGTCACTCTCGAGCTTAAATCCAAATAACTAAGATCCCTTCAGATAGTCTTATTCTAACACTTCTTGACCTTCCTCGCCCTCTCTTAACCGACTCAACATCCCAAATCTCACGTCTTCTAACTGGTGCATCAACCGACCTCCTTTGCAAATGGTCAAACCATCTTAAACGTTTTTTTCTCATCTTATCTTCTATCGAAGCTCCACCAACTTTACTTCTGATCGCATCATTCTGAATCCAATCTTTTTGTTTATGACAACATATCCACCTTAACATTTCCATTTCTGCTACTGTCATTGTATGCACATGCCTATGGTTCACAGGCCAATATTCTGATCTATAGAGCATAGAAGATCTCACGACTGCTTCGTAATACTTTCCTTTGACTTTCAAAGGGATTTCTTTCATAAAGAACATTAAAGGCTCCTCTCCACTTTAGCAAACCTGCGTTTATTCTATGAGTAACATCTCCATCAATTTCTCCATCATATTGCAAAATAGATCCCAAGTATCTAAAAGAATCTTTCTTTTGAATGTTATCATCTCCAATCTTCACCTTAAGTCCTTCACTTTTGCTTCCATCAAATGTGCACTCCATATGTTCAGTCTTAGCCCTACTTATAAGAAATCCTTTATTCTCTAAGGCATGTCTCCAAATCTCCAACTTCTCATTTACTCCATCTCTTGTCTCATCAATCAACACAATATCATCGACGAAGAACATACACTAAGGTATCTCATCTTGAATGTGACTAGTCAACTTGTCCATAATCAAAGTAAAAAGGAATGGACTCAAAGTTGAACCTTGATGCAAACCGATGCTGATATTAAAATGGTCACTCTTTTCAGACTGGATCCTTATACAAGATGAAGTCACATCATACATATCCTTTATAAGGTTATTGTATAGGATAGGTACTTGTCTCTTCTCTAAAACTCTCCACAAAACCTTCCTTGGGACTGAATTATAAGCTTTCTCCAATTCAATAAAAATCATATGGAGGTTCTTTTTAGCTCTATAAATATCCATTGTTCTCCTCAAGTGGATAACTTCAATAGTTGAGCAACTAGACACAAATCTGAATTGATTTTCAGTTACTTTGGAAACTTGCCTCAATCTTCTTTTGATCACATGTTCCCAAATTTTCATAGTATGACACTTCAGTTTGATACATCTATAATTGAAACAATTTTGAATGTATCCTTTATTCCTATAAAGAGGCATCACAATGCTTCCCCTCCATTCTTCAGGAACTTTCTTGCTTCATCAAATAACATTGAATAAATTTGTGAGCCAAGTCAAACCTCGTTCACCTAGAACTCTCCAAACTTCTATATGAATGTCATCAGGTCCTACCCTTTTCCCAGGTTTCATAATCTTTAAAGTCACGTCTACTTCCTTTGTATCCGTCTATAGCTTGCACGATTCAGGTACATCCACTACCAACAAGATCTCCCAAAATAACCTCTGTATTCCCTTGCCCAATGAAAAGCTTATGGAAATAATGCTTCCATCTAGTCTCTATATCCTTTTGAGAAACAAGCACATGTCCTTCCTCATCCTTGAAGCATCTCACTTGAGAAAGATCTTTGATTTTTTTTCTCTTGCTTTGGGCTATCTGAATATATCCTTATGGTCCTCCTTTGATTCAAGCTTTTTGTAAAAACGTCATAAGCTTTCGACTTGGCTTCACTTAGAGCCTTATTAGTTTCCTTCTTTGTTATTTTGTAGTTCGTGACTGTTTCCTCAGTTCTATCCTAATAATCAAATTTAATTATTTTTGGCTTCACTTCATAAGCTCCTGGCCCTTTGTTTATTAATCGCACTACAGTGTTTACATTTATTTGTTTATTTATGTGTTTAAATAATCTTATTCATTTATTTCATGGGAAAAGGGGGTGCACCCAACATGGTGGTTGCCCGATCTATATTAAGAAAAAAGCAACCAAGAGATTCACAAAAGCCAAGATATAAGAAGAGTATTTGTACATGGGCAACATTTTCAAAACAATACTCCTCTCTAAAAATGACTCCGTTTCTTGCTAGCCATATAGCCCACAAACAAGCTATAGGTTCCAATTAAACCGCTATATGACAAAATTAGGCTGAGGCAAGCGACTCCCAGAACTTCTCCATCGTGGAAAAATCAACCCACGGAATAGGCAATATCTCCCAATTCCCTTCTCCCAATAACACATCAGAAACAGATGCTTTGAATCCTCCATGTAACCCCATAAAGCGAGCAGTCAATCCCATCATCACGAAAGAGATGGGCCCATATCCCAGCAATTACAGAAAAATCCTCACCCTCAGAGGTCTTGTAAGCTATATATGTTAGCAATTTTCTTTGTATCTCCAGGAAAAAAAGAGGCCCCGAGATTGTCACGTTTGCTTTCTTAATCGAAAAATCTCCATCGCACCAAAACCAATGATTGCTACATTCTGAGGGCCCTAAAATCATGTTAGGCTTCTCCGTCAGCTTCAAGAAAACTATCATCCTTTGTTCAGTGAAAGAAATATGAAATATGGGAAGCCGTGTACCCTCAGACCAAGCTTCTGAGACAAGCATGTCACAGTCCAAGGGCAATGTGAACAACCTGGGAAATAGATCGTGGCCTCTGCCCTGGCAACAAATCCTGAACGAATGCCCAAATACCAAGACATGTTCCGCAACAAAAGATCCAAAATGACCAAGTAAATCTCAGTCAAGAACAAGGATAAGGACACGATAAAACATTACGGAAGCGAATAATGTGCATGGATATTTTTTTTTGAGACCAAAAAAAGGAGGAAACACGAAATGGTGTCTGCCCAATAAATTAATTAACTAAAATAAAAAAGTACATATTACAACATCCATGACACCAGCAATGGCTTGTAATGAAAACAAACATTCTCGCAGTAAAAATTGCGCCCAGAAAAGAGCACATCATTACGGGCCAGCCAAATGGCCCACAGTACCGCCATCGAAGTAATAACCTCTTTTCTTTGTCGACCACGTGTCCCATAAAGAGAAGACTAAAAAGAGTCGAGAGCGCATAACCAATCCAGCCCCACCTCATTCCACACTCGAGGAAACGTGACAGTGGAAAAAAAGGTGCTCCAATGTCTCAATGTCAGTTCCACACAAGGGACATCTATCCGATACCACCTCAACCAACATAGCACATCGATCGTGGGTCAAGATGCGCTTCCGTCTAAAAAGCCAGAGGAGAAACCAATCCTCTCTAAGAGACCAAGTGTCCAGATGAATTTGCGGTCTCGAATCATACTATCCGTAAGGGGCCTACAAATTGCGTCATGGTCCTTTCTAACTGAGATGGATGAATTCTTACAAATCCAATGGTCCAGGCCAGAGGAGGGCCTGGCCACCTGCCCAAGTGAGTCCAAAAGACAGAGGAACTCCTCCAAACGATGATCAGAGAACGAAGATATGAAAGATGACATCCAGTTACCATTGTCCCAGCACTCCAAGACACGTACATAAGGATTAGCAGCCACGGCAAACAGGCGAGGAAAGCTGCCACAGAGGGTGTCGCCCCCGTCCAATCGTCTAACCAAAAGCCAAAAGTGGCACCATTCCCAAGAACCAGGCTGAAAAGCTCATGAAATCGGGGCATAACCTTCAGAATCCCCTTCCAGAAAGCAGACAGATTTAGCCCATGTTGCAACACATCAGGGCCTGCCATGGAAACACCATGAAGCTATCGGATTAAGTGACAGCACATACCCTCATCTTTACCCCAAATCCTGCTCACCCATTTGAGTAAGAGAGCTTTGTTGAGAGACTCCAAGCTCTTGACCCCAAGGCTCCCTTCCTTCTTAGGCTAAATAATGGTCTTCCAATCAACCAAGTGTACAATGTGCGCTTCCTGGCCTGTCTTGCTCCATAAGAACATGTGCATCAGCCGCTCTAACCTCCGTCTGATGCCCACTGGCAGCAGGCGAGAAGAGAAGAAGAACACCGGGATCGCAGAGAGCACAGCCTTAACCAACACCAGTTGGCCACCACACGACAATAGAGCTGCCTTCCAACCAGACATCTTCCTTTCCATCTTCTCCACCACCGACAACCAGTCTGACAACCTAATTTTGTCGTCCGTGAAAGGAAGCCCAAGATAATGGAGAGGAAGGGAGCCACATGTCATGCCCAGCTCCAAACTACAGGAAAGTGCCTCCCTCTCCGACATGCCAAATGGGACAATAGTGGATTTGCCAAGATTTAGCTCCAGACCAGACAACTCACCAAAAATCTCAAGAGTAATGGCCATGCCACCCGCTTCCTCTTTGCCACCCTCAATAAACAAGATCGTGTCATCCGCATACTGCAGCAAGGGAATAAGCAACAATCACACTACTCTGAACCCGATCAACCATGCAGGCAAGAACATCAGCGGTAAGGACGAAAAGCAGAGGAGCCAGGGGGCGTCCCTGCCTGACCCCTCTCTGCAGCTGAAAAAAAACCTCCCTCAGGACGGCCATTGACCAGCACCAAGAGTAACGTCGTGGTGATGCATCGCTTCATCCAAGAATTCCACACATCCGAAAAACCCCTCCTGTACAGCGTAGCCCAAAAAATGTCAATCCAAGGTATCATAAGCCTTGGCAAAGTCCACTTTCCAAAGCAGCGCTTGTTTGTCACTACGCTTCCAATCAGATATAATCTCATAGGCCATCACCAAACTATCCCTAACCTGACGACCAGGGATGAACGCTGATTGACATGGGGAAACTAAATGATCAAGAACTCTGTTGAGACAAACCGCAAGCATCTTCGCTACAATAAGATATATGCCACTCGAGAGGGCAATCGGTCTGTAATCTTCGATCCTCTCGGCAGCTCCCATCTTTGGTAGAAGGTCAGTGCCTTGTTTAGCCTTTCAAAACCTGCAATGCATCGACAGAACTCCTCCACAACCTCCAGGACCTCACCACCCACCACATTCCAGAATTCTTTGTAAAAAGATATGGGAAACCATCCGGACACGATGCATCATCCGCATTCAGACTCCACACAGCTGATTTTACCTCTTCTAAGTAACCAACACCGTCAAACTGCCCACAAGCGCGTCAGAAAGTCGGGATGCCCCAAGACCACTCCACCACCAAGGTCTGAATGCAGCTTTTCTAGAGAAGTCATGAAAGTGTTCAGCAATCGCATTAACTAGCTCTCAGTCCCCTTCAACTCTGTTCCCACGAACAATCATAGGCCGGAATGAATTGGTCCGACGCATGCCACTGGCAACCCTATGAAAGAAAGCCACGTTCGCATCACCCTCTTTCAGCCAAGCAAGTCGTGATCTATGTTTCCATTCTGTCACATGCTTTCTATCTTCCTCCACTACCACTCTATGTGCATGGATATTATAAATTCCCCTCATCGGACTGTGAAGTAAGCCTTCACCATGCCCCACATTCTAGTCACACACACCATCAAAAGAGGTCTATTCATATAACTTAGTTCATAACACCTAAGACATCATCCTCAATTGGCAAAATCATTGTGTGTCAATCAACTAGATGGGCCCATGAGCATTCCAATCCGAATCACTTCAAAAGAAATGCCTCATAATTTCCTCTAAACGATAACAAATCCTAACCTAGAATAATCTCATGTAAATGAAAAAATAGGGATTGCAAATAGGACCACCTTAAGAAACACTGGCGACCTCTCCGAGAAAGGCTAGAGGCCTTCCAACCTAAGAGCTTACGCTCCAGCTTCCCTAAATAAGGCAACTAATCTTACAATCCAATCTGCTCAGTAAGCATTGGCTTGACATTTAATTGACAACTATAAATTGGACACTATCCCCTTTCTCACAAGGGATTCTACGAGAAAATTATTGCTAAATTGACCTAATCAGTTATTCTATATTCACACCAAAACAAAGAAAATTCCCGTAAGTGTTGATCCGTTAGACATAGATCCACTTTTCATTTTTTTTAGATTCCTTAGAATCTTTTCTTCTAACTCCTAGAGGGTTTTTTTAATTAACTCCTAAAGGTATCAAAATACCACTTGTATTAACCAGTTTACTCAACTTTTATATTTGAAGTGATTTAAATATCGACTTTGATAATACAATTGTTTAGAGGGAAGCTACAAGTAGGAATGGCAGACTTTTACATTACCACGTTCAACCACGTCTAGATTGGATAAACTAAAGGGGACAAAGGCTGATTTCGACTAATTGAGAGCAAGACTCGAGAGCTCTTCAAAAATATCCGCGACTGCAAGCACCCTCTCATCCTCCCTCCTACTCTCAATAAAAAAGATAGTATTATCAACATATTACAGAAAAAGGATGGAAATATTTCCTTTCCTAAACCAAATAAGAAGCGCTAGTGAGTCAATGCTAGATATACGTGTCCAAACATCTGGGAAACATCTCTTCCCCAAAGAGGCCCAAAGGAAAATGTCAGTTCATGTAATTATATGCTTTGGAGAAAAGCACCTTCCAAAGCGAACCTTTCAATTCCCTATGTTTCCAACCAGCCACAATCTCCACGATCATTACAAGGTTATCCATCAAACGTCTATTAAGGATAAACATTATTTGGGCTGGAGAAATAACCTCATTCCTCACCACCCTCAATCGATTGGCCAGCACCTTGGCAACAACAAGGCGCGAGGCATTCAAAAGAGCAGTTGATAGGAAATCCTCCACCCTTTTTGAAATTTCCTTGGGAATGAGTAAATTAGGGCCTACTTATATTCTATAATCTGATGGTAGAGTAATATACCTGCCATTGCAAGGACCAAGATTTAATCACCACTACTCACTATTTACCTAATCTAAAAGGGTCATGTTGATCCTATCAAAACTAGAGTTCATGTGGAAATTCTGATAAGGGCGCCACAATATCACCTCAAACCACCTCCCTGAATTCACAAATGAAAAAGATCAGGAACTCATCTATAGTCGTCCTTCAACTCTAGAACAGTACCGTCTAACTCAAAATTTTTTATCAAACCATTATATTGGCCCCTCTGCATCAATGTAGCGTCAGTATCAAATCATCGCCAACCAGTGTGTTTGCCTCTCATGCTCAATACAAAAATGACCTCCCAAAATCCTTGATCTCCCAAAATCCTGCCCGCATCTTGGTCTTCCTCACCCTTGTTATCCTCCACTGAAAACGAGTAAATGAGATTTTATCCATGTCTACCACTAGCCACTACATGAAAGAACTTAGTGGTTGCATTACCTGCTCTAACCTACTTTTTCTTTGACTTGTGCCTTTAGTCCCCTCAAACATTGTGTATTCCTTTTGAATAATATTTTGGAGAACTTAATAATCCTCAAGTTTTAAACCAACCAAAAACCTTCCATACTCTGCCAAATCCAGCCTGAGAATACCATATTGCGCGTCTAGTCGTCAAGACTGTTTTATCACGCAGATCTTTCAAAACGCAATTTTCCCACCATCTCCCTAGTGCAATAACCCTTACACTGAAAGGAAACCAATGATCAACCACCAAGTCTTTGAAACTGTCCTTTATGAGCAAAGACCTTTCAAATATGAAGAATGGCCTAGGGCGTACCCCCTCACGAAAACCCCGACAAAGTGGGTGTCATCCAAATGGCACATCGGAAGAGTGCAAACAAAAAAAGCTTTAACTGGAAGAGATTCCGCATCTTCACCCCGACCCCACATCAAAAAAATCAGCTGGAAGCCTGGAATCATGACCTTGAGTTCGGACAAGTCAAGCGATAGTCTAGAGAATCCACAACCTCCAACTATAATTCACCAATCAAGCAAAGTCAGGAAAATCTTGATACCGACCCTTACCATCTCAGGTATTATTCAAATCATGTAAACCTTTCATTCAAGTCCGATTAAGTTATTACAAGTTTTTTAATCCATACAATTTTAAATATTTACTTCAGTCCATTTTATGTTTTTAAAATGGGATGAATAGTTTAATTTTAACTATTTTATAAGATTTATTCTTTAAGTCTAAATTAGAGTAAAGTTATAGAAACTTTGTCATTTCACCTAGTTTAAGAAACCAACTTGATTCCTTCAATTCTCCTGTTTAAAAATTCAAAAAAGCAACATGTCCCAAAAAGCCAAAAAACTCATAAAATCTTAAAAAAAGAATAACTACAAATATTTTTATAGCAAATCATTTACACATACTTGTATCACTATACTGCATTAAGCATCTTTCTGCAAGTATGGAATTTATTTTAAAGGTTGATAAATCTAGTGGTGTTGCAGCGACATGCTTTCACTTAATTTTTTTAAAGATGCGCTTTTAGCGAATCATCAGGTTTTACGAAAAGCATGCTCATCAAGTACATAGGATGGCATACGATCAATTAAATAACATGAAACAAGGACAAGTCACCACAAGTGAGTGAGGGGCATAACTATGAGCCGAGGGGATTTTGACACCATCAAGATTTTTTTGAAAAAAGGACAACATCAAGAATGTAGAAGGATGTCCTATTTTTAAGGAAAATGGTACAATGCAATGAAAACATGCACCCAAAAACATTTTTTATCCACAAGTTGAAGTACAAGTACTACAAAGATCGAGAATCTCAAAGGATCTTGGCATGCTCTACAACATCAACGTTATTCTATTATGATGTGTATGCATATGAGGTATGATGGATAATGTTAAGCTCTAAGAAAAGTTGATAGATAGAAAATAGAAATTCTACAGCATTATTAGATCAAATAAACTTGACAAGGCTCACCTTTTACTTCTAAAGTAAAAGATTTGACTGCACCATAGACACCATTGCTACACACATCAAAATGTTATAACTCAAAGACAGATGAGAAACTTTGACCATATTTGTCAATGGTCGCCTAGAGAGGGGCTTCTTTCCAACTCAGCGGGGTGTCGGGCGGGGTTATCTTCTAGTTAATGTTATTTGTGATTGTCGCAGATGTCATGGCATGCATGATTTATCGGGTAATTCATCAAGGCATTACCTCGGAGTACACTCTTGGAGATATTCTCACTCCTCTTCTTCAATATGCAGATGATACCATGCTCTTTATTGAGGGAGGGAAAGATGAAGCTCTCGAGATGGCTATAACATTAGAGACTTTTGAGAGCTATTGGGCCTTAAACTGAACATGAACAAATCATGTGTGACTCCTTTTGGTCTTACTGCGGCCGACACGTCTGCTTGTGGGGAGGAGCTGGGGACTAATATGGGTCTCTCCCATTTCATTACCCCGGGGTTGGGGCTTCCTTTAACCTGCGAGAGCCATGTTGTTGATTGGTTGTCTGTCATTTAGAAGTTAGGGAGAAAGATTGCAGAGTGTAAAGCATCGTTACTTTCTAGTAGGGATCGTCTGATTCTGGTACAGTATATTCTGGCAGCTAAATCTGTTTTTTCATGACTTCCAGACTTTTTCCCATTGGGGATCCGACGCCACTTTGAGACGACCATGCAAAGGTTCTTATGGAGCAAAGCAGGGCAGGGCACCTTTGGCATTCATCTTTTGGACTGTGACACTGTGACTTTGTCGAAGGAGCAAGGTGGGCTGGCCATTTTTAGATCGGAGGTGATGAACAAGGCCTTACTAATGAAATGGATCACCAGGTTCTGGGGTGAGAGCGGGGATCTTCAATTGTGACGGGAATCATCAAGCTTTGATATGATGAGGAGGTGGAGTACTCATGGATTTGGTCAAGCTAACTTGTCACTCCATTAGTAGAAATGGAACAATTGTGCTTCCAACCTTCCACCAACCAGTATTATTTGTGTTCAGTTCTTTGACAGTAAGTGCAGCATGGCTTAATGCCAACATGACCATCTCCGTGACTTATATCTCTTCAATGTGTAGTTGAAAAGGAGCATCCCCGTCCTCAAGTAGCGCCATGTCAGAGGCAACATCAATACTATGAGCAATATATACTATAAATAGACCGAGTCAGCCTGATCCATTTATCACTTTATAATTTTTTGCATCTCATAATCCATATGCAAATCTATCACTTTTTATTTCATTAAATGTCAATGTAATCATAAATTTAGGTCCAATAGATCAGGCTTGTTCTGTCATCTCATTACAGATGATTGATCAACCCAGCAATAAACCAGTATAGCATGATTGATTATCTAATTAGCCTGATCAATCACCCTGATCGATCAGCCAATTGGCACGATCGATCAGCCATGATCAATCATCCAATTGACATGATCTATCATATCTAGGACAGTTAGCATACATGTTCCAAAAATTTATCCAAATTTCAAATTCGACCCCATATATGTCATGCATCTTGCTACAGTAATGTAATTTTTATAATTTTTTGACATAGGATAAGATTGGTGGTATAGAGAGGTCCCATTATCTAATAAATTGATGGTATAATAGGCTCCAATTTTTGCATTTCTTTTGTTGTTGGATTCACGTACTTTTTGACACATGGATCTCCCGAAAACACCCAAATACGACACGATACAAAATGAAAAACCGGCCAAACATGACCCGTTTGCGAAGAAAACACAGTCAAAATGGCTCACCCCATGCCCACAACCCATATGTGTGAAAATATGTGAATCCAACAGCAAAAGAAGGGTAAAAATTGGAGCCTATTGTACAGTCAATTTATTAGGTAACGGGACCTCGCTATAGCACCAATCTTATTCCAGACTATGTGCCCTATTCGAGTGAAGAATTCTTGCAAAATATCTCTCTCTTTTCCTTTTGCACTAACTTGAAGATTGGACATTTAAAATCCAATCACCTCATGCATACGCACACACACGTATTCTTTTTTTCAGTTATATACACTTGGTTATCTGAAGTTGTTTTCAGATACAATAAAAGCAGCAAAGAGTTCATTTGTATAACCCGCTTAATTTGGGATATGGGCAGATTTTAATGTGTTTATCTTCAGCAGCAGTATCCGAGCAAAAAAAGCAACGAATTGCTAAACCACATGTCGAAGAGCAATTTTGAGACTTGATATTAATCCAGACATACCTCTATGTAACAATCGAAAGGAGGATAAGCACGAAAGAAAGTTGAATATCCAATCCAGTTAAATTTGAGCTTTGATCTGGCATTTTGGCTGAAATAACAAGTCAAAGAAAATAGAGCTGCAGCCCAGTAATATGCTTTGTACATAATCCTTACCACCTGCCATAGTTGTCTCTTCCATAATTGGTTCATAACTATTAAGCCTTCAGCATTATTAATGGAGTAACAAGAAAGAATACATCACGTTCCATCCAGAATTTGTAGCACAATCCTGATTAACTTAAGATTGTTGCATTTGCCATTGGCAATTCAAAAGACATTATTGCATCTGCCCAGACCACTTATATTGCTCGTCTTGTTGCATTTGGGGTACATATCCAAAGTCCTGTAAACAAGAGATCAAGATATGTACCATGAAATATATCCTCTCAGATTCCTCATGGCTCTTGTCTCCTGTGATAAATGCATGCACGCCTGATGAAAGCTCAATCCAACTGCAGCCAGGTACTTTCCTGACATTACGGTTTCTCATCGATAGCCTAACTTCTGAAACTTCCTCATGCTTACCCACTGAACCGTATACATTCGACAAGAGCACATAACTCCCACAGTGCTCCGGTTCCAACTCCATCAAATAATTTGCCACATTTACAGCACGATCCATATCCCCATGTGTCCGACAAGAAGCCATATATGCTCTCCACACAACTGCATTTGATCTGGTTGGCATACCCACCAATACATCATGTGCCTCAGCAAGTCTCCCAGCACGCCCTAACATGTCCACTACGCAAGAGTAATGATGGACATTTGGTGTTACCCCGTAGTCTTTCTGCATTCGCTCCAGGATTTCCCTCCCTCTTTCAACCAATCCAGCATGGCTACAAGCAGAGAGCACTTCAACAAATGTAACATCGTCAGGAGCAAAACCCTCCACAAACATGTCGGAGAACAACCGCAGTGCCTCGAAGCCTTGACCATGGGCAGCATATCCACCTATAAGGATGTTCCATGTAGAAACATCACGCCTCCGCATTCTGTCAAAGACCAACTGAGCATCTGCCAGATTGCCACACTTCGCATACATGTCCATAAGAGCATTCTCAACAAAGATATCACCTTCACTGCTAAGTCCATTCACTATCATGTGTGCATGGATTCCCCGGCCATGCATCAAAGCTGCAGTTTGAGCACAAGCGGGGAGCACAGCAGTGATCGTGATCGAATCCAGAAGCACTCCATTTTTCTTCATTCTATCAAAGAATTTCAAAGTTCCGAGATGATCGCTAGCCTGCTGAAGCACGGAAATCATCGAGTTCCAGGAAAACAAATCCCTTTGGGACATCGCCTCAAAAATCTCAATAGCCTCATCAACAAACCCAATTTTCCCGTACATGTCAACAAGGGAATTCGATATCGTTACATCGGATTCATACCCGCATTTCTTTACAAAGGCATGAATCTTTCTTCCATCAGCAATAGCCCCAGTGGCAGTGAAGACAGAGATGATTCCAGTAACTGTGAACTTACTGGGAAAGATCCCCTCCTTCGTCATCCTCTGAAAAAAATCCAAAGCATTACGGAACCTACCCGTCTGGGCGAATCCATTAACCATGGAGTTCCATAGAACAACATCTCTTTTGGGCAACTCCTCGAAAAGCTTTTCGGCATCCTCCATGCGATTCGATTTTATGTACGAGGCGACCAGAGCACTACACACAAAGATGTCCAACTCGAGGCCAACCTTGAACAAGCAAGAATGGATCTTCCTGATCTCATTTGTCTCGCCCAGATCCGAGCAAGCATTAATCACACATGGGTAGGTGAACATGTCAGCCACATACCCCATATTCCTCATTTCTTGAAATAAAGTAAGAGCATTTGTCGACAAACCATTGGACACCATTCCCGCAATTATGGCATTCCAAGCAAAGAGGCTCAAGTCCTCGGCGCCGTGGAAGACGGAGAGTGCGTCGGATGGGCGCGCGCACTTGGAATAGAGATTGATGAGGCTGGTGATGGACAAGGGCGACGCCTGGAACCCGCGGACGACCATCCATGAATGGACCTCCTTCCCTTTGGTCAGGTTCCTATGAAGCGCGCAAGCTTGCAGGAAAGAGACGCAAGCTTCGATGCGTCGGAGGGAGAGCGTAGACTTCTGGCGGCAGTGGAGTTGGAAGGTGCTGAACAAACGAGGACTGATGGCAAGCACTTGATGCTTCCATTTCATCTCAACAGTCGCGACAACGGCCGCAGTCGACGACCTTTCCTTGGAGATGCTTATGCTGGCAGGGCTCGGCGAGGTCCGCCGCGGCGCCCGTCGGCGTGGGGGCGAGAACGATGAGCAGCCGGGGGTTTCGGTGGAGAGTGGGTTTTTGCTGTGTCTCCATGGGTAATGTTTCGTTTTCCGTTTGCACCCCTGTGATTAATTGGTAATGATTCGTTGAAGAATGGTCAAATTTTAAAACAAAATATTTTCTTTTACTTTCACTTTGTCCACTGGAACTTCCAATTTCGAACCACAGCATCAAATATCGTGATATATATGTCCTTCCAGTTTCGAACCACAGCATCAAACATCGTGATATATGAATGTCGTTAATGTGTCACAATTGCCAAGCTGTAGATATCGAAAGGAATCATTATATCCTTTTCTTGGGTGTCGACCTATTGACAATATACCGTAAACTTTAAAATTTTGTTTCTATTTTTTAAATGGAATTAGCATCGATATGAGCTATTCTGTTTCCCATTTCATCTATATCGTCTAAGAACTGCTTCCAGTGATCGTTTTGGAGTCATGGAAAAAAATTTGAAGGTCATTGGATTGAAATATTAGGGAAATATAATTGGATGAACTGAGATCTCTAGATTGAATAAACATCTTGTTGGTGGCTACAGTGGCTAAATGGCCCACTTACCGGAGAAAGATTAGGACTGAAGTGAAGGATAACTTAGAGGGGCACACAGAGAAGAAGGAAAGACTCGAATTGACAAGTAGTTCAACGAATTCATTTTTGAAAGAGAGTTCAATGTCTTGTCCTTCGATTCTGATAATGATTTCACATACCCGATTGACATTTTTTTTTTGAGAAAAATGTGATGAACCTCCTTTCGAGATTCATCCAAAGAGTATATTTATAAAAGAAATTGCAAACTCCAACTTTCAAGAAGATCTAGCATGCTCTAGTACATTTTCCACATAAAATCTCTCATCCTTGAAGATAACCACATTTCTCCTTATCCACATGGCCCAAATTGTTGCACAGACTCTACCTATCCCTTCTATAGGTCATGTCCATTCAGAGAAAATGGACTTCCAAAATGACTCAATGCTATCCCATCGCACCCCTAATATTCCAGCTTTCTCACAAGCTTCCTTGGGCTTGCGGCACATGAAGAAAAGATGCTCAATGTCCTCTGGTGCCTCCCTACACCACACCTCTCCTCACTTCCAGGGAAGATTTGAGCTCTTCTCATGCCAGTCATTAAACATCCTCTTATCATCAGCCAAAGGAAAATCTTAAACCTCGCAGACATCTTCCATCCACAAATTCTTGCACAATCATGGTCAATCTCATCCCGCTTTAAGGTGGCCGGCCCATAAATCACCTTATACGCCTTTTTAACCGAGAAGTCCCCATCACTCTAGCACCAAGCATCTTAATTCTCAGACAGGTCCACCTGCCACCCTGCTAGATAGCAAACCAAAATCCTCCAATCTCTAATCAGACATCTCTGACACAAATCCCCCCCCCCCCAAGATCCCTCAAACTACAAGTCCTCCATACTTGCCTCTCTTCTCATAGCCAAGGTAGAGAGTATGGTATATAACTCACAGAAAGCTCCCTCTTCCGTCCACTCATCCTGTTAGAATCTGAACCCCCTCTCGTTTCCCAATAAGGGGTGCATCGAGGCTTTGATATCCGGAAGAACCGAGTAAATGCCTCTCCCCAACGTAGTCGACGATAACACAACACTGATGTTACCATGCAGGCCTGAGGAAACAGAGTATATGGATCTCAAAAGAGGAGCGGGTAGATCTGATCCTTTTCCTCATACCCTTAATACCCATTTTGCCAATAGTGCTTTGTTTATATCTTCAACTCGCAACACATTCAAACTGACCTTGTCACCGACCCCTCTCTACCAATGCCATACCCTTCACCTCCCCACTTAAGGCCCAAAAGAAACGTCTCATCACCCCCTCTCGCTTTTTGCGAATTCCAACCGGTACCATCCTAGTAGGCATAAAGAAAGTCAGTGTCACTAAGAGGACTGCCTTTATCAAAACCAGTCGTCCTCCCCTCGATAAGCATGCCGCCTTCCATCCAGCTAGCTTCTTCTCCAATTTATCAATTACATATAACCACTCCCCCTACTTTAGCCTTCCACTCACCAAAGGCAATCATAGGTGGTTAATCAACAAACTTCACAGTGCAGTACCTAGCAGAGTCTCACAAGTCAAAATCACCTCCGGTGAAAAGGTTAAAGGGGGCAAAAGCGGATTTTGTCCCGTTTACCTTCAACCCTGACAGCTTCCCAAAGATGTCAAGTACCGTAGCAATCGCTCTGCATTCATCAACTCCTCCCTCAATAAAGAAGACAACATAGTTAGCATATTGAAGAATCTGTATCGAAAAGTCCTCTCTTGAATAACCTTGAAAGAATCCCCTCACTTCTGCCAATCCCATCATAAACCGCCAAAGCATCTGCTACAAGAACGAACAAAACTGGGGCCAAGGGACACCCTTGTTTCACCCCTCTCCAAGGTTAAAAGAAGCCCCCTTCCGGTCTCCCGTTCACCAAGATCGAGTAAGAATATGTTCTGATGCACCTCTTCATCTAGTTGATCTACAAATCCAGAAATCTCTTTTTAGACAGGGAAGACTATATAAAACTCCAACTCATATAAGCTTTTGAAAGGTCCACTTTCCATAAGAAGTTTGATCTCCCTCTCCTTTTCCAATCTGCCTCGATATTCGATGCCAGCACCACATTGTCAAAAAGCTGGCGCACGGGATAAAACGTCATCTGAGCCGGTAGGATAAGTTCATCAAGTATCTTTATGAGTCGATTAACCAACACCTTCGCTACAAATAAGATACACGACACTGGAAAGGGCAAATGGCCTAAAGTTCTCCACTCGCTCCGTGATAAATTCCATATTTTTCAGCATTATTTATTATTATTTTATCTATTGCTTAAATAATTCATTAACATTGATTAACAACTAACTCTAATTAACAAATGACCTTCAGTAATTAATTGACATTAATTATTATCTTCCTTATAATATGTCTCTATGTTGTATATTCATATTTATATTGTGCCTATATTTTATGTATTTCTTTATTTTATTAAAAATTAAATAAAAATTATTATAATATTGAGCATTAATAATTTAATATTAGTATAAAATAAAATGATAAAAGAAATAAAAATAAATATTTTTAATACTTTAAAAAGTACTTGCAAAAATATTTTTTTTGCATATATAGTGTTTTTACTCTTTGTGTTCTACATAAAAGTTATAGATGTCATTGAAATCTACAACTTTCATGTTGACTTTTTTATTTTACTCTTAACTATTTTATTTTCATTTATCATTGATTTATTCAATTATCTGCATTCTGATTGGGTCGCGTGGCATCACATGCTTGAACCACATGGCCCGCTCATGTTTCACCACCCGCCCCCTTTCCTAGCCGCATGATCCATCTGATCAGGCGCATCTTATCCATCCATTCATGCCCTTTTCTTAGCATTGGATCGCTAGACCTAACGGTTGTCCATCATCTTCAAACTCTGCATGTTGCTTCTCCCAACGACATGACTGTTCGATGGGGCCAACTTCTTCCATTTTTCCACACCGGCCGATGTGTCACCCTATTGTGATTCAAATGCCTACCTCTTGCTCCCTCGGCCCTCATCCTTGCCCTAACCTCCATGTCAGTTCTCCTTCTCACATGAGACAACCGCATGCGGTTGAACCTCCCTCGACAACCTCCTCACTCCGTCGAACAAAAACCCCTCTTCGACTAATTGTCACGGCATTCGCCTCCACGTGAAAGACCTCCTAGTTATTCTTCCTCCTTAGTGACAATAGAGAGGGAGAGAGTGTGAACAATGATAGAGGTTGATTCTTCGACGATATCCAAGGCGAATTCGTCGTGTCATAGCCTTATCGAAAGGACTGCTCAAGCTTCCAACTTCAGCCAAGTTGATCAAGTGACAACTGGAGCATCAAAGCTCCAACTCTAGGCACGCGATTCATATCTGATTCCATTATCTTCTTCGTTCAAACTCTAGGTAAGTTCCGTAATCTTAGTTTCCTTCCTATTTCTCTATTTTATTCACATGCGTCTACATACTTGATTCATCCTCTAAGACATTCAAGACCTCTGCATCACTCCATTGATTTCATGGGCATATCTTTGTGCTCTTGACTTGCTTCTCCATTATCTTGATCACATCACCCCTTTCTTCCTCTTAAACAAAGGAAGAACCCATCAGGCTCATACTCCAACACTTCAATCGAGCCTTCATTTCACCCTCATCCACTTTCTAATAGAAGTCTATGAGGCTTCAGATATTTCACTAACTCATGCAGATGATTGATTCCTTGAATGGTCGGAAATATTCACGGAGTTCAGATCTCAAGCATCGACTCCGACGATCCTTTACCGCCTTGAAGTTCCATGCCTTGATAGCTCTCCAACACACCTCTAGCACCTTCGCAGGGGCCTAGAGAAATTTCCCCAACCTTCAGAATTCACAGACATTCGTGAACGATGAAGGGTAGAACCATCGGAGCTCCGCTCTAGCTTCGCCGTTTAAGGCGGAAGGGGAAGAACTCAGTGTACATGCACCGTTCGATTATTCTTCATCGGTGCTCATCTTATGACTCAGAAGAAGCCACGGTGTTCATCTGAAACAATGATGTGCACCTCAGCCTTGGAGTGACCTGAATCACAACCGAAGCATAGCGTGCCACCACGCGTCTCAAGCCTCTATCTTCCTTGAGCCTAGCCATCATGTGCGTGAGGCATGCGATTCGTTTTGTGAAATTTACAAGCATATCCAGGAAACTTTATAATTTGTGATTGAGTCCTTGCGAGGACCTTTTTATAAATAAATAAATAAATATTTTTATTGCAATTATGCCACTGTATTGGTTGTTTAATATCTTACCAACCATATATCCAAAATTAATGAAGTTGGTGTCATTTGAAAGATATTTTTACGATCTTCCTGATTATGTGATTGATTTAATGATTGATCTACCATTCATGCTTCAAATTTTAGATTGTAAAACTTATCTATTTAGCCTTGAATTTAAACTAAAATTGAATCATTCAATGGTTGAATTGCATCATTGATTGACCTGATTTCAATTAATTGTTAATTAAATTAACAAGTCAATTAATTAATTAATCAAGATCATTATCATGACTTTGTGCATATTATTGTATTTCATGTGCATTATGATTTATTTACTTAATATAATTGCATAAAATGATTTGAAAATCCATGCATTCTGTTAGTTGCATTCACTCAACCTATATGACTACTTAATTGCTTAAATAAATATTTAAGACTTAGATTAAATTATTTACTTACTTGTGTCCCTGTGTTCGACCCTAGACTTGCCCAGGTATAAATTAAAATCGAGTTCTCTCCACAGAGACATTTGACTTGGTTCAGATCAATCTCTAATTATCCATACTACAACAGTAATTAATTAACATTGCCTATTAGTGTTTCATCAGTCCATCACCTCCTTTTTAATGATCTATTCAGCCTCTCAATCCCTTTGTCCCCCCTCCCCCCAAACTCAGAGATCCAGTTCATGATATCATCTTCCACCACATCCCAAAATTCTATGTAAAAATATACATGAAGAACATCTGGTTGGGATACCCATCATCATTTTGATCAAGAATCCCCTTGCGCACCTCCTCTCTACTAAATTATGAAGTAAGAGTCTCTACTTGCCCCCTTTGTAAAGAGCGCACCCCTCCTCCCAACGAGCCCAACAGAATGGTGACCTCATGCTGAAATCACAAAAATGCTTCACCACCGCCTCTCCAATCTTATCATTGACCTGAAATCGATCTTCCATCATCACTAACTCATGTTTCTTGTTCTCTGCATGTTGTCCATCACATGGAAGAACTACGTATTCGCATCTCCTTCTATAACCCGCCTCTATGCCGACCTTTGTCGCCACTGAATGTCTCTCTTCAGGTCTTCCCTTGTCACTACCTTCTGCTTCTCCATCTTGGTGTGTAGCTCCTCAACACTGAGGTCTCGCTCATCCTCCTCCTTATCAAGGCGTGCTATCACCTAACTCCGCCTCTGCACGCTTCTCATTCTGCTTCACCCGCAGCTCCTTTTGTGTACCTTTAGCAATTCCCTTAATCCCTGAATCTTCTATGTCAGTCTCTACATTGCATATCCCTTCGCATGCATCGACCTCCATAAATTTGCAACCATCTTTATAAATCCATCTTCAAGCATCCAAGTTTTTTCAAATCTGAATAAAAATCTAGGAAGTACATCTTCATTCGTGCCCCGACAAATCAACATGTGATCCGATCTTACCCTGGAGAGATCTCGATGCAACCAAAGGGAACTGCTCTAGCATTTTAACAAACGATAGGAAATAATCCGGGCATGATCTCAATGAGTTGTTCTGTCATGTAAATTGACAGTTCGCCGCATCGGGCATCTAATGAATCTCATATATCAACATGCTAAAATTGATCAAGTAGGCTCTGTTCCCCAATATCCATATGAAATTAATAATTAATATAGCCTCGTTAGCATTCATACATGTGTAAATAATATTCGCATTACATCATATGCATAATTGTATAAAATAAGGAACCAAAAATCCAAGTGTAAATTGAACTAAAAAGTAGCTAATTTTCCTATTTTTAATTAATTCATCCTAACTCCAATTGACCTAAAACCATCTCCATTGTGTATATATTACTAACAAAAATAAAGAAATAATACTAAAAACTCAAATAAGTGACAAATAAACCCAAAACCTAATTTCACATCAAACAGACTAAAACATGCTTGTCTTCCTTATATAATATCTGATTTTGGTCTACTCTTTTAAAGTACTCCATTTTCAAATACCTTCAAAACAAAACCAATTTCATAAAATTTGAAGCTCGTATGTGAAAGTTGGGTTTTGGGCCTCTTTTGCATATTTTATCTTTTTGCTATTTTTGACATGAGTTTTTGTGTCAATAAATAAACCATTTTATTTTATTTCCTTTTCATTTGTGTTCTTTGATTGAAAAATTTATCAACATGCATAAAAATCCAAATCGAAATCAAGATTGAAATCAAAGAAACTGACTATGCACGAGTAACCTTTGCGAGTCTGTACAAAAAATCACTTGTTTCATACTTCTATTTTATTTTCCTATTTTCTTACTTATTAAACAGCCAAAAATACATTAATGTGTAATTAAATGTTTTTTATTTTATCGTATTGTTTAGAGTTTTTTTATCCTCCTTTAAATCACAAAAAAATTACAAAACTTCAAAAAGCTGGTTTTATATACACATGGAGAACCACGAAAAATATCACTTTGCACAGATGATCTCTTTTGCTCCTGATTCCTTCACGAAAGTTGTAGATCTCGTCAAGACAAACAACTTTCATGAAGGAAATTTTTTTGATTTGATGTCTTGTTCTATTTTTTTCTATTTTTCTTTCCTTTATAATTTTTGAATTTTTTTGGGTGACACGTGGCAATCCCCGGGCATGCCATGCGACACCCCCATTTTCTCAACGTAGCCATTCCCCAGCTCCCTCCGCCTCCCTCATAATGGTTGTCGCTGCCCTCGCTCACTCCGGTCATTACGAGGCCAGCCCCTCGCCCGCATAACCGCCATACCCACTCTTTTAAATTCCATCACTGACCTCCACGCACCCCTATCTGCCATTCTCCCCTTTACAGCCGGTGAAAGCGGGTCGCTCCAACACTGGCTTGATCCAGGAGTTGCACCCTCTCCTGCAGCAACTGCCAACTACAGCTGCTTAGCTTGGGATGTGTTGAGCCCTTGAGCAAGAACCCAAGCTCCATCGAGCTCCCTCCGTAGGCACCTCGTCCACCCAATACAGCCATCACACCTTCATCTCCTGTTCCTCGAGCCTCTACACTCGCAATCAGCCTACATCGATTTACCTCCACAATCACCTATGTATCTTTTCCCCTTTGGCTAGCACTTCTACCTTCATCTGCTTGCCAGCCACCACCTCACCATTGCACCCACCTTTGCCTATCCTCCCTCTCGCTGCCTCGAGTTCACAACTGCTTGAGCTACCCTCTACTACCACATCTCCCAACGCCCTCGACTAACGTGCCTTACCTTTAAAGGTACGCAAGGAACTGCTCCCCCCTTCCCCCCATCCATTAGTGGTCTCTGCCTTCTTCTCCAGCGGTCATGCATCGCCGTCTCACGGGTAGCGCCACTTGGACCCTGTCGACCAGCATCTCGCCTCACTCTGACTCGATCGCGATTGCTCCTCTGCTAGTCGCTCCTCGACCGAGCTCCTCCAGCATCCCTCGTCACCCTTCCACCAGGTCGTCCCCTCTCCGTCTAGCAGCTGTGCGCCTCCACTCCTTCACCGCAGCATAGTGGCAGTCGCACTCCATCGCACCCGCCCGTCGAAGCCCCTTGGATGCTCCGCCCTCGCCCTTGGCACGCCGCCTGCCTCGGGAGGAGCGTCCACCCACTACCCAGTTCCCACTCACGTGAGGAGCACGTAGGGTGGGACAAATTGCATCTGTACCCCCCTGCAAAATCCCGAAACTATAGAAGAGTCCCCATCGTGAAAGTCGCGTGCCGCACGTGATATGCTGGGCAAATTGCATCTGCGCTATGTCAGTTTTTGTGAATTGCAAATAAGTCCTCTAGGGACTTCTTTAAGAAGAAAGTATTTATTTTTATTACATTTCAATCCCTGGAAGTTATTTATTGCGTAACTTTCTTTTACGAATTTAGTTTTTAATGCACAACATATCATTTTGAAGTTATTTTTGAGCTCTTCCATTTTATATAATATGTAGACAGATCTGAGGCTATTTATTGATGTTTATTATTTGAGGATATCTGTTGACATTTGTAGGCTGATTTTTGACATTATGTACAATACTTAATTGAGAAGATTAATGATATGTTTTGCAGGGATTTGATTGAGATTTTTGATTTGATTAATTATCTTTTGATAATTTATTATTGAGAAATCTATCTCTATAGGAGGCAAGAGCAAAGAAGAATTATTAAATTGTACAAATATTTTTAAGGAGATATTTATATTCCACAAGTAATTATTGATCATATAAATTGGGGATTTAATTTTTGTAGGGGTGTAGTCATGTCTCGCCTTTGCTTCACTCGCATTTTTTATGTAATAAGCTCGCTCGAGCTCGCTAATATCAATAAAGAGTCTCTATATAATTATTCTGTGATACTAATATCAAGAAATCAGAAAGAAAACCAACTAGATATACAATAGGAAGGTGAAAGAGATTTGCCCTTGTCCCCCGAAGCAACCCGTATATAGAAATGCTCTTCTTTGGAGTCAGGCTAATATGAATATCTTGTGGAAATTATCCGCGGGGGAAGACCCTTCTTTTCCATTTTCTATTGGTTATATAAACAGCTCGCATATAAATAGCTCACGACTTATATTATAGAACTGATAGCCCAAGATCAAGCGAGGAGGCTCGTTGTGGCGACAGTTCTTTGCTCAGATAGCGTCAGGTAAGCGGAAGATCATGAATTCACTTGCTTCCCTTTTCGTGAACAACAAATTTATAAGAAAATGGAAAAGAAAGATAGTTGGGAGTCACGATCATAGTCGATATCAGATGGAAGGGGAAAAAGGGATTTAACTTAATCTCTTGTTAATTTTACGTGATCCAAATCTATTTAATTGATGATTAAATTAGAGAGATTTTGGAGATAAAATTCATCAAAAAAGAAAATATTTATTTCTCCGTAATTTGCAGGATTATTTTTCATTTTTGCAAGAATCCATGTAGCCAGCCCTAGTTATAGTGGGAGAAGGCTTAGTACTTTTTAATTTGCAGGATTATTCATAGATATATTTGCACTCTTGCCTGCATCTGGATTTAAATTGATTATATTATTTTGATCTGTGATTTCACTTCGAGGATATTGATTAACATTAATGGACTTAAAAATCATCATCACAGATCACGTGCCTCACATTTATTCTCTCTGTTTATTTGCACTGTTATCATTTCATTTTCCCTTTATTTTCTCGATACAGAAATTAGCATTGCAATAATTTAATTGTTTAAATTATTTTAGAACCACGCAACTAAAAATCACTGTTTCCTGTGTTCAACCTTAGTAAACTTTCCAAGTAAAAATACTCCACAACAATCAAAGAGTGTGGTTTTTCATCGACCGAATTTCATCTACTATACTACAATTCTCTACCCGACTTTTCGAGTTCATCGAATGGCGTCGTTGCTGGGGAACAATGTATTTTAGGGGTTTTGATTAATTTCTGTAATTAACTTTTGTGAAATTAATTTCTATGTCATTTTTTCTCTCTTTCTTTTGCATTTTATTTATGTATTATATTTTGCATATCTCTCTCTATAGACACTAACCACATCTTCTCTCTTTGCAGATAGCTAGGAGCGATTTTTTGGATATTATTCAAGGCTCCGCAAAGAAGATCGATTTTTTGTGAGAGAGAGTTAATTAGTTTATATTTTGCATTATTCACAGGGTCCCTCTCTTTGAACCCTGTTAATTTATAATAATTCAGACTAGACTTCTTTATGGTGTGCTGGGTTTGTTTCAACCCTTTCTGTGTGGTTGGGACCCAACTTCAGTGGCATAGGAATTAGGCATACATACGCTTGCTTAAATATTCTTGATTATGCTCATAATTCTTAGGTCACACCTTCACTAATTATACGCATTGTAGATCGTTCAACATTAGCCAAATTGAAATCAATTCTTCTCGCTAATAGAACTATCTTCTTAGGGCATTTTTCCTCTGTGCATATCAATTAGTGTAAATTTAAATTCCTTGTATTGCTTCCCGCATGAAGAACACGAGGAATCATTGTAAGTTTTCTTCTTACGCATGAATCATTGATTTACGCTTGCATTAGCTTTTTCGATTCTCCCTCCTCAATTTTTGCAACTTAGGAACTAAAGGAATTGGGATTGCTTGTTAGGCGTGAATTTGTGTGCTCATCTAAAACCTCAGTGATAACCTTAATCTAAAATCGTGAGTTCTAATCAAGGTGATAAATAACCTAACCTAAAATCAAGCTTGTGTCTGGTGGAGAATAATTAACTCATTATTTGTAAGGACAAATCGCACCTCCAGGATAGAGCCAAAATTTGAAAATTTTCATTCAGACTACTGTTTTAAGAAACAACTAGCTACTTCTTTGTGAGGGATTTGGGTAGTCGTTTTATGGTCTGACTTCCCTTAGTAGAGTGGGCGGTTTAGAGGACACAATGCGAGGCTCCGTCCTCAAGTAACGGGTAGCCGTATGTTTACGGTCCGTACTTACACCTATAATGGATGAAAGCAGATGCAACTAGTTGTATGAACTCAGGACAATCTTTGTGAAAAATTTCGGCACCTAACAGCTCCACTTAATCTTTCAAAGATTATTTTGTTATTAAATTAAAATTAAAAAGATAAGCAGTCGAACCCTAACATGCCTTCACAAGAGTCGAGTGGGTGAATCTATATTTTGTTTCGTGTTTGAATTTTGGGCGTCAAAGACCTTGCAATTGCAAGAAAATCATGGTTCGCAAATCATTCCATCCCTCTCCTGAGAAGATGTCGACACGTTGGTCTTCCTACGCAGTCTCCACGACCATGTTCTGGTATCCTTCTTCTCACTCATTCCAGGGCAACCTTCTCTTCAAATCAAGTTCCTCTCAGCCATCATTCTCTTCCCTCTCATATTCTGACAATCTTATGGACACGAGAGAGCGAGGAGAATTGAGGATAGAAAATAGGGTGCTGATATTGACAGAGAAACACGATTTCCGATTAATATGGACTCCCAAACACTTGAACCATCCCCTACTCAGATTGACTATCTTCCTGAGTACGGCCAATTTTCCTTCGACAATTCATGAGAAAACCAGAGTCAAGGAAATGTGACTCATGACCAGACTGTAACAACTATGAACAATAAATAATATACTCAAGGTTACATACTGGAAGGATGACATATGAAGAATGATTATTCAATCACAAGTCATGAGATGTTTGATGATGAGATTGCTCGGAACAATCATAGAGCAAATGCTTTGATTGATAAAATACATGATCTCATCTAGTCTATGCAGAATCTAGAAGAAGTGAGGTCATCACCTTGCGAACCACAAAATCATCACGCAACTCACAATTAAGCACAACCACCACTGACCTCTGACCCCTTGTTGACTATATCATAGAAAATATCAAAAAATTGAAAAAAAATATAGAAAATTCGAAAAAATAGACAATTCTGAAATGGAAGCATTTCGCAAGAGTCTGATCTTAGAGATTCCATTAATCAAGGCCATAGAATATGTCTTGATCTTAAGAGATTTGTGAAGAGTTGACTAAACCCCAAAAGATGGGCAAGAAACGATCAAAGACTGAATATCATGTCATATCTATGGCCATCTCTTTGGTGATGAATCATAAAATCAAAAGCTGTTAAGTCAAGTAGTTGACTCGGATTATATGTGAAATTAAGGATTCTACATTCACTCATGTTCGGTTAGACAACGACTCCACATTAAACATCCTCCCCAAGCCCGTCTTTGACCAACTCAAACTCGAACAACTAAAAAAGACTAGGGTGATCGGTCAATTGCCTGAATGATCCATCAAAAGACCAAGGGGGATTGTTTCGATCATTGTAAACTTCCGAGGTGATAAATACAAAGTGGACTTTATTATCCTTGACATCGAGCATCGCGGAGGATTGTCTTAGTCTCCTATGATTTTAGGAAAGCCATTCTTAACCTCTACTAAGGCAATTGTTGATTGTGAGACTCAGGACATCAAGTTTCCAAACTCAGACCACGATGCACAAAGCCTCAATGACATGACCTACTCTGAGGAAAACTGACTTGAAATCGACAGTTGCGAGCAAGAGACAAGCGCTTCACATGATCGGACCTCTCCTCATGAAATACCGACACATTCCCTATGAGAGATACCTGTGAGACTGACTGTTGGACAGACCTATGATTTCACCACACCTCCCACCCTGCAACTGCTCATAGGAGGAAACATTATTTAGGATCCTATGAAGAGTTAGACCATATTTCTGAGGAACACCACGGTTATTTAAGTGGTCTAATATTTGAGTCGGCAGTAATTCATGAGATACTTGAACCATACAAAGAATTGACTCAAGAAACCTCCGAAGTCACCAAAATTCACGATTATCAGGAGGTGACATCAACATCCCCAACCAACACTCACAAAGCCACTAGGGACATGCTCCCTCGCCCGAAGCTGTGTATGACCCTACAAGAATTGGTCGACTTTTATGGGGATTCATCTGATGAGGAATTCATAAATGCCACACCGGTTAATCAAGATAGGGAGAAGAAGACTATCCATCTTCCTCGCAATGCTTCTCACGGAAACAAATCGACCAAGAAAGTCACCTTTGACCTTAGAAACCAGGCGATTTCTGAAGAATCCTCGTCTGATCCTGAGGTGGTTCATTATGTAACTGCAATAAGTATAGCTATGATCAAAAGGCACTTACCTCTGGTTGATAATAGTTGGAGATCCTCTGCGTACAACTACTATTCTTCTGAGGACGACTTTGACGATGGATGGTCCTCTTCATCCTCCCCCTCTTCACCACCCCCCACATCTCCATACTATCTCCCACCCCACTCCCGTAAGAAGGTTCATCGCAAACCTCCTTGACCTTGTACATCCGTAAATCTACTTGGTTCCCCATTTGTAATTATCCGATCATATTTAGGTTGACCTAGCCTAAATCTACTTGGTTCCCCATTTGTACCTCCTTGACCACTAGGGACCGTTACCATTATGTATACATCACTTGTATTCTTTTCCCCTCACCCTCAACTGCCTCATTTTGTGCTTTTTTGCTATGCTTAGTTCCTCAAAAGTCTAAGTATAGGGGGGCATGTCGACTTCTTTTCTTTTTCGCTCAACTATAACTAGTATGAGCTATGTCTACATTTCACTTTGTTCCATGAGGACATAACACAAGCTAAGTATGGGATGAGTGTTTGTATATATTTTACATACTTTATCCATAACTCGTACTTTAATTATTTTCATCTAAAATCAGGGGTGGGTACAAGTTGTGTATATTATGTATAATATACTAAATTCTTTATAATACCTTATTTTCAAATATATATAACAATAAATAAAAAACAAAAACAAAAACCTTTTTGCATAAAAAATCACTCATGGTCTTGCATTTCATTGAGCATCTCATGCATCTTCCTTGGTTGGTATATTCCTGACACATTCACTATCACTCAAGGTTTGAGGATTTGAAGACACTGGATTTCTGAGATCTTGAGAGACCGAGTCAACATGCCTTAGTCATTAGGGTTTTTGAACTTAATAATCCAAACTTCCCTAGTTTGAAAGATTTGAGTGTTATATTGCACTCTTCATCTCTACCTTCTCAAGAATATGGTCAGCACAATAGTTTCACAACTGCAAGGTTGATGAGATGAGTTGAGTTATCACTTGAGGAACTAGGACTAGAGATTTGAGTCTAGACCTGATCTAATGATACCCGAGGATGGGATAAAGTCAATGAAGGCTTCAAGAAACCTGAGTGTAAGTAAAACCCTAGCCAGTATGTGAACAAGTTCGCATGTTATCTCTTGATATTGACCTATGTGCCAGGGTGTGATGAAACTAAATAATTATTGATCAGTGTGCACCAGCTCTTGGTAAAAGCAGTGGAGCTGGCAAAAAGAAAAGAAAAGAAAGAAATATTGAAAGAAAAGAGCTCTCAAATACAAAATACAAATTCAAAAGAGCTTCCACCAAAGGCGAGAACACCCAACCATTTCAAAGTGTCCACTTGGACCAAACACTATTAGGACCAAGGGGTCAGTCTAGCACCCAAAAATGGTGCTACATCGTATAATGATACAAGTCTAGGTGTCGAAGGTATCTTAGATACTCAAAAGAGACACACCCCTGTGTACTCCCAGGAAAACAAGTGCAGAAGACTCTGAATTTTCTTGATAGACACATTGATAAACAACAAAAATATACATTTATTGAGTAATAAGGCACTCGAGAGGCCCCTTGTTCCATTGTAAGGGAGAGAAAAATATAAAATCATATGCCCTCCATCATATTACCGTCCATCTACACCTTCAAGTCTGACAACTAATGAGTTGGCAGATTGAATGCAAGAACCGGCTTGTTCCCTAGTGTTGAGGATTAGGTCTAGAGGAGAGTTTCCTGGACTGGTACTTGGGTGATATATCGACTTGACTCTCAAGATTGCATTACACTAATTGTCATATCCTTATATTTTATGTACAAACAGACAGTATGATAAATGGAGAAGTTGAATTCCTTTTAACTAGAGCATGGTTGAACTTACAATTTTAGGATCACTCAAATTAAGGGTCTTCGATGAATTGAGCCTTAAAAATTCACATGCACAGTCAGGGATTTATCCAACTAAGTCATTCATTGATGCTCGGGGATGAGCATGGTTTAAGTATAGCGGTATGATGAATCTCAGATTCAACATGCTAAAATTGGTCAACTAGGCTATGTCCCTCAAAATCCATATGCATTTAGTAATTAATATAACATCATTAGTATTCATACATGTGTAAATAATATTCGCATTTCATCATGCATAATTGCATAAAATAAGGAACCAAAAATCCAAGTGTAAATTGACCTAAAAAGCAACTAATTTTACCTATTTTTAATTAATTCATCCTAACTCCAATTTACCTAAAACCTCCATTGCGTAGATATTAATAACAAGAATAAATAAAAAATGCAAAAATTGCTAACTCAAATAACTGACAAATAAACCCAAAACCTAATTTCATATCAGACGGTCTAAAACATGCATATCTCCCTCATACAATATCTGATTTTGGTCCACTCACTTTTTAAGTACTCGATTTTCAAATATCTTCAAATGAATACCAATTTCATAAAATTCGGAGCTCATATGTGAAAGTTGGGTATTGGGTCTCTTTTACGTATTTTATATTTTTGCTATTTTTGACCCGAGTTTTTATGTACATAAGTAACCCATTTTATTTTATTTCTTTTTCATTTGTGTTATCTAATGAAAGTTTTATCAAGCGACATAAAAATTAAAATCCAAATCAAGACTGTAATCAAAGAGCTGACTGTGTCCGAGTAACCTTTGTGAGTTTGTCCAAAAATCACTTGTTTCGTACTCATATTTTATTTCCCTATTTTCTTATTTATTAAAAATCCAAAAAATTAGATTAATGTGTAATTAAGTATCTTTTATTTTATCATATTTTTTTAGTTTTTATCCTCTTTTAAATCATAAAAAAATACAAAACCTCAAAAGTCGGTTTTCTATACACATGGAGAACCACCAAAAATATCAATTTGTACAGATGATCTTTTTTCTCCTGACTCCTTCATGAAAGTTGTAGATCTCGTCGAGACAAACAACTTTTGTTATGGAAATTTTTTGATCTGAGGTCTCCTTCTATTTCTTTTCTATTTTTCTTTCCCTTGTAGATTTTGAATTTTTATGGGGTGACACGTGGCAGCCCCTGGGCATGACACGTGCCCCCCCATTTTCTCACTCCTTCCACGTGACCTCTCCTCCTCCTAGGTCATGTGTGCGCATGTGACCCCGCCCCCTCTCCTTCCTCTCTGCAGCCTTCCTCTACTCCCTCCACCTCCCTCGTAACGGCCCTCGCCACCCCCAGTCCCTCCGGCCGTTATGTGGTCGGCCCCTCGCCTACATATCCGCCATCCCCACTCGTTTAAATTCCATCGCCGGCCTCCACGCACCCTTATCTACCATTCTCCCCTTTAGAACCAGTGACAACGGCTCGCTTTAACATCGGTGTGATCCAGGATCTACACCCTCTCCTACTGCAACCGCCAACAGTAGATGCTTAGCTCAGGCTGTGCCGATCCCTCGAGCAAGAACCCGAGCTCTGTAGAGCTCCCTCCACAGGCACCTCGTCCATCCAACACAACTCACACCATCTCCTGTTCCCCGAGCCCCCGCACTTACCACTGGCCTACATCGATTTACCTCCACGATCACCTTCGTATCTCTTTCCCCTTCGGCCATCACTTCTGCCTTCATCTGTTTGCCAGCCACCACCTTGCCATTGCACCCACCTCCACCTATCGTCCTTCTCACTGCCTTGAGTTCACAACTGCTTGAGCTGCCCTCTACTACTATGCCACCCGATGCCCTCGACTAACGTGCCTTGCCTTGGAAGGCACACAAGGAGTTGTTCGCCTCCCCCCCCCCATCCGCCAGCGGTCTCTGCCTTCTTATCCAGTTGTCGTGTGTCGCCTCTTCACGCGTAGCGCCACCTGGAGCTCGTCTACCAGTGCCTCACCTCACGGGTAGCTGTATGTTTACGGTCCGTACTTACACCTATAATGGATGAAAGTAGATGCAACTAGTTGTATGAACTCATGACAATCTTTGTGAAAAATTTCGGCACCTAACAACTCCACTTAATCTTTCAAAGATTATTTTGTTATTAAATTAAAATTAAAAAGATAAGCAGTCGAACCCTAACATGCCTTCACAAGAGTCGAGTGGGTGAATCTACATTTTGTTTCGTGTTTGAATTTTGAGCGTCAAAGACCTTGCAATTGCAAGAAAATCATGGTTCGCAAATCATTCCATCCCTCTCCTGAGAAGATGTCGACACGTTGGTCTTCCTACGCAGTCTCCACGACCATGTTCCGGTATCCTTCTTCTCACTCATTCCAGGGCAACCTTCTCTTCAAATCAAGTTCCTCTCAGCCATCATTCTCTTCCCTCCCATACATCCCACCCTATGCCCACACTTCTTCGTGGATTAAATATCTCTCATATTCTGACAATCTTATGGACACGAGAGAGCGAGGAGAATTGAGGATAGAAAATAGGGTGCCGATATTGACAGAGAAACACGATTTCCGATTAATATGGACTCCCAAACACTTGAACCATCCCCTACTCAGATTGACTATCTTCCTGAGTACGGCCAATTTTCCTTCGACAATTCATGAGAAAACCAGAGTCAAGGAAATGTGACTCATGACCAGACTGTAACAACTATGAACAATAAATAATATACTCAAGGTTACATACTGGAAGCATGACATATGGAGAATGATTATTCAATCACAAGTCATGAGATGTTTGATGATGAGATTGCTCGGAACAATCATAGAGCAAATGCTTTGATTGATAAAATATATGATCTCATCTAGTCTATGCAGAATCTAGAAGAAGTGAGGTCATCACCTTGCGAACCACAAAATCATCACGCAACTCACAATTAAGCACAACCACCACTGACCTCTGACCCCTTGTTGACTATATCATAGAAAATATCAAAAAATTGAAAAAAAATAGAAAATTCGAAAAAATAGACAATTCTGAAATGGAAGCATTTCGCAAGAGTCTGATCTTAGAGATTCCATTAATCAAGGCCATAGAATATGTCTTGATCTTAAGAGATTTGTGAAGAGTTGACTAAACCCCAAAAGATGGGCAAGAAACGATCAAAGACTGAATATCATGTCATATCTATGGCCATCTCTTTGGTGATGAATCGTAAAATCAAAAGCTGTTAAGTCAAGTAGTTGACTCGGATTATATGTGAAATTAGGGATTCTACATTCACTCATGTTCGGTTAGACAACGACTCCACATTAAACATCCTCCCCAAGCCCGTCTTTGACCAACTCAAACTCGAACAACTAAAAAAGACTAGGGTGATCGGTCAATTGCTTGAATGATCCATCAAAAGACCAAGGGGGATTGTTTCGATCATTGTAAACTTACGAGGTGATAAATACAAAGTGGACTTTATTATCCTTGACATCGAGCATCGCGGAGGATTGTCTTAGTCTCCTATGATTTTAGGAAACCCATTCTTAACCTCTACTAAGGCAATTGTTGATTGTGAGACTCAGGACATCAAGTTTCCGAACTCAGACCACGATGCACAAAGCCTCAATGACATGACCTACTCTGAGGAAAACTGACTTAAAATCGACAGTTGTGAGCAGGAGACAAGCGCTTCACATGATCGGACCTCTCCTCATGAAATACCGACACATTCCCTATGAGAGACACCTGTGAGACTGACTGTTGGACAGATCTCTGATTTCACCACACCTCCCACCCTGCAACTGCTCATAGGAGGAAACATTATTTAGGATCCTATGAAGAGTTAGACCATATTTCTGAGGAACACCACGGTTATTTAAGTGGTCTAATATTTGAGTCGGCAGTAATTCAAGAGATACTTGAACCATACTAAGAATTGACTCAAGAAACCTCCGATGTCACCAAAATTCACGATTATCAGGAGGTGACATCAACATCCCCAGCCAACACTCACAAAGCCACTAGGGACATGCTCCCTCGCCCGAAGCTGTGTATGACCCTACAAGAATTGGTCGACTTTTATGGGGATTCATCTGATGAGGAATTCATAAATGCCACACCGGTTAATCAAGATAGGGAGAAGAAGACTATCCATCTTCCTCGCAATGCTTCTCACGGAAACAAATCGACCAAGAAAGTCACCTTTGACCTTAGAAACCGGGCGATTTCTGAAGAATCCTCGTCTGATCCTGAGGTGGTTCATTATGTAACTGCAATAAGTATAGCTATGATCAAAAGGTACTTACCTCTGGTTGATAATAGTTGGAGATCCTCTACGTACAACTACTATTCTTCTGAGGACGACTTTGACGATGGATGGTCCTCTTCATCCTCCCCCTCTTCACCACCCCCCACATCTCCATACTATCTCCCACCCCACTCCCGTAAGAAGGTTCATCGCAAACCTCCTTGACCTTGTACATCCGTAAATCTACTTGGTTCCCCATTTGTAATTATCCGATCATATTTAGGTTGACCTAGCCTAAATCTACTTGGTTCCCCATTTGTACCTCCTTGACCACTAGGGACCGTTACCATTATGTATACATCACTTGTATTCTTTTCCCCTCACCCTCAACTGCCTCATTTTGTGCTTTTTTGCTATGCTTAGTTCCTCAAAAGTCTAAGTATAGGGGGGCATGTCGACTTCTTTTCTTTTTCGCTCAACTATAACTAGTATGAGCTATGTCTACATTTCACTTTGTTCCATGAGGACATAGCACAAGCTAAGTATGGGATGAGTGTTTGTATATATTTTACATACTTTATCCATAACTCGTACTTTAATTATTTTCATCTAAAATCGGGGGTGGGTACAAGTTGTGAATATTATGTATAATATACTAAATTCTTCATAATACCTTATTTTCAAATATATATAACAATAAATAAAAAACAAAAACAAAAACCTTTTTGCATAAAAAATCACTCATGGTCTTGCATTTCATTGAGCATCTCATGCATCTTCCTTGGTTGGTATATTCCTGACACATTCACTATCACTCAAGGTTTGAGGATTTGAAGACACTGGATTTCTGAGATCTTGAGAGACCGAGTCAACATGCCTTAGTCATTAGGGTTTTTGAACTTAATAATCCAAACTTCCCTAGTTTGAAAGATTTGAGTGTTATATTGCACTCTTCATCTCTACCTTCTCAAGAATATGGTCAGCACAATACTTTCACAACTGCAAGGTTGATGAGATGAGTTGAGTTATCACTTGAGGAACTAGGACTAGAGATTTGAGTCTAGACCTGATCTAATGATACCCGAGGATGGGATAAAGTCAATGAAGGCTTCAAGAAACCTGAGTGTAAGTAAAACCCTAGCCAGTATGTGAACAAGTTCGCATGTTATCTCTTGATATTGACCTATGTGCCAGGGTGTGATGAAACTAAATAATTATTGATCAATGTGCACCAACTCTTGGTAAAAGCAGTGGAGCTGGCAAAAAGAAAAGAAAAGAAAGAAATATTGAAAGAAAAGAGCTCTCAAATACAAAATACAAATTCAAAAGAGCTTCCACCAAAGGCGAGAACACCCAACCATTTCAAAGTGTCCACTTGGACCAAACACTATTAGGACCAAGGGGTCAGTCTAGCACCCAAAAATGGTGCTACATCGTATAATGATACAAGTCTAGGTGTCGAAGGTATCTTAGATACTCAAAAGAGACACACCCCGGTGTACTCCCAGGAAAACAAGTGCAGACGACTCTGAATTTTCTTGATAGACACATTGATAAACAACAAAAATATACATTTATTGAGTAATAAGGCACTCGAGAGGCCCCTTGTTCCATTGTAAGGGAGATAAAAATATAAAATCCTATGCCCTCCATCATATCACCGTCCATCTACACCTTCAAGTCTGACAAACTAATGAGTTGGCAGATTGAATGCAAGAACCGGCTTGTTCCCTAGTGTTGAGGATTAGGTCTAGAGGAGAGTTTCCTGGACTGGTACTTGGGTGATATATCGACTTGACTCTCAAGATTGCATTACACTAATTGTCATATCCTTATATTTTATGTACAAACAGACAGTATGATAAATGGAGAAGTTGAATTCCTTTTAACTAGAGCATGGTTGAACTTACAATTTTAGGATCACTCAAATTAAGGGTCTTCGATGAATTGAGCCTTAAAAATTCACATGCACAGTCAGGAATTTATCCAACTAAGTCATTCATTGATGCTCGGGGATGAGCATGGTTTAAGTATAGCGGTATGATGAATCTCAGATTCAACATGCTAAAATTGGTCAATTAGGCTATGTTCCTCAAAATCCATATGCATTTAGTAATTAATATAACATCATTAGCATTCATACATGTGTAAATAATATTCGCATTTCATCATGCATAATTGCATAAAATAAGGAACCAAAAATCCAAGTGTAAATTGACCTAAAAAGCAACTAATTTTAACTATTTTTAATTAATTCATCCTAACTCCAATTTACCTAAAACCTCCATTGCGTAGATATTAATAACAAGAATAAATAAAAAATGCAAAAATTGCTAACTCAAATAACTGACAAATAAACCCAAAACCTAATTTCATATCAGATGGTCTAAAACATGCATATCTCCCTCATACAATATCCGATTTTGGTCCACTCACTTTTTAAGTACTCGATTTTCAAATATCTTCAAATGAATACCGATTTCATAAAATTCGGAGCTCATATGTGAAAGTTGGCTATTGGGTCTCTTTTACGTATTTTATATTTTTGCTATTTTTGACCCGAGTTTTTATGTACATAAGTAACCCATTTTATTTTATTTCTTTTTCATTTGTGTTATCTAATGAAAGTTTTGTCAAGCGACATAAAAATTAAAATCCAAATTAAGACTGTAATCAAAGAGCTGACTGTGTCCGAGTAACCTTTGTGAGTTTGTCCAAAAATCACTTGTTTCGTACTCATATTTTATTTCCCTATTTTCTTATTTATTAAAAATCCAAAAAATTATATTAATGTGTAATTAAGTATCTTTTATTTTATCATAATTTTTAGTTTTTATCCTCTTTTAAATCATAAAAAAATACAAAACCTCAAAAGTCGGTTTTCTATACACATGGAGAACCACCAAAATATCAATTTGTACAAATGATCTTTTTTCTCCTGACTCCTTCATGAAAGTTGTAGATCTCGTCGAGACAAACAACTTTTGTTATGGAAATTTTTTAATCTGAGGTCTCCTTCTATTTCTTTTCTATTTTTCTTTCCCTTGTAGATTTTGAATTTTATGGGGTGACACGTGGCAGCCCCTGGGCATGACACGTGCCCCCCATTTTCTCACTCCTCCCACGTGACCTCTCCTCCTCCTAGGTCATGTGTGCGCATGTGACCCCGCCCCCTCTCCTTCCTCTCTGCAGCCTTCCTCTACTCCCTCCACCTCCCTCGTAACGGCCCTCGCCACCCCCGGTCCCTCCGGCCGTTATGTGGTCGGCACCTCGCCTACATATCCACCATCCCCACTCATTTAAATTCCATCGCCGGCCTCCACGCACCCTTATCTACCATTCTCCCCTTTAGAACCAGTGACAACGGCTCGCTTTAACATCGGTGTGATCCAGGATCTACACCCTCTCCTACTGCAACCGCCAACAGTAGATGCTTAGCTCAGGCTGTGCCGATCCCTCGAGCAAGAACCCGAGCTCTGTCGAGCTCCCTCCATAGGCACCTCGTCCATCCAACACAACCATCACACCTTCATCTCCTGTTCCCTGAGCTCCCGCACTTACCACTGGCCTACATCGATTTACCTCCACGATCACCTTCGTATCTCTTTCCCCTTCGGCCGTCACTTCTGCCTTCATCTGTTTGCCAGCCACCACCTTGCCATTGCACCCACCTCCACCTATCCTCCTTCTCACTGCCTTGAGTTCACAACTGCTTGAGCTGCCCTCTACTACTATGCCACCCGATGCCCTCGACTAACGTGCCTTGCCTTAGAAGGCACACAAGGAGTTGTTCGCCTCCCCCCACCATCCGCCAGCGGTCTCTGCCTTCTTATCCAGTCGTCGTGTGTCGCCTCCTCACGCGTAGCGCCACCTGGAGCTCGTCTACCAGTGCCTCACCTCACTCTGACTCGATGGTGATTGTACCTCCACTAGTCGCTCCTTGGTCGAGCTCCTCCATCATCCCTCGTCACCCTTCCACCAGGCTGCCCCCTCTCCGTCCAACAGTCATGCGCCTCCACTCCTCCGCTGCCGTACAATGGCATCCACACTCCATCGCATCCGATCGCTGAAGCCCTCTAGATGCTCTGCCCTCACCCTCAGCGCACAGTCCGCCTCGAGAGGAGCGTCTGCCCATTGCCCAGCTCCCCCTCACGTGAGGAGCATGTGGGGCAGGGCAAATTGCATTTGTACCCCTGTAAAATCCCAAAACTACAGAAGAGTCCTCACGCCAAAGTCATGTGCCACACACGTGATACGCTCGGCCAATTGCATCTACGCTCAGTCGGTTTTTGTGAATTGCAGATAAATCTTCCAGGGACTTCTTTGAGAAAAAAGAATTTTTTATTACATTTCTGTCATGAAAGTTTTTTATTACGTAACTTTCTCTTACGAATTCAGTTTTTAACGCACATCATATCATTTTGAAGATATTTTGAGCTCTTCTATTTCATATAATTTGTGGACATATCTAAGTCTATTTATTGAGGTTTATTTTTTGAGGATCTCTATTGATATTGTAGGCTAATTTTTTATATTTTGTGCAATACTTGATTGAGAAGATTAATGATCTGTTTTATATGGATCTGATTAAGATTTTTGATATGATTAGTTATATGTTGATAATTTATTTTTGAGAAATCAATCTCTGTAGGGGGAAAGAGCAAAGAAGAATTATTAAATTGCATAATTTTTTTGAGGAGATATTTATTTATTCCTCTAGTAATTATTGATCATATAAAGTGAGGATTTAATTTTTACATGGATGTGGTCATGAAGGATTTAACTTAATCTCTCATTAATTTTATGTGATCAAAATCTATTTAATTGAGAATTAGATTAGATAGATTTTGGAGATTTAAAATTTGTCGAAAAAAAAGAAAATCACCCTTTCTCCGTAATTTGCAGGATTATTCATAGATATATTTGCACTCTTGCCTCCATCTGCATTTAAATTGATTATATTGCTTTGATACGTGATTTCACTTTGAGGATATTGATTAACATTATTGCACTTAAAAATCATCATCACAGATTTTGTGCTCACATGTATTCTCTCTGTTTATTTGCATGGTTATCATTTCATTTTCCCTTTATTTTCTTGATACAGAAATGAGCATTGCAATAAATTAATTATATACATTATTAGAACTACACAACTAAAAATCATCATTCCCTGCGTTCGACCTTGGTTGCCAAGTAAAAATATTCCACAACAATCAAAGAGTGTAGTTTTTGATCGACCGAATTTCGTCTCCTATACTAAAATTCTCGAAAATTAAAGAGACGATTTTTTGAGTTCATTAGCACTACCAACTTCATTTATCCAATAAACTCCAAGAACTCCCTAGATCTTGGATCATGCCCCATGTACCCACCGATCTGTCCAAGGTGAGAATTGTGACATCGAAGTCTCCTCCCATAAGCCACGAAGCTTATTGATGATCTCTTTCTGGCCGACTTCAACTCATCCCACACCTTCGATCCAGACTGTCCTA